>JAOQMS010000006.1:36922280-36995472 GCA_027563885.1 Erythroxylum longipes
ATAATATATTTTTATAAAATGTTTTATTTACTAATTTTATTTTATGTATGTTTTTTCTTATTTTAATTTAATATTTTATTATTTATAATTATAAATTTATATAATTAATAATATATTTTTAATTATTTATACAATAATTAATAGTTTGTTAAATCAATAGATTTTTTTTAGTCATTTTATTTCTTTTCAGCATTCGCAACTATACTTATCAAATACTTATTTTTATATTTTAACAATTACTAAAACAGTAATTCTAAATACATAGGTATTTATTGAGAATAAGTACTTACTATTTATAAGTAAAAGTACTTATCATTTTAGTAGATTATGTAATGTACCGTTCTTTCAAACTAAACCTTAATAAAATAGGATAGGAATGATTATCTGGAATGGAAGATTTTATCTTTTCAAATTTTAAAATTGAAACTAATTTGATAGTAATTAATGTACGTGTCACTTTGTCTTGCAATGGTTGGTCCATTACGTCACAACGAATTATTCGCGGGTGAATTTAAAAATCACTGGCCGACTGACCAGGACAGCTACATCTAAATTTAGGTACCTTCTATTGATGGTGCGTCCACGTATCAATTAGAGACACTAGTCAGAATAAAGGGAAAAAAATATCTTTTATATTATTATTTTTATTAAATATGTGACATATTAAAAATAGTAATAATCTAAAATAAAAATAAAAAATACAAACAGTAATAATTAGAGAGTAGAAATTAAGTGTATCAAATTTTCTGTTCTATTTATTGTATTTTAATTTTATCTTATATATTTATGTAGAATTTATATAAGTGTGTTGATAGAATTTAATTGAATATAATAAAAATATTGTTATTGAAACAAAAATTTGATTTTGAAAATAAGGATAACGGTAGAGTAGCCTTATTAATCTTTTTAAAATGATTTACAAAATTAAAAATATATAATAACATATTTTTTAATTAATTCTAAATTTAAGTTGTCCATATCATGTGGATTAAGACACCTGACTTTATTAATATTAAATATTTAGGTCCCGAGGGCTGTCTCTGACTCTGAGACGTAAAGAACATTTAAAAATAAAAAAAGTGAACGAATATATTTATAAAGAAAAAGATATAAAGGAAAAAAGTGAATTTAATTTTTTTTAATCTTGTAAATATAAAAAAGCACGAATGGGGGGGTCTGGCTGGATGGACGTTAGAGTTTCTTAAACAGCTTTCCCAGAGGCTCCAACTAATGATAAGAAGGCACGTGGCGATGTAAATGCTTCTCTAATCCTTTACGCAGCGACCGGGCATTCAAATTTGTCGTCGCACGGACAGAACTCTCTGACAGCGACTTCGTCTCTTTCTCTTCCCTGTCTTGTCTTTGGCTTAGCAGCTCCTCCGTTGAGGCTTCTTCTATTTATCTGCCTCTCTCGGCTATTATCTATATGGAAAAGTCATACATTTCTTATCCAAAAATATATTTAAATAAAATAAGAATATTTATAACCTATTTCAAATAATTATGAAATTAAGAAAATACTAAACAAATTTAATTTATATCAAACAATTTTGAACTTACAACAATAAAAATCATCTTATTTATTTGCTTATATATATTTTCACAAAATCTCATTTATTGTGATTATTAATGCTTCTATGATTATGATTATTATTATTAGTATTATTTTTATCTCTACTATTATATATATATATTAGTTATTTTTATTTTATTTTCAATATTATTTATTAATTTAATTTAATTTAATTTCTTTTTTCTTTATTTTATTTTTATTTCACTTTTATTTGTTATTGTTTATTATTATTATTATTTTCATTTATTCATGTGCGTCATTTAAAAATATTTTCTCTATTAGCTAAGAGTAAGATTGTGTATTACTGAATCTCTCTAAATCTCATATCTAAGCAGAATCTCAAATGAATATTATTGTTGTTGTTATTGAATAACTCATTTATCATAAGATACATGTTTTTACATAATATATTTTAATATCATAAAAGACATGCAAATATTTATAATTTTTATTTAAAGTATATTATTTATTTTGGAATAATTTAAGGAGTTAAGTTGGATAATTGCTTTTTTTAAATGGATAATTTGGAGAAGTGTCGGAACCAAATTAGATTATTGTAATAATGGCAAGACCAGCTCAGCCGCTGGAGCCAACAACTAACGGACTCGAGTCCATATATTTTGGAGCAATCAGCAGCACTCGTTATTCAATCGAACGGCTCTGATCTTGTCTGTTTTAATTATCCCAACAATACCCGAAACACCCAATCCCACCTCTCACCTATTTCGTTTACTTTATAACTATTTCTTCTTTCTTTCCTTCTTTTGTTTTCATTTCAACGCCAACTAACAACAGCAACAAGACTCATATCTCTTTATCCTTCTCTCTTTAACCTTTAGTCTCTCTTTGTCTCTCCTCTCTCTACTCTGTAGACCCGACGTCGAGTTACCGGCGAGCGAAATCTTGCCGGAAATTCGCTCAGGTCACGGCGGAATCAACGTCGTCTCCGGTTTCGGTTCTCTGAATCGTCGCCAGTGTTGCAGAGTGGGGAAATTGTTGAAGCGAAGGAGAATTCTTATAAAATTCTCTCTTTCTATCTGAATGATTTTTTGTTTTGTTGTTAATTAATAATTAGGGATTGTGATTACATAGAAGCAAACAAAAAGGGGAAAAAGTACTACTAAAAAAATTCTCTCTCTCTCGCTGTCTCTGTCGTGGGTTGGTGAGCAAATAATAGCTTCTTCGCAAATGCAAAGCTAAAGAGAGGTTCGAGTGTCGGTCACTCCTGCGAAGATCCTTGGTTCTATCTTCTTGTTCCTTCTCTAATCATTAACAAGTTTCTTCCTTGATCCTCTCTGGCTTGGTTTAGTTTCATTTCTTTGTCGGATTGTTTGCTTCTTTTGTTTCTCTCTCTCTCCCTCGGCAAATTCTGGATATTGCGCGATTCTGGCTGGGGGAGAGTGGAATTGGAGATGGAGGTGATGCGTACGGAGTTCTTTTGAGAGGTATGTATGTTTTTCCCAATTGTGTTCGGTTAATTCTGTTGTAGAAAGTTTGTGACTTTTTAAATTAATTTTTCAGGGATTGTTGTTGTGTGAAAAGATGGGATTTTTTGGGGGTTAACTTTGGGATCGAGTTCTGAAAATGGGAAGGAAATTGTTATGGTGATTGTTATTGGCGATCGTACCTTTTGTTATGTAAATTTAGCTTCATAGTTGACGAGCTCGTCGAATTATTCCATAAAGATGGTTATTTTGAATTTTGACGTTACATGTTTATCCGAATATTTTCTATAAATTTATGGAAATAAAAATTTAGGTTAGCCGAAAGGGTCTTTGGATGCTCTTCTGTTTCATTTTTTCACCAAAAATTGATAATCTGGGGGTTGCAGTTCTGTTCTATTTCGTTTTTCACGAACCAGATGGTGCATTTTAGTGGCTGCCCTTTTGTCACCAATTTTACGATTTTTTTGTTTCATGGAATAACTGTTCCCATTTGTCGAAGTTACAATTTTGACCCGTTATGTTCAATTTGATGCGCCAAAAGGCCGTTTTCCCTCCACCATCCTTAACCTTCTTTCAGACAGTTTTTACTAAAATCTCTTTGACATTCCTTGATTTCTACATTATGAGAAGTGACTAACTTTTGACTTCATTTTCAGGAGCATACATATGAGCAATGGACAGAGCCAGCAATTTTGTATTCATAAGCTTTATTTTACAATAGATAATAAATTTTATGAGACTGCACCATGCCGTTTGAGATAATGGATCATAGGGATGGTACAGCATCCTCCCATTTCTTTGATGACGTTCTTTTTCCTACTGAGGTATATTAGTCCATCCCAATTCGTTTTTCATATTTTTAGGTTCCTGTTGAGACAAGTATTTCCGCCTTTTGTTTCTGTCTAAAAGTAGTTTGGTTGTGTGGGCAGAAACAAGTTGGGTTCTGGAAACACCATTCAATGTCTAGTCACCAAGGTGAGTGCCACTGGGCATGCTTACTTTTGGGCTGGTTCTCTACCCTGATCATTAAGTTTGTTTTGTTAGTGGGCTTTGACAATCTGGCTCTAAATGCTGCCAAATGGAAGAACTTTGAATTTATTTTCATGATTAGGCAAAATTTTTAAGATAGTGAAGATGACTTCTCAAATTAATTGATCTGAGATTGACAATTTAGTTTCCCTGGGGTAGTAGATCTGTGGTGAATTGGTGATATGAGTACCATTTCTTTAGCATGTCTCTTCCTTAATACTTATGTACATCAAACTTCAAAAGTGAGATATAAACTTTCACATATAAACTTTCACCTTGATTCTTTGTTGTTGTGTTGCATATTTCTTTTGAACTATTCTCAGATTTTTATGCTTTTTGCAGTTATTTGTATGATTCTTCTAGAAACTTTTCGTGTAAGTCATTTTAAAAATATTTTTTTTTCTAATGAAAACAGATGGAATGGTTCTAACTCATGGTAGGAAGTTGGTTGCTTCATCACCTTTGGAATCGATTTCACCAACTGGGTCAATGTTAATTGATCGCTCAGAAGTGCAACAATCAATTCTTGGTGAAGATCAGAAAGAAAAATTACAGATTGATGAAATGAGGGCCAGTGCATACAAAACTGCAAGTAATTCTGTGGATCATCATTCGGAGTCCTGGTCAAGTTTGTCTGGACAACATGCATCATATAGTTTGGGAAGAACTATGGCTGGTTATAGTTGCACTCAGTGGGAGAGCAGTCTATTCTCAAGTTCATTATCTGATGTATTTGGTAGAAAGTGTAAGGCTCTTTTTCCAAATATGAGACTGTTCCATTTTGAATTGTGATTTCCTTCCTTGTCACATTCTCAGTGACGCTACATATGGCAGACTAGAACATACATTTGAATTAGTTATAACTTATTCCTCAGCAAATTTTTATGCATGCCAATCAACACGGCGCATAGTATTCCTTCAATTTTTTTGTCACTATTTTTTTATCCTATCTCTTCATCCCTTGGACCTCTTTATTTATTAAAATTTGAGAGTAATTATATGTTGTTGCTATAACTAGAGGACTGACAATACATTCTTCCAAATTATGCAGTGGGATTGGGGACTGATGTTCAATCTGATCAACCTGTTAAAATTGTTCGATCTCAGCAGAAGGAAGACGAGCAGTTTGGATCTCCTGAAGAAATTGAGGCACAGACTATCAGTGATCTTCTTCCTGCGGAAGATAGTCTGTTTTCTGGGGTGACTGATGAGTTGGGCCATAATATTTCTGTATATAATCGTGATGATTTGGAAGATTTTGATATGTTTAGCAGTGTTGGTGGCATGGAATTGGAAGGGGATGAAAGCTCAAGTGTGCGCCAACGGAAATGTGCTTTAATTGGAATGGTTGCCAATGGCAGAGGGTTTCTTAGTGGCTCAGTTGTTAATGGGCACCCTTCCAAATCAGTTTTTATCAGGGATATCAATAATAAAGTTGAAGATTCTGATCTGATGGATCTTGTTGAGGTGCATGTTATTCCATACTCTTCTACAATTTACCTCAATCTGCTGAGTCAATGAACCTGTTTTATTTGACAAGCTTGTTTAACATTTACTTTTTGTTCTCAGGGATATGGAGATAAAAAGACAGCCCAAAGTGCCTGGGGATCACTTCCGCCGAGGTCTACGAAAGTTGACCTACATCATTCTTTTCAAAATGTACATCTTGGGTTTTAGCAGTGCTGTTATTGGTTTCCTTGGCGTGTTTGTTGTGGACTATTTTGTTTATATAATTCTGCATTTTGCTTTGATTTTAACTTTGGGTTATTTGGCTTTGCTTCTATATCAGGAGAATCTACCGTGGAAGGATAGAAACCAGGGCATTCTAGTGATTTACAACCTTGATCCTTCTGTTTCAGATGATGAGCTTCGCCGGATTTTTGGTGCTTATGGAGAAATTAAACAAGTAAGAGGTTTAGAGGACACCATTTTGTTTCAAGTTTATAATGGGTAAAAGAAATTCCAATTTATAATTATCATGTGTTATTTGCAGGTCCACAAAGGCCCACATACACATCAGAAATTTGTTGAATATTGTGATGTTAGAGCTGCGGAAGTAGCCCTTTCTGCATTAAATGGGACTGACGTTGCTGGGAAGCAGATCAAGCTTGAACTAGGCCATCCATTTGGATCTAAATGGTACTGTAAAATTACACTAGTGGCTATATTTGTAATGGTGCTCCAAGTGAATATTGGTTTTCAGTTTGGCTTTGTTGGTTATTCCTTCATGGCCTTCTCTATCGTTCTTTATTCTATAAAAATATTCTTTGTGCTTGATGTCTTTTTGACTTTATAGCTTGTATCTTTGTTATGACTTATATTTCAGTGGCGGCTTTTCCAAGACAACTTTTGATTTCACTCTCTATTCTTTATTTTACCGGTGTTGCTTAAAAACTGATCAGAATTCTTTTGCAGTTTGGAGCACGAGGAATGCAATCTATGTCAAAGCCCTGTTGATGATTTTTCCTCAAAGCGAATGGGTATGATACTTTTTTTTCAGAGCCTTCATTGCGAATGAGCTCAAGTTGTTTCACATATCTCAAAATTTTTCTTTGTCCTTGTAATAAATCCTTGCCTGCAGTATTTTCTCCTGGTGTAATTCAATCCAGCAGCATGGATAATAGATCTACTCAGGTTTTACGTTCTGCTGTCCGGTCTCCTGTTGCTGCATTCATGGAGGCTCATCAGGGTTCTAGTGTGCCTAACAACTTGCCATTTCCAGCAACATTTGCATCTGTTGGCAAACAAATCAACCTTCATGAAACAAATCACTCATTGGATGAAATGAAATTTGGTGTGCAGCGCATGCTAAATGTCAATCCTCATTCCCTCCCGGAGTATCATGACAGTTTGGCAAATGGTTTTGCATACAGCTCTTCAAGTGGTATTGGAGGCATGGCTAGCAGTGTCGGTTCGAAGATGACAGAAGGGATCAACAACGGAAACATTGGAGGCATGGGCTTAAATGGGCAACTCTTTGAGATTAGTGGAGGAGGTAAAGACAGATGATTAAGATTTTATCTATGCATTTTATGCACCTCTTTTAATCATTATATTGGGAGGAAAGATATAGTAAAATGCATAATTATGCACTTCATGTATCTCTTTTAAGTCTAATATCAGTTATGAAACATGACTTGCTCTAAAGTCGTTAGTGACTATATGCCAAATGGTATAATTCTATAGGAAACACGAAAAATATGAACTTAATATTATCTTTTATTAGTACTCGTTTGCAACCGATAAATTTCCCTTATTTGTTTACAATTCACATTTACTGCTGAATTTCTACTTACATAATCAGATATGCACATGTGTTTGGGTGTTATTACTATTGGTATTGATATCTAGAATGCGAGGATGCAATCAACTCACAAGTTGATTGGCTTGGTAATATATTGATCCGCCTATTCAAATAAGAATTCACTGTGATGGCAGGGGGTAGATGGTTAGTAATGAAACGTGATACAGCAAGGCATGAAAGCAATCATTAAAAGAATATTGGAATTGTTTTTGGGTTTTGATTTGGGGGTGCTCTGTGCTCAAAATGAACTCTCTGTCATCTTTCTCAATTTACAATAACATTTGGCATTGACATTCAAGTTGATGCACTAATTTTTATGTTGTTTTTGTTGTCACTGATTTTTTAATAAATGATACTTCTCTTTAGCTTTTGGATCTTCTGGAAATGGAAGTCGTACTCTTCCTGGGCATCAGTACATGTGGAACAGTGCCAACTCAAGCCAGCAGCATCATTCAAATCACATGATTTGGCAGAACTCATCAACATTTACTAATGGCGTTCATACTCATCAGTTTCCATGTATGACTGGATTTCCTAGAGCACCTCCTATGATGTTGAATGCGGCACATGCACAACACCATGTTGGATCTGCACCATCTGTGAATCCCTCTTTGTGGGACATGCGACATGCTTATTCAGGAGAGTCTCCTGAAGTGTCTAGTTTTCATCTGGGTTCTCTTGGAAGTTTAGGTTTTCCTGGTAGCTCTCCACCACATCCTATGGAAATTGCATCCCGCAACATGTTCTCACATGTTGGTGGAAATGGGCTGGACATGACTAAAAGCACTGGTCTGCACACTCAGCAGATTCGTCATCTTTTCCCTGGGCGTAGCCCAATGCTTTCAAGTCCAACCTCTTTTGATTCTTCTAATGAACGCATGAGAAATCTCTCCCACCGGAGAGTTGAACCAAATTCAAATAATTCAGATAAGAAGCAGTTCGAACTTGACATTGACCATATTATACGTGGTGAAGATAACCGAACAACGTTAATGATAAAAAATATTCCTAACAAGTAAGTAAAATCCTCCTGGCCTTTTCAGCCATTTCCTGCTTATCATAAGGATTTTCACAGCCTTTAAGTTATGATATCTCTTGAAGTTTTGTCATACTGTGACTCATGAATTCTCAACTGTTTTATGACTCTCAGTTGTTAGGCATTCTGATAAAGAACTGATAGTAATTATCTGCATGTACTGTGATACTGGATGGGAAGTTTCCTTTTCACCTCATTTCCCTCTCTAAAAGCATGGTTCATCCAGGGTTTTCTAATTCGTTAGTACCATTTGGAAATCATATTTCTGAAAAATCTAATTGCTTGAGACTATCGTGGTCTTTTGGCGCGGTATCCAATTTGACCAGGTTTACATCATAGTCCTTTTACTACAGAAGGGTGATTGTAAAGTTTCCATAAAAGGATCATCTTGTGGTCACCAATTATTCAGACGTCTAAGTACTGATTTTGTACATTCTGCTTCTCTGCTTTTTGGCCTCGCATATAAATTATAATTTCCATCTGTTGACTTTTGGTTTGTGTAGATACACATCCAAGATGCTACTGGCTGCAATTGATGAGCATTGTCGAGGAACTTACGATTTTCTTTATCTTCCAATTGATTTCAAGGCAAGTAACTTTTCGGGGGATCAACCTTTCTCACTTTGGTATCTCTTTCTTGTTTTTTCTTCAATTTTTTGGTGAAGTTGTTCATGTGGTCTGGGCTATTGCTGCTACTCATTTAATGCCCTTCATTCACACATATACTTATTAACCATCATTATCCAATTTATTCCACTGACAAATATTGATTAAACAGAATAAGTGTAACGTGGGATATGCATTTGTGAACATGATCGATCCTCAACAGATCATTCCATTTTACAAGGTACGGCTGAGGCTTTAGTCAATTGAATTGTTCCATTTTATTCCTTTCTGTGACAAAAAATATCGTATCCTATTTCCATCTTTGTCCATTCAGAATACAAAAGTTAACATGATAAGAAAATCTCTTTTTCAGGCTTTTAATGGCAAAAAGTGGGAGAAGTTTAACAGTGAGAAGGTGGCATCTCTTGCTTATGCTAGGATTCAAGGGAAAGCTGCTCTTATTGCCCATTTCCAGAATTCAAGCTTGATGAATGAGGACAAACGCTGTCGCCCAATACTCTTCCATACAGATGGTCCAAATGCTGGTGATCCAGTAAGATGTTTGCAGTTTCCTTCTGATAATTTCAAAGAATTTCCTTTGTGAATCTGGTTTTTCTGCCATTTACATTTCTTCATAATTTACTGAAGCAAAATTCTCTCTGCCACGCAGGAGCCCTTCCCTATGGGTGCAAATATTAGACCAAGATTGGGTAAGCCTCGAACAAATGGCAGTGAGGAGAACCACCCTTCAACATTGGCCGGTGGGGAGGACTCTTCCAATGCGACAGACTCATCATCAGGTGGCGATTGAGCAATCTGCTCTCCACCTGACACTAACTATATAAACCTCTACTGCATTGAAAAAATGCATCCACCCCGACTATGTCTCTGGGTGGCCTGACAAATCTGTTTTTGGCTATAGAGAAGCACCTTTTGATGAATCACATTTGGAGACAAGTGAGTTGCTTCCAGGTCCTTTTTATTCCTCAAGAAGTTCTGCTACCTTTTTTCCACTTATGAGTGTAGAGAAAATGGCTTAATGAAGGCTGAAAGTTTTGGATTGTCATGACTGAACAGAATTATGTACAGAAGTTCTCTCCAACTATGCATGACGTGATCGGTGATTGATCTGCACTTCGGTTTCAATTTTGTATCTTATTTCTTCCTTTTTTGGTCTCTTACTATGATTTTTCGAGTCATTTGCTGGTTCTGTTTCTGATCCTACGCCTGGATGCCCTTTCTCAAGGAAGAACCGCAATACATTTTCATTGTAACATCCTGGTTGTAGAAATTTTTGAAAGTGCTCATATGCTGTCAATGAAATAACGCTTCTTGCCATTATTTTATTCTCATTCCTTGTCAACACTCATACTTCACAGCTTCACTTTGCTTGCTTGATGTTAAAGCTAATAAAACCCATCTTGCTACTAGCCATTGCCATCCTTAACTAAAGAAAAGTTATCATTGTTGGGCTTATATATGTGATGTTAATGAATCCGCTTACTATTATTAGCCATTTTGGTATGATCAAAAGCCCGAAGACATTGTCCTAACAAATCCTTCTTTGTTATTGTGTTGGGTTATGGATGTTTGTGCTCTGGATATTTGATGTATGAACTTATGTGATTCTATATAAGTAATTGTTTAAAATTCGTAAACATAATAACAAAAACAAAATATTATTCTCTTAATTATAATAAAATTATATTAATCTCTTAATTATGTCATATAATACACATTAAAAATTAAAAAAAAAGAAAAAAGAAAAACTAGTAATTGGCAAATATTATAATATAATAATAAATAATAATATTATTAGTAGTAGTCATTTCCATTCCTAAACGTGGTTATTGTGCGTTAGTGTTTCAAAAGCTCGTCCATTTCCCCATTCTCTGGCGGTCGCCGAGAAGCAGGCAAACCGCAACGAAAGGCGTGCACTGTACAAAACCTTAACACACACACACACACACTCACGCAGTCACGCGCGACACAAGGCTAAAGAAATAGCCATAATGAGTATGACTCCTCCACTCCTCAAGAAGCCCAAACCGGAGCCTAACGACGGTGGCGACGGCCATGAGCCAACGGATAAACCGAAGTCGGTGCCCAAAGACGAGGCTAAAGAAGGAGGCCAAACTGAGGATGACGACGGGGAAGTTCCAGAGGAGGCTGTCGTCGCCTTGATCGAGCACCGTACTCGTGAAGTTGAACATCTTAGACGACGAATCACGTATTACAAATCTCAGGTTATCTGAGTGTTTATTTCGTCTATTTCATTGTTCCTTACTAGTAAAATCGTTTATTTACTGGGGTGATGCCGTGCACTTGTGTTTCTAATTCACCCAATCTTGATTTCGTCTGTTTCTTTAAGTGGGAAGTTAGGACTTCTTATTTCTGAATTGGAGTTTCATCTTTGAGTGGTTGTTTGGGACATTTCATATGCCTAAAGGCTTTTATGTTGCTTATAAAATTTACGTGTAGGAGTTAGTTTGCACTATATCTGAAAGCGGCAGTGCTAATCACTTGAGTAATGCAGCTTGTCGAAGCGGAGAAGAAGTTGAGTGATTCACAATTGCAATTGGCTCGTATACGTACTAGAAACAAGGGTGTGCCATCTGAGAAAGCTTCTTCGGGGAATGCATCTACAAGTATTAGGGTTGAAAATGCATCGAACAGCCCCATACGTGTTAGTGATGGGCCCAAAAGGAACCAGCCTCAATCCAGAACTGAGCTTGTTATTCCTTCTGTTGAACCAAAATATTCAAACCCTGTGAAATCTTTTGGGTCACCTGCAAAAGTTCCCATTGGATCTAATTCTCATTCAAGTCCGTCTACCCAACCCAGAACCTATGCAAAAGTAAAATTGGAAAACGATGGCAGAAATTCTTCTGATGTTGAAGTTTTCGAGGTCCAGGATAGAGGAAGAAAAAGGAATTTGGGTAAAGCAGTTCAACTTTTGATGATCTGTGTGCTTTTATTACTTTATCTAAGATTGCATTTTGAGTCACTTTGCCGTATTACTTACTTTCAAGGTCTGGATTAGATGTTTCTGGGATTTAGTGAATGCTTATGTATGTTTCAGAACAGCAAGAGCACAAGGAATTGATTCCTTTGGTGTGTAGTAGCTCTTCCCCATGCACAATCCGTTGCCATGCAAGCAATCACATCGCAAGTCAGCACAAGAGGAAGCTGAGAAGTATTGCTTTATGTCCAACAAATTATGAACTTTTTGTTACAAGGTATTGAACCTGATCACTTGGTTACGGGGAAAAAAAATCTTAAATTAAATGGCTTATGTGATGAAAATACAAGACATAAATGGATAGCATGTTGACAAAAATGCTTCTTCCCCTTATCATTGAGATGATAATGATATGGATTACTTATGTTCCTTTATAAAAAACATAGTTTTTATTGTCTTCTGGAGATTGGAATTGGTGGTACCTTCTGCTAAGCTTGAGAATAGTATTAAAATGGATCATTTCTGTTATTCTTGAGATGCAAACAAATGGACAATTCCCATTAGATTTGCTTCCAATTGTTTTAGATGTGATACTATTAAGGCGTTAGGAAATGGTCAGCAGGTAGGGTGGATTCAATTGGCTGCTGACAACCTATGAAATACAATTATTAATGAAGTAGTTGAATATGTATGTTGTCAGTTTCTGTACAAATTTGACTATTATGCCAAAGAGATTGCTGTTTTAAACTTGTGCAGATATGCACACACACACAGAAGGAAATTTGTAGCACTGTTCTCCTTCCGTAACTTAATGTGTCTGACTTCACTCATATTTTTGATACATGCAGTTCTTTGGATGGAATGGTCAACTTATGGCAAATTCAATCTCGGGGGTAGGTCTAATCTGTTAAATTTAAGACAATAGTCTTGGAATTTTGTATTGTATTTACTTATTGTTTACCTACTATGTGAAGTGGATAATTATTGGTTGGATTTGAACAAAAATGTCTGACACTATTTGACAAGTCCGGTGGTTAAACCATATTCTCTTTCAGAACAAGACATTGCACAAATGCAAGAAGAAATATGCTACTTAAGTTTTTAGCCGGTGAAAAATTCTATTTAGCTGATAACTTTGGATCACCTGGATAAAATATAAATATTGGGTTGGCATAGCTTTTCGGAAATCTATTGATAGCCTTTGCTACCATATTGAACTATATTACTTACGAAGGTTTTGTCTGAGGGGCAGCTAAATAGGTTTTAATTATGAGTCATCACCAACGGTGGAAATTTACAATGTTTATACTGAATTGAGCAGTCCTCGTACAACTTCATCTCTTTTATCTCTATGTTTTTTGAATGTCCTATTTTTGATGCTGAGTATTAATAGCATTTAATTTCACTTAATGGAATTTTAATTTGTGATGTGGAGTTGCCTATCTGGCACTGTAAGTTTATTCGATTTCTTCTTCTTTGAATTGTAGATCAAGTGCCTCCATGATTAGTTCCACAGATTGCATGTCTCAGAAGCATAGGTGGCCAGAAGATATAGCTTGGCATCCACTTGGACATAGTCTATTTTCTGTTTATACGGCAGATGGTGGGGATTCTCAGATTTCAGTCCTGAATTTGAATAAAGCACAGGGGGTATGGATCAGGATTAACATGTATTTCTGCATAATTTGCTGGCACTGTTATATATTTAAATCAGAAGACGTACTTTGTCATTAGTGGTGTTGCAGTTGACGTATCTTGTGTCAGTCCGGTGATGGCTATATAAACATTGAACTTCCTTGTCTAAAAGCACAATTCATCGTTTTGTTAAACAAGGTCTGATACCTAATTTCACATTGGCAGAGAGCCCGTGTAACATTCTTAGACAAGAAGCCTCATGTTAAGGGCATCATCAATAGCATCATATTTTTGCCCTGGGAAAACTCCTCCTTTGTCACTGGTGGTAGTGATCATGCTGTTGTACTTTGGAATGAGACAGATGGAGAGAACTCATGGAATCCAAGGGTGTTACATAGGGATCAACATTCTTCTGCTGTCATGGGAGTTGCTGGGATGCATCAAAAGGAGGTTATATTGTCCGCTGGGTCTGACAAGAGGATCATTGGGTTTGATGCTCATGCACGAAAAGCGAATTTCAAGCATCAATTAGATAGTAAATGCATGAGTGTTCTGCCAAATCCATGTGACCAGAACCTATTCATGGTTCAAACAGGGTAAGAAACATTTAACTTTGTGGACCTGGTTCTTGTCAGCTAAATCTGCTATTTATAACTTTCCTTCCTGAATCGACCTATAAATATATTGAACTGAATTTGTCATCACATTTACGTACTACTGCTTTGGCATTTTTATTGTCAATATTGCATATGATCAGAAACTCTTAAAACATGGAAGACAAATGTGATTTTTGTTTTTCCAAATATAACATTGTTGTGGAAGGATATTTGATTGGAAATAATTTTGTCTTTCCAAATTAATGCTTTGTTATGATGATTTCTCAGTGGTTGTTTACTGCTTGGAAGTTTGAATGATTGTATGTCCACGTCTGCAGGACTCAAATGAAGCAGCTCAGGTTGTTTGATTTTAGGCTGAGACGAACAGAAATCCATGCTTTTGGTTTTAAGCAAGAAAGCAGTGATTCTCAGTCAGCTCTTATAAATCAGGCTTGGTCACCTGACGGTTTATACATCTCATCTGGTTCAGTAGACCCTGTGATTCACATCTTTGATATCAGGTACAATTCTCAAAAGCCTTCTCAGTCCATAAGAGCCCATCAGAAACGCGTGTTTAAAGCAGTATGGCATTCCTCGCTTCCACTTCTGATTTCAATATCATCCGATCTTCATGTTGGATTACACAAGATCTGACAATTCTGTAATCGAGTCACGTCCCTGAAGAAGAATTCTATTGAATCCTATGCTTCTGACTTTTGCTTCTGTCCTATCTTGCTTCAATCTGCAGTACTGAAACTTCTCAAGAGGAGCCACTTGTACAAGAGCAATTTTGGTTGACCAGTAAAGTTCTTGCATTCAATATAGGCTAGAGAACACGGTTTAGGAGTGAAAATTGATATGTTTTGTGGATCATGATATAGCACTCTCAAGTAAACCAGTCACTGAATCTCAATTCATTGTATCACTCAATTTCCATTTAAAACTTTAGGAGTGAAAGAGTTGAATAGAAATTTTTTTCAATATCCCGGAACATCCCGTTTTACAGCATATTTGATAGGTATCATCTACTGTCTTGAGCCCTCGCAGTTGAATCCTGCCAAGTCAAAAGTGGTCTCTGCATTCTGAAGAGCTTTGATATGTATAGCTTATCGTATGTCTGATTCCCATAAGCGCCATTTTGTGAATACGAGTTGTCATTGAAGCGTGTAAGTGATTCCTTTTTCTCGCTTCAAATTTCATTTACACAAACTTGTCTTTTCATTCATAAGCATTGAGGTATCAAATCTTCGTGGAGTGGTTTATATTAGGGAAGACAAAACACTGCAGACTCGACTGAAAATCAACGGATAAAAAATAAAATTTTAAGCTTGGGTTCGGGTTCTGGTTTTATAACTCAAAATTATTGATAAAAATGGTGTTATTTTTGTTGAATGAGTGAAGTAAAAGAAAGTTGTTTTATTGAATGAACGAGAAAAAAACTGATTAGGTTTTTTCAAATTAATTTGGCTAATTTAATCGTAAAAATTTTAAATTATTTAATTTTTAGTTAAGTTTTTAACTTTTTGGTTTAATTTAATTTAATAACTTTTGTTTTGTTTTTAAAAATTAATCAATTAGTTTTTTTGTTAATTAATAAAATTTTTATTAATTAAAATTAATTAATTAAAATTTTTTTAATTAAATTTTAAATTTTTTTTAGAATAATCTTTTTCAATCATATTTTAAAATTTTAATTTTATTTAATATTTAGTTTATTTTATGACAATTTAATAATAATTTTATTCTTTTAAAATTCTTATTTTATTGATTTAACTTCTTTTAAAACATTTGAGCTTTTCAAACTTGTTATATTCAGTATGAGTTTTGAACCATCTGCGGTCAAAAGAACACTCGGCTTGTTATCAACTAAAGTTGAACAAAGGATTTGTTTTTGTATATTAACCTTCTTAAATATAGATGCAAGAGTTGGGCAACACTTAATATTAAGAAAATTCTCATTCAAGCTCTTCACTTTGAAATTAAATGACTTTTTTGTTTATAGCATTATTTTTCTTTTATATATATATGCAAAAACATGAAAAACAAAACTTAAAAATGGCGTTACTTTTTATTTTTAACTTTTTTCACTAATTGACAAGTTTAAATCTAACATTTTAGAGTAAACAATTATAATCATAATATTTATAAAATGTTAAAATTAGAACCCGCTATAACGAAAAATTTTATTTCGTTTGCTAAATGTTGACCTGGTTTTTTTTAATTATGTCTTGTGGGAATTAAATTATTTTATGCGATCTCATCCATACATTTTTCTGAGTCTCATATATTTATGTGGATGAGATCGCATGGAACAGAATAGATTCAGGGTAGTGGGTACAGAGAATTTCGTTCCTATTTGTGGGCCTTCGATGTCAAGTCATTGTTGAGTTTGCAAAGTGGGACCAACTTATTTTTATTATTAAGAGTGGACAACCTTTTAATTAAACATTTCCAAAATTGTTAAGGTGAGGCAACGAAGGATTGACAACTATATGTCTAAGGGGGTAAGCTACATCACCTCCTCCGGCATGTTTGATAAACTTAGAAGGCGAGAGAAAGCTTCCATGGCAGCCACTAGGACTTTCAATGCTAGCAATTGCATCGTCAACGGGGGTTTTGGATATACAAGGAGAGATCTTTCTTGGTTCCTAGTTGCAATTAAACGGCTTGCAGTGGGAAGATCCAGGGTGTTCAACAATTTCATGCAGGAATTAAAACCCTGGAAACTTGCAACATCCAAATCTTGTCACTTTGATTGGATATCATGCCAGAGAGACAGAGATGTTCCTAATTTATAACTATTTGCTGGGTGGTAATCTTGAAAAGTTCATATGGGAGAGGTTAACGAGGGTTGTGAATTGGATAGTGCTTCACCAAATTGTCTTGGACATAGCTTGTGCTCTTGCCTACCTGCACGATCAATGCATGCCTCATGTACTCCATCATGATGTCAAGCCCATCAATATTCTTCTAGACGAGGAATTTACTGCCTACTTATCTGACCTTGGTTTTGCAAGACTCCTGGGCACTTCTGAAACTCATGCCAAGTAGCAAGCACTTTTGAGTTAAAATGAAGTGTTAACGAGATGAATTTGAACGAGCATAGAATTAAGGGAACAATTTAAGTGATGTAGTTTCATGAAAAAAAAGGCATTAAAATGCAAAGTTTACAATGAAATAAAGTTGTTGATGAAAATGAGAAATGCAGAGAAAAAAAAGAAAGGTGCATGTAACATCTCGTTATCTATATTGAGGTTAGAATAGTAAATATGAGAGTTTATTAAAATTAAGAAAAATGTATTTCATGCTCATGCATAATGTTAGCATGCACATATGTGAATACTGATTTTTTTGCACATTAAAATGACTGTATATGCATTCATTGATATATTCCAAGTATAATTGAGTTATAAATGTGATTATATGAGAATTGTGAATTATTTGTATTGAAAATTGATTTTTGAGAGTATAAGCACTTATTTAGAATTTTTGGTAAAATTTAGAAAATTCCTGAATTTTTGGGTAATTATGAACTAGGAAAATGTCAAGTAGCAGAATAATTGATAATTAGCAGTAGAAATTAATGTCAAATGACAGTGGAAATTTTGATATATGACTTTTGAATTTAATGACTTATGTCATTGAAATTAGGAGACAATTGGAGTATAATTGGAATTGATTGGACTAGTTAATGTAAGAGTCTATTTTTCCAACTACTAGAAAGTTGACATGTGGCAAGTGAGTCTTTAAACCCGCGACTCCTTGCTTTTTTGCAAAACAAATTAATTGTTTTGTCTTTTATTCTTGCCTTTCTTCTTCTTCTTCTCTTTGTGACTCTCTTCTCCATCTCTTCTCTTCATTTTTTCCTCATCTCCCATGACACATATTCACCACCATCCATGTGAGCCTTGTTTTCACCCTTCTTTGCTACTATCATCTTTATTGTCTTCTCAATTCCACTAGAAAACCTAATCATCCCAACCTCCATGATGATGTACGTGAGTTCTATGGAGTGTTAGGGTTAAGTAAAATTTTTGAAGATTTGAAGCTTAATCAAACAAGTAGCACCTAAACCTTTATGAGTTGTTTAAGTATAAGCATTTATGATGATAGTTAGAGGTTTAATGACATGAAATGGTGTTGTGTATATGATGGACGTGAGTGATGAATAGATGATGTGAATGTCTTGCTTTTGTATATGTATGATGAGTTATAATTCATATATTGTTATAGATATGTTTTGAGGTAGAATGATCTTCATAAAGGGGTTAGAATGAGTGTAGAAAAATCAATGATGAATGGGTAAATGTGTATGCCCTGTTTTTTTTTGGTAATGATCAAATATATGTCATGAATTGTTGTGAATGATATTGAGTTGAAATGGAGTTGAGAATGAAGAGTAAATGAAGTAGATCTGGTGATCCATGTACAAGATGTGTTAGGTGTAAGATGTTGGATGTGTAAAACCTGGAAATTATAGCAGTAACATGTTCACTGCATATGCTTATGTGAAAGTTCGGTGCGGCCAACTCCTTGGTTTGCCGTGGCCAACTGGTAGGATTTCATGAGTAATTTTCCTCTCGGGATAAGTTCGCTGCGGCCAACTTGCAAAAGTTCGCCACGGCCAACTCCTGTCTTCGCAGCAGCCAACTTTCCTGCACAACTTAAACATGTGTTTAGTATTTTGATCATAACTTATTCTATAGTTATCTGAATGGAGTGATTCTTAATTTGGAGTAAACTAGAGACATAGGGACATAATTTTTATGAAGAAATAGAATTTTAATTATGTCTCTAAGAATTTCAAATTCTGGACTGAAGTTGAGTGCAGGGCATTGTTATAGATTAAGAACAATCTGAATTTATTTGGAGTATAACTTTTGGGATATTGAACCGAATTGAATAATATTGATGTCATTAGAAACTTAAGAGATAAAAGAACAATTTTCTAGAATAAAGTGTTGCCAAGTTACTGCAAACTCCTGGTCATAATGATCATGGAGAATTGACCTAAGGTCTGGAATTTTGGAGATGTTATAGGGAGAAATGAGAGTTTGGATATTGTATGATTATATAATGTTAGAATAACATTAGTGAATGAATTGTTGGTATTAAAGCACCAAAGACATGTGTATAATGGAAATGTAGAGGTTCATGTGATTGTAGTTATGATTCAAAGGAAATGAGAAATGGGTATTAAATAGAAGTGAATGAGAGTTGGATAATGTGAGAGCTAAAAATGCTAAAAAAAATGGAATGACCAGTAACTGAGTTATAAAATGAGAATGTGGATAAAATATGAAATTGGATGATATACCCAGGATTGTTATTGAGCATGCATTGTACGTAGTCCATATACACATTTGTGCATCAATGAATACTTGAGATTGTGCAATTATTATTGTGTGTGCAACGTGTGTATTGCATAATATTGATGTGTAGGATAAAATGTCCACATCCAGACGTTTCCAGATCTGGGAAGCAAATGATAATCTGGAGCGTACTGTGAGTTGACCTAGATGGTCTCATTTCATTGTTTGTTCTAATTTTTAATTTCTACATTGAATGACTACGATTATGATTGTTATGCCATGTGAATATGATTGATATGAATGTGATTTGCCTATGTTGATGCCGGACAATGAGGGTCCGAGACTTGATGCATGAATGTGATATTGAAGTGCTCCTTGTATGTGAATTTGATGAAATATGTGATATCTAATTTGATTGTTAAATGTCAGATCTAGTTCCGAAGGAACATGTGAATATGCATGTGATTAAAAAAGTGTTTCTCAACATTTATGTTGAATGTTGGACCATGGTCCGATGATGAATATGAAAGTGATTGTAAATCCAAAATCATGTGATTGATTGAAGATATGAGAATGTGATGCATTCCATTTCATGAATGCATGAAAGATAAAGGCAGTTGTGACTGGAGTTGCAATCGAAAACGAGCTTAAAGCTCAGAAAATGAAAAGAGCCTTGGGTTCAGTTGTGAATGTACCCAGTATCCACTAAGGAATATGGGACATTATCTGATACAACTCGATATCCACTAAGGGATATGAGCTAGTAATTAGGCACTCGGTTATAACAAAGTAATAAATGAAAGTGAGTCTCATGCGCATTGCATTATAAGTGATATGTGTATTTTAAATGATTGAAATGATTAATTTGACTGTTCTGAATGTGATCTCATACGTTAAAGGAAATGATGCAAATTATGTGAAAATATGTGAATTATATGTGTTATGTGATTAAGTGAGCCATCGAGGATAGTCACTCGCTAAGTTCGCAAAACTCACCCAAAATTTGCAATATTTTTTAGGCTCAAAAAGAGTTACCCTGTTAGACAAACAGGAGTATAGCCATTGCATTCAAGAAAAAGCTAGAGGTCGGGATCAGTTTGCGTCTGCGTCTGCATTTGTATTTTCTCTTTTTTAAATCAAATTGAGTCTTTCGCAATTATTGTAACATGAATACTTGAATATTCTGTTTTGTAATAACTTTCCAAAGTGGAAAGGTTGGTAAATGAGAATAATCTTGAGTCTAATAATCATAAATGTGATTTGATGTTATGAAAGAAAAGACTGGGCCCGAATTTGATTTCTGATTTCCTCACATGTGTATGATAAATTTGAAAAATTTTCACCGTGTTGTGAGTGTTTGACTGTTCTAGCATGCCACCCTTGCGGGGTATGCACTTGGATATCATTCAGGATGTCTGGTACGTGTCTGGCGAGGGTGGAGTGCTACAGTGCAGAAGTTAAAAAAATATAGTAGAGGGAGAAAGTGAAGGTGAGATTTTGGATTTTGAATTTTGATGATTAAGTATGAACTTTGGATTTGTTAAATTGTTGTGAGTTGTTGAGCTGAAAGGAGAGTAGGAAAGTTGGGTTATGTAATGGATGTAGTAGATATGAAGTGTAAAAGTGGAAAAAAATAAGGAGTTTTCGATGGAGAAGATGAAGTTTGCATGCTAGAGAGAGAAAAGGGGATGGTTTATTTGTGTGGGTTATAAACTAGAGTATTTCATTGAACAACCCTAAGTCTTTTAGCGTGAACTAGATGATGGATGTGAGATGTGGAAATTGTTCAAAAACTATAGGAAATAGATTCTGGATTGAGTTATATGAAAATTTAAGTAGGTTGATGAAGAAATATATGTCCCCTGTTCTGGTTTTAAGAAAAACGTATATGGTTGTTAGTTGATATACTGTTCATGCCTAAAAATATATGAAGTGTTAACGGAGATGAATTTGAATGAGCTTAGAATTAAGGGAACAATTTAAGTGATGTAGTGTCATGAAAAAAAGAGAGGCATTAAAATGCAAAGTTTATGATGAAATAAAGTTGTTGATAAAAATGAGAAATGCAGAAGAAAAAGAAAGGTGCAAAAGTTAAAAAAATACAGTAAAGGGAGAAAGTGAAGGTGAGATTTTGGATTTTGATGATTAAGTATGAACTTTGGATTTGTTGAATTGTTGTGAGTTGTTGAACTGAAAGGAGAGTAGGAAAGTTGGGTTATGTAATGGATGTAGTAGATATGAAGTGTAAAAGCAGAAAAAAAATAAGGAGTGAATCAAAGGCACAAAAATTCCACAGCTGATGTTTTAACAAAAACTCCAGTATAGACAGTAATGAGCAGAGTTTCGTTAATCACCCAAATGCTTCTCTCTCTTATCCAGAAACGCAAGTGGTAATGTGTGTCCCTTGTATGTGAGCCATGTGGCTACATGCAAGGCTTCCAAATATCCCTATTTCATTGGTCCATAGCCTAATTCAAAAATATCCCGAATTTTCAGAAAATTTCTAAATTCATCAAAAATTTTGAAATAATACTAATAGTCTCCAAATAAAATTTTAACGTAAATAAGTCACAATTCACATTTTAAATCAATCAATCATACCCAGAAAATGCCAATGAATGCATGTACAATTATTATAAGGTGTCCAAAAATAAATAAATATTCACATGTGTGTGAATATACTATGATGCATGAGCATGAAATGCACTTCTAATTTTTCACTGTACTCTTAATTCACTATTTTGGGTCTAACCCCGAACATGGGATGTCACAATTCTCCCCTCCTTAAGAAATTTTGTCCTCGAAATTCTTACCTTATTGAGGAAATAGGTAGGGATATGCCTTTTTTATATGCTCCTCAGTTTTCCACGTTGCTTCTTTACTCAAATGATTGTTCTATAGAACTTTCACCATTGGAAATTTTCAATTCCTCAACCGTTTCATCTGATACCCAACTATCTGAACTGGTTTTTCAACATAGCTCAGGTTACTAGTAACTTCAATCTCTTGAGCCGGTAACACATGTGTTGGGTCAGATCTATATTTCCTGAGCATACTCACGTGGAATACATCATGTATCTGAGACAACTCAATAGGTAAGGCTAACCGATATGCCAAAGGTCCAATTCTCTCCAGAATTTCATAAGGACCAATATATCTCGGACTTAACTTACCCTTTTTGCCAAACCTCAATACACCTCGCTAAGGAGACACTCGCAAAAATACTTTATCCCCGACTCTGTACTCTATATCCTGACGATGCTAATCCACATAACTTTTTTTTCTATCTTGAGTTGCTTTTATCCGACTCCGGATCAGTTTTACCTTATATACTGTGTTTTAAATCAATTCAGGACCTTCTATCATTCTCAAACCTTCTTCATCCCAGTATGAAGGCGAACGACACTACCTGCTGTACAACGCCTCATTTGGAGCATATTGATACTACTGTGATGCTGATTATTGTAAGCAAATTCAATTAAAGCTATATATTTATCCCATGCTCCCTGAAACTCCAAAACACAAGTTCTGAGCATATCCTTAACAGTCTTGATCGTTCTCTCACTCTGACCATCTGTCTGAAGATGAAAGGCCGTACTAAAATTCAGTTTGGTGCCCAAAGTTGTCTGTAAACTACCCTAAAATCTAGAGTTGAGTTTTAATTCTGTCTCTAAGACTTTCAAATTTGGCATGAAACTGCATCTTAGCTTAGGCTGTAAAATTATCAGGGACAGAAATCATGTCTTGTGGTTATTGAATAAACTATATTGATATAGGATGAATTAGACTAAGGTGTCTTCATCAAAGTTGTAGCTTATTCTCTTAGCTTTAAATTGATATAAAGTTTGTAATTTTTGGATAATTTAGCTGAAAGATATGAGTTGTACAATTAGAGGGTATGATCATGTACTAGCCAAAAGTTTAAATGTGCACAGTCTGTGGTATGTTGTGCATAACTCATTGAATACTTAATCAAATTGGATGATTTTAGAGTCATTATAAATTTAAGACACTGTATAACATTTCCAGTAGAAAGTTTTGCCTAATTCTGTCATTTACCCTATCAGATTAATTATGCAAAGTTGACCCAAAATCATGTGAGTAGAAAATCTGAAGTGGCCAATTAAGTTAAGAAATGGATTTCACATTGTTTTATTCTGGTCCAAATTATAAGTACCAAATGATATTAATGAGGATTTGATATCTGATTGATTTGATGATGAAAATTACAATAAGATACCCGGAATTGTCATTGAACATGCATTGTGCATACTTTCTATACATTGATGTGCATAAAAGAATACTTGTACAATTGTGTAAAAATGTGATATTTGTGAATGTGTTATGTATGTTTTAAAGGAGCACATCGGATGCTAGTCGGACATTACTGGACCATCTAGGCAATGGCTTCTTGGAGCGTACTGTGAGTCAACCTAGATGATTTCCTAGGATTGATTGGATTTGATTTTAATTTGATTTGTTAAACTTCCAATATTATTGAACTGTTTGTGGGTTGTTTTTGGATTCTGGACCTGAGGTTCGAGGAGTTTAATAGTTAGGCATGTATTAGAAGTGTTCTGATTTGATATGAATTGCTGAATGACATTTGAATTCTCAACAATAGTTGAATGCCGGACTTAGGTCTGATAACTATGAAAAACTTTGTCTGAGCATGTGTATAAAATTATGATATATGACATATTCAGTATTTGATGCATTTCATAAAATACATGCTCAGATAAAGGTGTTATGATTTGAGTAGCCAGTTTGAAGTGCTTCCATGTAGAGCTTTGCTCCGTGATATATGTTCTGCACATAGAGCTATGCTCCGTGATTCTGTTCTGACTAAGCCTTATGGGCCAATCTTTATATAAGTATGTGATAGGCACTCAGTTACAACAATAAGAACGAATGTGAGTTTCATGCATATAGCATTCATATAAGATTGAAATTCATGAATGATTTGCAAAGCTGTAATGAGTGTCCATATGTTATGCCATGATGTGTGAGTATTTGAAAAATAATTATATGTTCTGAATGAATATCTGTGATATGTGTGATGTATATATGTAATCCGGTGAATTCATCAATGATGGTTCACTCATTGAGTTTACAAAACTCATCAAAAATTGCAATGTTACTTTTCAGATACGAGACAGGAGACCTAGTTCCTTAGTCAAGACTTAAGGAATCTTTTGGATAGAGAAATGGCTCAGAGGTCTGTCAGCTGATACCAGAAGTGATATAGCTTTTGTTATTTTTGTAGTTTTGCTAGAACCTGTATAAGGTTTTGTAAATATTTGTTTGATGGAAACAGTGCAAGCTTTATGAATGAATGAAGTGAATGGTTTAAAAATGTAGTGACTTTTCGAGTATGTTAGATGATGCCATGTGTAAGTTGGATTTGTTATTGCTCCAACATACCATTTTCATAGGGTATGTACTTGAATGTCCTTTGGGTATTCAGGTATTTACCTTGTGGTAGTGGGATGTTGCACATAGCTTTGTGGATTTCCAACTAGCCAAGGAACTCTAAAGTTCAATTAACCAAAGCCTCTCCAACTATGGTATCTGTGGCTAATGGAAGAAAGATAACTGTGCAAGACAAATGCAATTAGTGTCACTGGAGTATGCAAGGTAATAAGTTTGTGTTCTGCTTGAGAGTGTTTGAACAAGGAGACTATGACCTCATATTAGGGGTAGATTGGATGAAGTGTCAGTCTCCAATCACTTTTGATTTTGAGGAGAATAATCTGAAGACAAAGAAGGAAGGTAAGGAACTAAAGCTCAAAGATCTTAGTGAGAAAACTACCATTAAGCTTATTAGTGCCAAGACCATCAATAAGTTAGTGCTTAATGGATAGAGGTGAGTTACATCTAGAATTTTCCTAATCACCCTCAACCAACCAACAACCCCAAACCAGAAACGAAAAACTACACAGATAACCTAGAGGTACAAAAATTGTTGAAGTCCTATGTTGATGTCTTCAAAGTACCAAAGGGTCTATCACCCCTACATCTCATGACCACTCCATACCTTTAAAGCCCCACTCAGAACCAGTAATGTCAGACCCTACAGGTATTCCCATCACTAAAAGAATGAGATTGAGAAGCTGGTGGAGGAGATGATGGCTACTTCAGTTTTCCAACCCAGCCATCCCCTTTATACATCACCTGTACTTCTAGTCAAAAAGAAGGATGGAAGCTAGAGATTCCATGTAGAATACAGAGAGCTTAACATGCTCACTGTTAAAGACAAGTTTCCAATACCCCTTATTGAAGATTTGTTGAATTACATGGGGCAGTGGTCTTTACCAAAATAGATTTAAGATTCGGATATTTCCATATCAAAATGAGTTTGGGGGACACTCACAAAACTGCTTTCAGAACCCATTTAGGGCACTATGAATTCCTAGTGATGCCCTTTGGGCTCATCAATGCACCTGTAACTTTCCAATCACTCATGAACACCATACTCAAACCCTATTTAAGGAAATTTGTGTTGGTTTTCTTCGATGACATATTAGTCTACAGTTCTTCCATGGTATCACACATTCAGCACCTAGAAGTAGTTCTATAATTGCTTAAGGAACACCGGCTTTATGCTAAGGAATCAAAGTATGAGTTTGGGCAGAACCAAATCTCTTATTTGGGTCTTCTTATATCAGCAGTGGGAGTGTCAACAAACCTAAGCAAAATAGAAGCTATGGTTTCTTGGCCCATTCTTAGAAACCTAAAAGAATTAAGAGGGTTCCTAGGACTAACAAGCTATTACAAAAGGTTCATCACTAGTTATGGAGTCATTAGCAAGCCATTTACAGTTCTCCTAAAGAAGGACGAGTTCAAGTTGAACATCGAAGCCCAATATGTCTTTGGAAAACTTAAATTCCTAATGACCAAGGCTCCTATATTGGCCTTGCCAAATTTTGATTAGCCTTTTATTTTAGAGTGTGATGTTAGTAGCACGGGCATTGGGCCTGTACTAATACAAGATGGCAGGCCAGTTTCTTATATTTCTAGTCCCCTAAGTCCTAGGAACTAGCAACTGTCTGCCTATGAAAGGGAGTTATTAGCAATCATGTTTGCTATAACCAAGTGGAGGCACTATTTGGAGCAAGGTCGTTTCATTATCAAAACAGACTATGAAAGTATAAAGCACATACTGAAGCAGAGGCTACACAATTATATTCAAATTAGCGGAATTAGCAAGCTTTTGGGGTTAAATTACAACATACAATATAAAAAGGGGACTGACAATAAAGTGACAGATGCCCTCTCTAGGAAATTTGAAGGGAGCTCCTCCACAAATGGCCCCTTGCTAGCCATCACCACATCTACCATAACTCATACTTAGGTCCAAGAAGTCCTTCACTCCTACCAAGGGGACTCTACAGTACAAAATCTCATTGCTTTTCTATCCATATCACTTAACTCCGTTCCTAATTACTCCCTGACTAAAGGCATCTTTAAATACAAAAATAGGGTTTACATAGGATCTGCCACTTCACTAAGGCAACAACTCATTGCCTTATGCCATGACTCTCCACTGCGTGGTCATTCAGGGATAAACCCTGCGTATGGTTGCTGTCTCCTGTATGCAGAGACGGAACGGAACAGAAATTTAGAGACGGAACAGAACAAAAATTAGAGACAGTGAGGTGTTTGGTTGTGATGGACAGAACAAATAAAAATAAATAATAATAATAATAAGTATAAAATTTATAATAATAATAAATAATAATAATCAAAACAAAATTTATAATAAATAATAATAATAACAACAAATTAATAATAATAATAATCAATAAAAATTTATAATAATAATAATAATAATAAGAAGAAGAAGAAGAAGAAGAAGAAGAAGAACAACAACAACAACAACAACAACAATAATAATCAATACAAAATTTATAATAATGATAATAAAAATAAAAATAAAAATAAAAATAATAAATCAATACAAAATTTATAATAATAATAATAATAAATGAAAATTTTATTATAATAATAATAATAATAATCAATACAAAATTTATAATAATAATAATATTAATATTAATAACAAAAGGTTGTGTCTAGTGCTCTTTACACAAATTGCGAAGGAATAACTTTTGTCCGGTGCAATGTGCTCACAACACATTTGGAGACAGGGACAAAATTTTTGTCCTTCCTTTTTCAGAGGAACAAAAATTTTTGTCCCTGTCATCCGGGGAAGGAGGACAAAAGTTCAGGGACAACAACCAAACATGAGGGAGGAACAGGATTTTTTTGTTTTGTCTTCTGTCCCCACTAACGAGGACAGCAACCATACACGGGGAAAGGACACTGTTACTAGACTTCAACAATCCTTTTATTAGCCACGAATGCATAAACAAGTTATTAATTGGATCTCTAGTTGTGACACTTGTTAAAGGTGCAAACCATAAATAGTGTCTGGCCTCCTACAACCACTCCTTATTCCCTCCTAGATTTAGATTGATGTTACAATGGATTTCATTGAAAAACTTCCAAGTCTGAAGGCTATGACACAATTATGGATGTAATTGACATGTTTTCAAAGATGACACATTTTATCTCTCTATCTCACCCATTTACTGTAGTTATTGTTACCCAAGCCTTCCTGAATCAGATCTTCAAACTCCATGGCATACCTTACATCATTATTTCTGATAGGGACAAAGTTTTCACTGAAAACTTTTGGCAGGAATTATTTAAATTATTAAGCATTCAACTTAAGTTCAGCAGGGCTTACCACCCTCAAACTGATGGCTAATTTGAGAGACTCAACAAGTGCCTAGAAACCTATCTCAGGTGCATGACTTTCCACAAACTGAAGCATTGGTTTAAATGGCTCAGCTTGGCTGAGTATTGGTATAACACCAGCCACCACTCTGCCATTAATTTCAGTCCCTTCCAAGCTGTTTATGACTTCCCTCCTCCACTACCAGTCCTCCCTTCCCCTCCCTCGTCCGTTACTGTAGTGGAGGAATTTCTCCAATCTCCAGAAGCAATGAATGCTTAACTCAAGGAATAGCTAGCAGCAGCCTAAAATAGAATGAAATAGACTACTAATAAACACAGAACTCCCAGGGAATTTATAGTGGGTGATTTGGTTGATCTCAAACTCCAACCTTACAGACAACTCTCCTTAGCTGTCAGAAAATCTGTGAAGCTTTCTCCAAGGTACTATAGTCCCTATCCCATCATCAAGAAGGTTGGCAAAGTTGCCTACTGCCTCCAACTCCCTGCTGATTACAAGATCCATCTCATTTTTCATGTCTACTTGCTGAAGAAAAAGGTTAGGGATCACATCCACATGTCTCCCAAACTTCCTTATTTAGTGGATGGTGAATTTCTAATCTAACCTGAAAAGGTTCTCAATACTCAAACCCTTCTAGTGGGTGATACTTATGTTCAACAACTATTGATCAAATGGCAAGACCTAACCTCCCTTGACTCCCTATGGGAATACCTAAACTTTATGAAGCACTAGTTTCCACAGTTCATCCATTCTTGGGGACAATAAGGCTCTCAAGGGGGGTATTGTTAAGTATACACATAGAAAGGTAGAAAATAAAATTCTGCTAGCAGTTAGTTATGTTAGTTTCTTTTGCTCTTTTTAGTTCTTTCTGTTATTTAGTTTATGGACAGAATAGTTGTTAGCTAGTTGTATTGACAGAGCATATTCTGCTCCCTTGCCCTCTAGTACAACTAATCATTATTGTTCCCTTTATTATGTAACAGAATCTCCTATGGGGGATCATGAAGATTAATCAATAGAGAAATTCCTTTCTTCCTCCCTCACTCTCTCTTTTCTCAACCTCCTATTATGTTCCTATTCCTCTAAATACTTCTATTCTGGGTTATCCAAAATTTATTATTCAATCTTAAGTTGGGTTTAATCCCAAGACAAAGAAATGGTTTTTGCTAAATTAGTGAACTAACTGACTTAGAATACTAGAAAAGAAAGTTCTATTACTATAAAGATAAGTCGTAGGTAATTTAATGCTTTTCCTAAAAGTTTAGGAGATGAAGGTAATCGCTACAAAAGCGGTAAAGGGTTGACAACTATATGTCTAACGGGTGAGTTACATAACCTCCTATATGTTTGATAAACTCATATGGCAAGAGAAAGCTTTCATGGCAGACACATAGTTAAGAAATGTTTAGTTAAAGGGTGGGTCTTACATTTAATAATAAAATAAAAATGCTATATTTTTAAATAAGTAGGTCCTACTTTGTCACGTCAACAATAACGTAACAATAAAAATAATTTAAAATGTTAGGTCAGCATTGACTTGACACTTAACAAATAGAGTTAAATTTTTTGTTGTGGCGGAGTCTAGTTTTAATTTTTCTAAATATTAAGTTTATAAATGTTCACTCTGAAATGTTGAGATTAAATTTGTCAATTGGACAAAAATTTAAGGTTAAAAGTAACCTTTTTGTCTTAAAAAAATGAACCTTTTTCGACAGCTTAACCTTGTAATGGTCCTACCTCATCAAAATATAGCATACTAGCCCAACGACGAGTATGTTACCAACTAACAATTGCATTGAAGATCGACAAGAAAAAAGTAACAATGCCACATAAGCATCATTCGAACCCACCCATAAACTTGAGCTCTCCCTGAGATTAGTGTACTTGAGATCGAAATGAGTTTTTAGATTTTGTATCAAGAATTAAAAAGAAAAAAAGGAATAGAAGAAAGTTGAGTTTAGAAAATAAGAAAAGATAAAAAAAGAGAAACATACAAATTTAATATTTTCTAATGATAAAATACATCTTTTATATTACTTCAATGATTAATCAAATTTAAATGCGAACTATACTTTTTTATATTATTTTTATACATATAAATGCCTCCTTTTAAAATAATTCTATTTACAAGATTAAATAAAATTAAAATAAGTTGTCACATTTAAAATAAAAAATTTAAAAGTGCTTACATCTTTTAAAATATGAAAACGTAAATACTTCTTTTTTTGTTGGTACATCCTTAGACAAGTGTTTTTCTGCCATGTAAAGATAAGACTGCATGTTATCAGACATCTCATACTTTGCATTTCAGCAGAACTGTTACTGAGTATTGCTTGTCAATAAGCCCATCACCTGTTGCTCATTTTGTTAATGGTTACACAAAGTTTCTTAAACAATTGATCATCTTCTCCACTTTCTTTTTTTATATCCTTTGGATGCTTCTTTATTGTGTTAATTATAAAAAAATCTCAAACTTTTATCAATTTTGTAATTATAACTCAAATTTTAAAAAGTGACAATTAAATACTTCAACTTTCAATTCTTTTAGAATTTTAACCTAACGTTAATATATTCGTTAACTTTGTTGACGTGACTTGTCACGTGTTTTAAACACCCTAAACCTTAAACACTAAACACCTATACACGTCATACTTAATTAAACTAGCTAATTAAGTTTGTTTAATTAAACAAATAGATTAAACATAACTAAACTACATCATTTTTGGACCGAAATTCCTAAATTAAACCATGAGTCTCGAATTCAACCACAATCCTCATCGTTAACAATTTCATGTCCCTCACTTTCTCGACACCAAAATACGCCAAAACTCCACCTTCTCTGGCTCCCGCTCTCATCCACTATGCAAAAACGAACATCACCCTGTAACAAACCCTCAAAGAAATATTAGTCACACTTTGAGTTTTGGTGAAAAAATCCCCCAGCAAATACTTATTCTTTGGCCTAGGCCATGACAGCTTGATGTGTGCATATCTGAATCACAGTGGAAGAACAATATTTCTCGAAAAAGACAAGCGTTGGCTTAATCAAATCAAAGAAAGGCTCCCAACTTTAGAGTCCTACCATGTGACACCAAAATGCACCAAGTCGACAAGCTCATGAAAAGAGGCAGCATAGAGAAGTGCAAGGTGGTGACTGATATGAGGTTCTCAAAGTGTCCACTTGTTCTTCAATGGTTTCCTACAAAAGTTTATGATACAAATTGGGACTTGATCATGGTTGATGCGCCACCAGGGTATCACAAGAAGCTTCAGGGAGGATGATGTTTATATACACGATGAGATTAATGGCAAAGATCAGGAAACAATCTCAAAACGACATAGTTTAGTTATGTTTAATCAATCAATTTAATTAAATGACATATTTTAGTTAAATTTAATTAGTTAGTTTCACGTGTATAAATGTTTAGGGTTTCTAAATCACGTGACAAATTACATCAGCAAACTTTACGAAAATTCTAACATTGAGCTAAAATTAAAAAAAAAATTAAAAATTAAAAATTTAATTGTCACTTTTTAAAATTTAAGTTATAATTACAAAATTGAAAAAAGTTTGAGATTTTTTTAATAATTAACCCTTATTTATTTATTGGCGTTAACCTGTATGGACCAAACAGAGGCAGTATCATTGTCAGTTGGAGACAAGTTGTCCTTGCTTTCAATTGATACCACCTCTTCTTGGTATATCTACACAAAAGAACATCCTTTTCATATCAAAATTTTCAAAAGCTCTTTTGAAATTACACACTTTCTTGCTTTCCATCAACTGTTCCTATCGCTATCAGTCAGCCAAAACTTGAGGGTTACCATGAAATACCCCTCTCAAATTTCAGGCTATTGGGACCATGAGAGGTGACACGGATGGAAACCTCAAAGGTTGGATCAAGTTTAACATTATTTAGATATTTTAGTTTTATTATATATACAAATAATTCTTTTCTTTGTTATCCAAAATCTGAGGTGGGGTTTTCCAAATGAGAGCGATTTGGTTGCTGGCAAACATATCCCACTCTTACCATGTTCTCATTGACTCATGAATTAGTTCTCTGGTGGTAGTGGTTGACCTCCACTTCAGATCCTTGTTGCTCGTTGACTGATCAGAGGGGACTGAACTGAACTCTCAACTCTTCTTACAAGTCATTGGTGTTGGAACATCATAGGATTCCCTGTGAAAGAACTGCGGCTGAATCATGGCTCATCTCCACATTTTCCACGGAAGACGGAGAGAAAGTTCGCAAGAAACCAAACTTAATGGTTATCTAATTGAAGTGGGCCAGAAACACAACTTTCTGCCGTGGACAAGGCAAGTTATTTAAGATTAAATGTCTAAACCGTGTCCTTAACTTCCTTATATATATATTTAAAATTTCAAATTAATTTCTTCCATTATTTATAATATTATATTATATTTTAATTTTTAAAATAGTATTAATGCAACATCAGTAGAGAGACTATTTTCGATAGACTCATATATAATATAAAATATAGACAATAAAAAAATAAAAATTTTAATGAATTAGTAAAAACGCTTAATTTGCGAATGAATTTATTGCTTGTTCTTAAATAATTAATAACAAAAAAATTTAACCAACTAAATACTTGTAATTGAAGCAAGTATTATTTTCTTTTTTATATATAATTGTATTTCAAAATTTTAAAATTTCATATGTTAATATAATTCAAAAACTAATTTTTTAAATATTAGTCTAATATGTAACTTACGCTAATATTATTTATAAATTTTTTAAATCTTTCTTCATTAGTATGATTTAAAGTGATGATTTCTACTTTAAAATTTTATTTAAATTTTAGGTGAAACATTGAAAAGTAAACTCGGGTTGTTATTAATGGAATAGAATGGAATGTAATATTATTTTATTGTTTGAGATGAGTGTTTATAATGGAATGAAATGGAATAAGATAGAAAAAGAGATCTTCACATTACAACTCATTTAAGAATAGCAATGGATAGAGTTCGATTCGGGTATAACTCTACCCATATCAATATCTATTTTTTATGACTTAATCCATTATCCATTTAAAATCCATCTGTTTTACAATTTTACTACCCATATCCAAATCCATTAGATTGTTTAGGTTTTTAGATATCCATCGGGTTGTATAGCACATAAAAATATAACTTCTAAATAGAAAATATAAAGAGCAAATTTTTACGAATACTCCAGATCAAAATTGCTTTAATAATAATATGTCAAGATTTTGATTTATATGTCTTAACTGAGGAGTAAAGTGGAGATTTTAAAGCTATTTTTCTTCAAAAAATATTAATATTTTATTATATTTAACCATAAATATTCAAAAAATAGAAAAATAAGAGTTAATAAAAAATGAGTCGGGTATGGGTATCTATCGGTTCAGATTATCACTAGACTCATATCCAAATTCATATCCACATCTATTTTTCAGCATCCATTTAAAATTCATTTTTGAGCCTCCATGTCCATTTTTTTAGATCAAGTGGTGCAGATATTAACCAGGTTGAAAACCTACTGTCATCCCTAATCTCATTCCATCCTAAACAGTAAAAATAAGTTATTTCCGATTTGAGGATTTAGAAGGGAATGTAAAATGATAAACAATATTTCAGTATATTACGTTATGAGCTTTTCTTTCAAACAACATTTTACTGTATTACATTATAGACCCTTCTATTTATCTCAAACAATATTTTTCTAATATTACGTAATTTTACATTCCATTTTCTTTTGTCCAATCAAACATACCCCAGCTAATAGTTAATGAAAGAGTTGATGACTCATTTTTAGTTAAAGAAAGACTTGATGGCTCATTTTTTCCACACAAAATAAAATATGCCTCCATATGAGACATTGACGGTTGTTTTGTAGTGCTTTTAGGTGGTGAGTACCAAGCAAAGACGGTGATTGGAGCACTCGACAATGGACATGCTAGGCTTTAGGCTTCGGCTTTTGCTGGGTCAGGTTTTGAGCATGTTGGGACCCCATTGTCTTCTTCTCCATTGCTGGCCTCTATGCAAAGCATGACTTTCTTATTGAGTTCCAGCATAAAAGTTAGTATATTGTCTTCTTGATAACAGCAACTCAACCTCATCATTATCACACTCGTAAAGACAACGACTTAGGAACTAGGAAGTACAAATTTCTTTAATTGTTTTCATTCTAATGCCTAAATTTTTAAATTTTATTAATATAATTCATAAAAGTAATATTTTTAAAAATTATGTAAATATCAAATAATTTATCACCTTTTAAATGCATAACGTCAATGTATTAGTTAGTAAAATTTTAAAAATAATATTTTAAATTAAATGATCTGATTTTTAAATATTAAATCAAAATTATAAAAATTTAACACCTTTTAGGAGATAAATAAATACCCTTTTTAATTAGGGAGGCTTTGATCCCCCATTGAATTATTAATTAAAATAGCTTGAATTGGGGAAGCCATGAATGAAGTTCCTACGAGTGTTTGGAATCTAATGAATTGAATTGAATTCATTAACTTTATGTAATTAAATTGAATTCATGCATTTGAAACGTTAAAAAAGAGATGATTTGAATTTAATCATGTAATTGAATATCATTTTCTTTATGAATTCAATTCACATATTAAATTGTGCGATTTTGTATGTGAATTGAAGAGTCAACTCTTTTCAAAACATTAAAAATTCTTTTTCTAAATATACACATTATAAATATACAAATTACTACAAAACACACACACATTGATTACGTACTATTTTTAGTTAAGGATAAAAAAAGTCATATTAAGTAGTTGAATTTATTTTTATTATGTTCCAAACAATGTAATTGAATTTAATTATAATATTTATAGATTTATTACAAATAGTATAAATCGAATTTAATTCAATCTCACAAATGTAATTGAATCCAATTCGTCAATAAATCTAATTCGAAAATTTTCAAATAGCCTGTAAAAAAACATTACACACCCATTTCCATTAATTTAATTAGCAGCAACAATGATTAGATTCAAAAAGTTTATAGTAAGGTTATAAGCAAATGGAAGCATTTACTTTAATTCTGTATTCCTGTCTCAACGTTGTTGATTAAGAAGATTAATAAATTAAAAGGAAAGGAAAGGCGGTTGGTCCTACTTAAATTATTCACATCAATCAAGATACCTAAAAGGTTGTAGCCAATTGGTTTTGTTCTGTACCACCATGATTATCATATCCTTGCAATTGTTTTGTTAAGCATGTATTAAAATACTTTTATAATTAACTAAATATAGTTTGTGTGAGTGGTTCAGCACTTTCATCCCTTAATCAGAGGTTTCAAGTTCAAATCCTAAAAATGGAAAGACCTGTTTGGCCAGCATTTTATCCCTTACTGGCTGACCCGGTGCGAGCGAAAATTAGTCTGGGTGTAGATAGCTTAAAGGCACCTTTCTATAGTTAGGACCCTCCTAAAATACCTCGTGGGTTAAAAAAACTTTTATAATTTAATGTCCTTAAAAATGATAATATCCTTTTATTTTTGTTAAATAAGCAATTAAGCAATTAAAGAAAATCAGTAAACGTCCAGCTTTACTAAAGATTCCCGACGAAGAAAAAGCAAATATAAAACAATCTTAATCGATGAGATGGAAAGACAAAGGTTTTATTGTGTATATGCTAGCAAATAATTTAAATCCTTATAAAGACATTATCACGCAGTACTGTATTAGATGTATTGTAACATGAAAACTAAAATATTAAAAAATATTAGATAATAATTATAAATTAGAAAATTTTAAAAATAAAAATAAATAAATAAATATGTAAGTTAAAATGTTTTTCAAATTTTATCGTGATAAAATTAATTTATAATTAAATAAAATTTAACAATCTATTTTATAATTTTGGCATTATTTAAGAGCGTATTTGATATAGATGAACTAATATTGTAATATATCAATCCTAAGTAAATACAACACTATATTTTTTAAAATGTTAAACTATTAAAAAAGTCTTTCAAGAATAAAATGAGACGATAAAAAATATATGTTATTATATTCAGTCAATTAATATTTTGCAATTCATTCAAATTATCAGATAACAAGTATTAAAGATTCGTAACTCCAGGGGGTTAAAAATAAAAATTTTATAATAGTTTGATAATTACATATTTTAAATAAATTACAAAATTTTCTAAGAAAATGCATTTTATAACACTTGAAAAATACTCAAAAAATAATTTATAAAATTTATAACTCGAAATTCTTGATACGTATAATTTCTCCGCATTTTCCTCGTTTATTGCTAAGATCAAAGCATATGAAATGTCTAGAAAGTACAATACGCCTAATTTGAAGAAGTTCAATAATATACGGCCTTATTTTTTACAAACAAAATGACTATTTTAATATAATATAATTTTATATTACACTTATCTAACAAAAAAAATGATAATCCAACTTGGTTAATTACCATTCAAGTTCCCAGAAATTCTTTAATTGGTATATTATTATTAAGGTTGAAACGAAGATACCGTAATTATTTTATTTACATTTTGAGCTTTCTTCAACGTCGTTGAAGCGCGTTGAATCTTCTTAAACCCGCAGTGACCGTTTGTTTCAACTCCTAACAAGGCCCAACCAACCCCATAAAGCCAGCACAACATTCAGGGGCTCCAAAGTAAATTCATACTAACGTAAGAGGACTTTATGGGATCTCCACCCACTATCTAATGCCAGCTTGCGAGTTGCCATAGGTCGAATGACAAACTACAAGTCGATTGCTCCGCATCAGATCCGAGCCTTGTACCAGTTTTTTAATGCTGAACTGCCAAACGAAGACGCGCCTTTCTACAAACGCGTTTTTTTTTAAAGTAGGGGAACTTCTCTTCTTCCGCTTAGAAAAAGAGTCGAAACTTAAAAGGAGTCTTTTGACGGACCACAAATGTGTTGGTATTAGCTGCTTATATATATATATATATATATATATATATGTATGTGTTTGTATGTATACGCTCTGTTTTGGACATTGCTCTGTTTGGATTTTGATTGATTGATGTTTTGAGAGCTCAGAAGCTGCGTCGCTGCTTTTAGAATCGAGTGAAATGGGGAACTGTTGCTCCGACGCCGCCGGCGGTAGAGCCGCCGTCGGCGGTACTACACTCGCTGCTGCCGGCAACACGACCAACGAAGCTGTCGATTACTTTCTTAAGGCTCGCGGCGTTCGTGGCTGCCCCACTCAGATCGAGGTCTTTTATCTATGCTTTTATGTCCCTGTTTGTTTATGATTTTCAGTTATTTTAATTTTGTACTGCCTAGAGGATGTTTCGGGGTTTGACTCGATAGAATTTGAATCTGGACGTGTTATGAATCTGGGGAAGTTAAGGAAGCTTGCTTGGAGTGTGTAGTGTGCGTAAAATCAAGATCGTGGAGCTTCTAGGAGTAGCATTTTGGTTACTAAATGCTTCTCATTTTGTAGTGTTTAAATGCATCTAGTGTTTAGCTTTGAGTTGCTTTTTAGGTAGTTCAAGCGATGAAAATATCGCACCTTCAAATTTCGGTTTCGTTTACTGTTTATTTGATCAAGAAACGTGGTTTTGATTCCTGTGATATAGTCTTTCAAATCAATAGCTTAGCTCAAAATTAGTGTTGCCTTCTGCGAAGCTTCATTACGAGCGTTGAGTTGTTCCCTGCTGCAACAAATGTTATTATCTGTTTATGCTTATCACGTTGTTCATTATTGAATTTGACTTTGAATGTGAATACAAGATTTTGATTGCTTAATTTGCTCTTCGAGTATTCAGTATTAACTGCTTTGTTTGGGAACTGTGGCTATGCAGTTATCCTTTTCTGCTACAAACTTACGTGACCGGGATGTGCTTTCCAAGGTTGGTCTCCCATGCTGTTTTATAAATTCAAAACATTTATCCGATTTCCATTTATAGCCTAATAGAGAATGGGGGAAATACATTAGGGGTCAATCAAAACTGCATTGTGGGCTTGGAACTTTTGATCCTTCAAAATAAATCTCCCTTTTAAAAGAGGCATTAAAATCCAGAATTCTCTGTGTCTTATCACTTCATGTTTGTTTAGTTGTTTCTCACCTTTGGCAGTGACAATGTTTATTAAATTGGGAACTTATTGCTGAATTCGACAAGATTTGGCTGAGATAATTGGAGTTTTTCGCATAACATGTAACTACAGATGTATTTGGCAGAGCCATCCATCTGTTTGTAATTGTATAGGAATTGACAGATTAAATTTTTTTATATTAAATCACTTCTTTAGAAAAATTTTCATCACTTCATATCAGATTTAATGGTTGCTGTATTTCATTTACGATTATCTGAAGTTGCACTGCCAGTGAACATAACAGCATGTCTATTCAATCAGTTTAATCTGTATAATAGGTATGATGGGATATGTTTATCTTATTTTCATGTTTGTCAATACTTACTGTTGATGAAATCATCTTTAGAGTGATCCTATGGTCATTGTTTACACAAAAGCAAAAGATGGAACTCTTACTGAAGTTTTCCGCTCGGAAGTGGTTCTCAATTCATTAAATCCTACGTGGATTTTAAAACATACTCATACGTACCAGTTTGAAGTTTTTCAGATGTTATTGTAAGTCTACAATTTCTAACTCTTTGCATTTCTCTAGTTAGTTTGCATCCTTTGCTCACTGTTGTGCAATGTGTTAAATTTACTGCAGATTTCGTGTCTACGATGTGGACTCTCAATTTCACAATGTAGATGTAAAGGTATATTCTTACTGCTATGGACTTCTGTCCCTTTCCTCTTGTGGTACTTTATTATAAATTTGTTTCATTTTTGATTTTATGTCAATGTATGTCATCGTATAATCTACCAACAAGAGTTGAGGCATATATTTTTCTGTGACCATACCAATCAAAATCAACAATAGAGCATTTAATTTTCTTGGTTGGTCTAGTCTTTTTGTCCTTCTTTTTCTTTCGAAGTTGATAGTCGAAATCAAGAAATATGAGATGTGAAATTACATTGATGAAAATTACAATCTCTGTATGAATTTGAGCAGTTATTAATTTTTTCTTTTTCTGTTACTATTTAATTGCCATTAATGTAAGTGTTGCATATTTAGGAAATTAATGGTTTTATTGAATTGTGGAAAATGTTTCATCCTCACAAGTTAGATATGAATAATCAAACAATTTAATGAATGCAGATGCTTAAGCTTGAAGAGCAACAGTTTCTTGGCGAAGCATCTTGTGCATTGTGTGAGGTATAAAATGAAGACATCTTTCTATTCCTTATTGTACCATTATAGATTAACAACTACCATTCTTATTGTCCTAATTACTATCCAGTATAGGCCCTTGCTCTACTGTCTAATGTTATGAACTACACATGCAACAACTAAATAATCTGATAGGCTTGAATATGTATCACTATGAATACTAAGCTAGTTTCATCTTTCTGTTTGTGCAGATTGTTATTAACCCACACCGGACGCTGACCTTGCCTCTTGTGCGCAGAGAAGATTCTACTTTATCAAGTCATCAGGGAAATTGTGGACAATTTACTGTACATGCAGAGGAATTGATTAACTCAAAGACTACAACAGAATTGATATTTAGGTGTTCAGATCTGGAGCACATGGATCTCTTCTCCAGAATTGTATGCACTACTGGGTTGTTATTATTCTTTCTTTAATTAAATACGTTATGAGGAACTAGATATGTTACTTGCTTTTTTGTCTTTTTTTTCATGAAGGATCCCTTTCTGGTTATCTCAAAAACTGTTGAGAGAGGGCCACCCATACCTGTGTGCAAAACAGAAGTGCTGAAGAATGATTGCAACCCCACATGGAAACCAGTTTTTTTGAACATGCAACAAGTGGGAAGCAAGGTAAGATTTGTCTTCATTTGGGCTCAGGTAGCAACTGTTATGATCTTGCATCCGGAGATGGATCTCATCTTTGCTCCTTACATCCAAATTTTAATATGCTGTCCTATTCGTGGTTGCTTTGGGCTAGTTTCCTAGCATGTATTACTTTCTCATCTGAGGAACATACTATTTATAAAGGGATCTGCTGTAGTTGGAGAATTTTTTGTTTTGATGTGTCTAATAGGCAACGATCAGTAGAGTTCAGTAATTGCATTATATGCTGAAATAGATATTTTTACTGATTATTATTTTCCAGAAATGTTTTATACTCTTATGTAATTTGCAGGAGAGTCCACTAATCATAGAGTGCTTCAACTTCAATAGCAATGGCAAACATGATTTGATTGGGTATATGCAGGTTTCCTTTTGATCTTCCTCTCAACCTTCTCTACCCATTTCTATACACCTCATGACAGTGGTCTCTGTTATTCAATTGTCAGAAAAATTCAAAAATCTCTGAGAGACCTTGAAGATCTTCACTCGAATGGGGGAGGTGGCAATCTGTTTTTACCAACTTTTGCTGGGCCAAATCAACAAAACAAGGTTTTTCTATTACTTAATTGGTTTTATAACTACATTTCTATTTTCAGCTTCAAAATTCTGAGTTTACTTGATTCAGTGCAGGTGCTAAAAAGCCAGCTGTATGTAGACAAATTCTCTGAAAGCAACCAATATACTTTTTTGGATTACCAGAGAGCAGGATTTGAACTGAGCTTCATGGTGGCTATTGATTTTACTGGTACCTCATTTAGTTTTTGCTACAGGATTAACAAGTTGTACATCAAATTGAGACCAAAAGAGCTTTTTGAAACTTAGGAATACCACATGGGCCTTAGTGTGATTAATCCCAATAATTATTAATGAGAAATCATCAAACACATTAAAGTTTCTCTACTATCTTCTTAACTTTTTCATATCATTTTCAGCTTCAAATGGGAATCCTCGCCTCCCTGATTCCTTGCATTACATTGATCACTCAGGACGGCTAAATGAATATCAACGGGTAAATAATTACTGTCCATCCCTATTCTTTTTCTTTGTATTTATCTGGTTAGACCATCCAATTAAAAGGCCAAAATTTTCAGGCAATTGAAGAAGTTGGAGAGGTCTTGCAGTTCTATGATTCTGACAAGCGCTTTTATGCTTGGGGATTTGGAGCCCGCCCTATTGATGGTCCAGTTAATCATTGTTTCAATTTGAGCGGAAGCATGAATGACTGTGAGGTGAGTGTTCCATCAATTAGCTTTGATCACCCCATGATTTTCCCTCTTTACTCACAGATCGCCCATTGATGATGCATAAGTTTCTCTCTCAGGTTGAAGGAATCCAAGGAATTATAATGGCATATTCCATTGCTCTCTACAATGTTTCTCTGGCAGGGCCAACACTTTTTGGACCTGTGATCAACCGAGCTGCACAAATTGCCAGCCATTCTCTTGCAAATGGAGGAAGAAAATACTACATCTTGTTAATAATTACGGTATCAGTCTTTCAAGAATTGCCAAATTTTGCTCCATCCAAGTGCTTGTAACTTTAGCCATCAAGCTTTTTCAAAGACCTAAACTAACACTTATTTGAAATCCAATTAACCTTTTTGGTATCTGACTGTTGTAGGATGGAGTTGTAACTGATTTACAAGAAACAAAAGATGCCATAGTGGAAGCGTCTGACCTGCCACTATCTATCCTCATTGTTGGGGTTGGAGGAGCTGACTTCAAAGAAATGGAGGTACCTCTTTCACATTCCTACCTTTTTCGAAAATGTCAAATTCTGATTACCGGAAAAATGATACTTTTGATTACATACCTGATTATTTCTTGAAGAGCTCCAGTTTCTGAAATCTGGCTATTGATCCACAGATTCTAGATGCTGATAAAGGAGAGAGACTGGAAACCTTATCTGGACGTGTTGCTTCGCGTGATATAGTTCACTTTGTACCATTCCGAGACGTTCAAAGTGAGTGTAACAAACTTTGTAATCAACTAGAATCCAATGTTTTTAGTTTGGTGGTCATAAACTTCATATTTGCAGGTGGAGAAATTTCTGTTGTTCAAGGACTTCTAGCAGAACTACCAACCCAGTTTTTAACCTACATGCGATCCCGAAACATTCAACCAAATATATAATCACGTAAACAAGTGTACATATGGCAATTTATTTTCTCCTACGCTTTGGAATGAGTTGTCCGTCTTGTCCACGTAGCCAAATACCTGCTGGTGGTGACAAAGCCAATATCATGTTGTCAGTATAGGTTATATGCGCGATCACCACGCTTCTCCTACTTAACGATAGCTCATTTCCGATGGCTGGACAAGTTTTTCAGAGACCTCCAGCTTTGCGTAGTTACTTTTACTACTCTCTAGTGACTGTGCGATGAATCAAGCAAGGCGCCTATCACAGATGCGCTGGCACTATACATGTAAATGGCAGAATTGCCAAGTCAATGGAAGAGAGTTTGTCTTGCAAAGGTGAAGTAAGGACCAAAGTTACAGTGTAATGGCTATTGTTCTCAAATTTGATTTCATAAAATCTCTGTGGGACCAATTTTGTATTTGTTTTGTCAGTTTGGAACTTGTCTATAATCCCATCTCTCATCCCATTCTTTTCGACAGTGAAACTATTTCGCTATGAATTTGACAAAAATGGGAAACCTTTTAGGGGACTGTTTTATGAAGTGCTTAGGTGGTGTTTGTTTTTATTTATTTATTTTGTTAAATTCAGTTGAAAAATCTCTTTGATTTAAGTTTTAAAAAATTGTGAAAATCATAAAAAGTGATTTTTGTTTGCCGACTAGTTTTTTTCATTAATTGATTTATTATTATTTAAATATATAATATATAATTATTTAATGATTAATAAAAATTATGAATTATTTAACTCAAGGTTATATATTTAATAAATTAAAATTAATTATTAATAAAAATTATGAATTATTTTATTTTATATTATTTTTATAATTAGATTATATGTAATTAAATTTTAATAATTATTAATAAATTTAATTAAATTTAAAATATTTAAATAAAATTTGATTTAATAACTAAAATATATTTCAAATAAATTTTAATTTATAAATAAAATTTTAATTCTTAAATAATTTATTTTATTAAAATAAAATAAATTTATTAATAATTTGTTAATAAATATTATATAAGAAATTAAATAAATTTACTTAATTAAAAATAATTAATCTTTAAGTTTTATCTAATATGTAATTATTATAGCCTATAAAAATATAACAAAAATTAAAATAAAAAATAAAAAATTACAAAAAAAAACAGAAAAAAAATGAACGGTCAGCCTATTTATTTGTTTCCCTTTCAATTCATCTCACAAATACTACTAGTAACATTACGGCTTTTGTTTCATCACGTTTTACAACTATCTCCGATACAGAATGCGTGAGAAAATGGGGCGGCTGGTCTAAGATAAGTGTTGACCAAACTTATGCATTGAAGCCAAGGCCCAGGGTCCTGTTACTTTCGTCAGAAAATATAGTCTTTCTATGCCATACGCAATGAAGTCAGCTTCAGTGGAGAATGTTCAAGTCAATGTTTCTGCCACTATCAATTAGGAAGAAAATCCCTACCGATCAGATCGGATTGTTGAAAACGAATGTTGTTTCTTTAATAGTCATAATGCCTATTTTAGTCATTGAACCCTAAGTTTCTAATCAATAACCAATATTCCTTCCTCCGTTCCCTTCTAAAAACTTTCATGCACATAATTTATTCGAGGTTTGTAATTACTAACGATCATCTTTTCTTTTTTTTTTCTGTGTTTTTATTCAAATCTCTTATTCACATAAAAAAATCTAATAAGCTCATTCAGATTTTGTAGGCTCGATCAATTCTTATTGGAGGATAATTGCATATTTTTCGGGGGCTAATTTCATTATAAATAGTTTAAAAAATTGTTTTTATAAAATAAAATTTTCCTTAATAATAATGACCATGCAATTAGTCCTTTTATATCACCGACGACCTATATTTTTTTTAATCATGTTTGTTTCGTAATTTTAGCAAAAACATAAGAAAAAAAACTATTAATATATACAATGGAACATGTTCTAAATTTAATTGGTAATTTAACTTGAATAATTATTAAAATCATAAAAAATAATGTACAAATTAGAAAAGACACCTAAAAGATTAAGTTAGAAATGCAATTAAGCATTAGAAGAAAGTTTTGCTGATTGATCGTCGTCGCCGCCGCCGCCGCCCTCCGTTGTCGTCGTCGTCATTATCAAGATTATTATTATTATTATTATTCTCTTTATTTATGAGTAATTTGAAAATAGCCTCTTTGCTGGATCTCCTCATAATTTGAGTATCTGTGAGATTTCTACTTGGTATATGTTGTTGTTATTGTCGTAAAATTACTTTTTTTATTATTTTCAATTTTTTTCTCTTTTTTTCTTGTGGGTTATTTGGAAACAGTCTCTTTATTAATTAGGGATAAAGTTATAATTTCTACTAGGTGTTGTTTTTATTTAAAATATTACACACTTAATACTATATATGGTTTGATGCGGTAAATTTTCCGAATTCTAATACGTAACTTCAAGTATATTCATCAATTCGATCAATTTCAATGTTTGAATGTTAATGTTTCGATAAACTTTCATTGTCATCTGAAGGGTGAAGAGATTATTATTTATTATATTATAATTATTATTGATTATCGTGATAATTGTTTATACAGTACAACAAACAGTACATTTAGCGACGAAAATAATTGTCTCTAAACAACAAATATGGTCACCTATATCATTGTTGAATTTCGATAGTAAAATGACATTCGCAACGTCAACGTTTTAATAAAAACATTGCCAATAATTACAAAAGTTATAATAAATTAAAGTAACATAAATTGACTAATGAACTTTCGACACGTAAAATTTGGATAGAAGAACATAAAATTACTTTGGTAAAAAATATAAAAGGATATGCACGAATCACTTTTTGCAATAGATTAAAAGCTCCAAAAGTTTTTCATACAAATATGAAAAAGCTCAAGAGATTTCATACTGATTTAACATAAAAGAGTACATCTGAATGAACGATCAAGTTTTTGATATGCATCCTTGATGTGCCAACAGTTTAAAGTATTATTCGAAACTTGCAGTGAACACTTCTTCAAGTTCACACCAAGACCCATCCCTCCTTTTCTTTGATCTTTCGCCTTCTTATTCTCTTCGCTCGTACCATATACTCCACTTCTTTGATCTTACCCTCACGTGTGTAAAAACCTAGTTAAGCTCTTCCATGAGTGATTCCTAGCTTTTGCATGCCTGTTTAGAGAGGAAAGTTTTTGACTAATTTCAATATTACACTTATCAACAGCTTACAAGGTGGATCGAAGACATGGGAAGAGGCCCTTTTCATCCGATGAACCGGAGACGAAAGAGGAAGATCACATCTTCCCTGTTTACTCAGCTCGGTCTCAATATGACATGAATGTTATGGTTTCAGCCCTAGCTCAGGTTATGGGAAGCAACCCCAATAACCCAGATCAGGTTTTGCAAGATTCATCATCTCCATCTACACCTACACAGCAATCCAACACCCCAGAGCCTGAACAGGCTCAACCCATCCAAGATCAAGGTATATAGTATTCATCCTGATTAGCGCTTGCAGTTATTAGTTAGCACATCCAAGTTACAACTTTTTTGTTTCGATAAACATCGTATGTCTGATGTGATAATGATTTGATGAACTAGCTACCATAACGTTGTGTCCCAACTTTTGACTTCCAATTGCCGTTTATTTGAATTGCAGGTAACTAGGGATACCAAAAGTGATGCTAATCGCAGTAATATGTAAAATACTGATTGTCTTCTACGTTTCTCTTTGTTTCCCAGTGCAACCCTAAGTTCATAGATCCCCTTTTAAATAGATCATCTTCCACCTCGGGCTTTGATCTAGGGTTACACTTACACTTCATTTCAAGCTCCCAAATGCCAAACCAACCTTAATGCTTTTGATTTTGTTCCACAATCTTTCTCTAGCCGTTTGTTCAATACTTACAAAGTTCAATCTTACGAGAAAAAATAGAATGGAATGTGGACATCTTACTTATAAATGTTCAGCCTATATTTGTCGCTGACTACTAAAAAGCCAGGTATTTCTTGTTTGATTCTTGAAGGGAGTACCAGGAGAAGACATTATAGAGGAGTCAGGCAACGTCCATGGGGGAAATGGGCGGCAGAGATTCGCGATCCAAAGAAAGCTGCTCGTGTATGGCTTGGAACGTTCGACACAGCGGAGGCTGCAGCACTTGCTTATGATGAAGCTGCACTTAGGTTCAAAGGAAGCAAAGCCAAGCTCAACTTCCCTGAAAGAGTTCAAGGAAGAAGTGAATTAGGCTACTTGACCACTCGTCAGGATTTGCATGCACAAGGACCCGCGAATCCAATTGCTTCTCTCCCTCCACCACAAGCATATGAGCCATACGCTAATCTCTTTCAACATCAGCAAGTTTTCCCAGGTGGGGACTATGGAATGCACTATGCATTACCAGGTTCTTACAGTAGAGAACCGTTTCTGCAGCGGACTTCATCAACAACATCTTCTTCTTCTTCATCAAGGTCTTCCCAACATCTGCCTTATCCACCAGAACTTGCAGGACTTCCATTTCATCTGTTTGGAAGTTCTTATCCTGGTTCTGATAATCCTATGAATAGTAGGAACTTCGATCCGAGCAACCCAGGATAATAATTTACTCAAAAACCTGTTGTGCTTCTCCTTTCAGTTGCTTTAATTTCCATACACTCCATGTTTTCTTTTCCTTTATGTTGCTTTCTTGCATCCAAGTAGAACATGTATCCCTGAAAAAGGGTTATTAAGAAATTAAGTGCTATGTATTTCGTAATTTTGTTTATGCTAAAAGGATTATCTCTTAGTACGTAGTTCAGTTTTTGTCAAGAACAACATCAAACTGAATGGTTTTCAAAGAAAACATGAAACTTATGTGTAAATAATTCATAAGAAGGAAATGATAATCTTAGAACAGATTACAAGTTATCTTTATCTTTCCTATCGACAGCTATAGTATATCCAAGGTATGTAAACGTAACTCGACTATAAGCTAACCTCTTCTTCAGTCAGCTATATATACTATATCAAAATGTATACGTCTGCTTATAAAATAGCTCCCGTCTTCTTCGTTTCTACTTCCTCTCTGAGCAAAAACCGACCGAGGTGTGGTCCCGCAACATCATATCTAGTCGTACGTTGTAGGAGGAGCTTATGTACTTGGTAAAAACATAACACCAAAGTCGCTGTCTTGCATGCATGCATGCTTATGCACAGCATTTATACACCATTCATGTCGCGATTCGAAGGTCATGTTCGCACCGTCCATCCCTCCAGCCATGGAGTCGTAGTTCTTTTAGTAAAGAAAACTAAAGGTAGTCGAATGGAGAACTTGATACGTCTGTTGCTTTCAAACGATCATCTCTATATGATACGTAAAAGACTCCATTTTCTGCAGAATACATTGAAACAGTCATTTGGCCAGTAGTGCCTTGATTATGTGCTTCCATGGTGAATGAGACAGAACAGCAGACGGAACACGTAGGGTTTTGAGACATCAGATGTACAGCTCATGTGAAACTCGGAAACTCCAAAGGATGCAAGTTGTCATGGAATTCGGCGGAGAGTGACCAAAAGTAGACAAAAGTAACGGTGGAAAGCAGAAAGACAAAAGATTGACATACGTGTCGTTAGCGCGTGCTTCTTTTAGCAATTTTTGACACGTTTCGTATAAGTCGTGAGTCTGATCTTATATTATATAGACCTGGACAAGTCTCCAACAGTTTTATAGGGTCTGGTTTGTCCACATCTACCAAATTTCTATAGTTTGAAAAAGTCGGGGGATAATTTTATATTATAAATATTAAATAGTATTGTTTAAATTATTTTTATTATTGTATCGTATGAAATGTGTTTAATTCATTTATATGCTAAGACTTGTAAGTATTTTGTTTTGTCTTATTTATTTAATGAAATAATATTATCTTTATTAATTTCATATTTATTCATTTAACAATATGATATCATTTTATTAATTTAATAAAACAAATTTATTTTTGTTAACTAAATCAAGTTGTCTTTAACTAAGTCGATCACAAAATTCGAGCCTCAGTTCAATTCAAAGATTAAAAAAAGAATAAGACTGCGTGAACTTTTCTAAATTTTATGTATCAGCGAAATTTTTATTATATTATTGTTATTATTATTGTTGTATTTTCTTCCATATAGTGATAGCTAATACATAATTTTGATTGTCGTTATAATTAGAGGCTATTATTATAAATGCAAATTATAACTGCAATATTGTAACTTTAATGTATCTTTCATCTTATAGGTTTGAGATATTCTGTTTCGAGCCTCTCTGAGAGTGGTCGAGTTAGTGAAGTGAAGATATGGGACTAAAAGATCATGTCTTCGAATTAACTTACCTACAATCTCTAGATCAAACCTGTCGTATAGGACTTGCCTAATGCAGAATACCCGGTTGATATGATTTGCAGGCTATTACATCAATCTAAAAGTTTACCCAATACATATCCAAAGATTAGCAACTGCAAATTCTTCCGTTTCTAAAAAAAACTTCTATTTTGGATTGTCTGTGCCCTTCTTGTGGACATGAGAATTAATAGATTACCTAGGTTACCATTACTATCACCAAGAGTACTCCAAATATTATTTAGATGATACTAAATACTTGACCAACAAATAATAGTTTTTACTTTTTAGTGATTATTGTCGTTAAAAAAGATATTTTTATTTGAAAAATATATGATTCTATTGAATACAGATGTTTACTGGTAAGATTATTTCCTTATTATCCGACCCGACCCGACCCGACCCTCATAAAATAGAAAGCCTTATGTATCGGAGTTTGCCATTTAGATGTCTACAAATTAGTAATTACATATTATACATAGCTTTTCCCCATTTGGATTAGTGATAAATTTGAAGATATAATTATAATCTATGAAAGATGTAAATCAAGAAGGTATAATCTTACACATCAATGAACAATAGATTTGAAGATATCTATAGAACGATGGGGCAATATCAGAAAGGCATTGAATACAATGAACCATTGGAAGTAGTATATATAATGATTAGACCCAACAAATCATTATCTAAACTATCAATAACAGTTCTTTCACTATTTATAAAATAAAAAATATTATTTAATAATTTATTGTTTTTCAGTCTTTTGGTAAAAGTCACGGAAAAGAATTTTCGTATGAAAGTAATTTCTACACAATAACCTTATTGGCTAAATTCCGAATCAGCATCATAACAAGGAATACTTATATTAGAAACAACACGCTCGTGATTCATTCCTTTGTTACTTTCTCGGTACTTTGACAATGTTTACATGTAAATGACTTACTTAGAAGCTTCTTGGAAGGGGTCGGTCTTACTCGCATTGGAAGTCATTTGTTTCGTTAATTATAATAATAATAATAAATATTATAGACGTGTAACGCATGGATGCTTTGAATTCCTTGGAACAATAAGTATTTCCATTTTTGATATTATTGAATAGCTGAATTCAATTTCTGTATTATTGAATCCATGGTTGAATGAGACATAATTGATTCAGTGTGATCTAAAATTACAATATGAACTCAATATAACTCCTTTCAAAGGGAAAAGGACAAAAAAGAAGAAGTAAGCACTGTTTCTGATATTGGAATCTAATCTTCCTTGGCACTTGTAATTGTCCCTTTTTGTTACTTTTTACTATCTTATGCTGCTTGATTAACCTATATGGAGAGATAAGCATGTTTTCTTCTCTTATCTTTATTAAATCAGCGCTTTAGTAGTAGAAAAGAAAATCTTGTGTTCTCGTGCTGAGATCTCCCGAGCGTGGTTTGGTCACATCGAATCACGAAAGCTGTGGGATGGGAGATGGATCAGAGCCGAAAAGGCAGTCAAAACGGCGCCGCCCAATTCTGCAGATTTCTTGGAACTTCTTGTGTTCAAACTTTGCTGCTGTCTAAATTCAGATCTGATTTCATATTTGTTTAGCTTTGAAAGTTGACTTGAATGCTAATGCTTCTTCTAAAATTGGTATGACAGCACTCTCACTTGGTGCGGTACGTGGAGGTGGAGCTCCCCCTTTAAAAATGGATTTGTGTAAGTTGAGGTTTCCAGGAACAGAACAGGAATACTTTAATTCCAAACATTCATGTGTTCGATAACATTAAAAATTAGACTCAACTCGATGGTCAACGAACTTTTATGACCAAGTTATTTTTTAATATCATAAATTTTATGCATTTTTCTTCACAAATGACATTTAATAACTGAAATTGTGAGAATAAATCATTCATTTGCAATCATGATAAATGTTGAAATTAATGTAAAGATTGGTGTTTCAATTGGGGTTGGATTCGTTTACTTTTGACTCTGAGTATGCCTGTAAGTTTCTGGTGTAATAGTCATACAGGGAAAGCAGCTAAGTGAGACCAACAAGGCCTGTGTCCTATCTGTAAAGACAAAAACCATGTGAAGGGTATCAAATGGTTACTTCAGGCCTTTCTAGTTACTATCTACCATCATGTAGAAAGCAATATAATTAACAATCCTAAGCTTTTCTAATTCAATTTTCCAAGAACTGCATTTTCAACATTCAAGTTGCAACTCCCATCATAAAGTTTGTAAATGATAAGCAATTTAAGATGAAAGTGCTTGTGTTCGTGGTAGTCACAATCAAAATTCACGTTATCAAACTTTCTATAAGAGCTAATCACTTTACAGGAATTCTGTAGTCTCTTGGATGTTTTTCTCCAGGCAAGAACCATAACCACTATTTCTAGCCTGCCCTGCCATATTAATCTGAAGTTGGAATGTTATTCAGGGGGTATCATTATTAATGACACCCATCCAGTACACAACTTCAGCAATGAAGACCACGGAAAGTTTGAACTAACAAGGAACATTACTTCTCTTTTCCCTAATTGATCCAGGCACAGGCAATCCCAGATGCATTGGAGTCATTAAACATTGATCCACATATCGAAATACAATTAAGAGAACAACCGAGTGAAAAAGAAGGATAAAAAACTATAGTTGATATTTGAAAATTTCCTATTTAATTTACATCACTCATATCATGCAGATCAAAAACGAATTTAAGAATTTTGGAAGGACACAGATTACACAAGTTATGGATTAGTAGCTCCCTCCCCCTTCTTCTGATATGTTGCTTCTAAGCATTCTTTAGCTCTATGAACCTTTGACTGGAGATAAAAGCTTCCAGTTTGGGCATTCCGCTCAAACAATGTGTCATATTTCTACAAGCAAAGAACAATCGATTTTATGAGTTCCCAACGAGAACATTTGGAATTATTCAGCACAACAGTACCCTTAAGAATTCAACTTGTTATGTATGTGTAAAACAATCTTTCTTGGGAAGTTCATTGATCACTCTAATATTTAACTAATTGGTGTAATACCTTAAATAACAAAAACTTTTTGTTTTGAAGTCCTTTATAGGAATGCAGAACAAAATAACATCAAGTCCTCTAAGCTCTTATTGCATGAATGAGAAGTTCTATACAATATGTAAAGCCAAAGGCTAGAAGGAACTTAACTTTTGATCCAACAATATAAAAATTTGAAAAAAAATTAAATAGCTGGGAGACTTATTAATTAAGCTGAAACATCACATGATGCAACAATTCAAAGTTTCACTATCATGTCCTACCAAGATATGAATCAGAAAGTAGAATGCTTATAAAACCTTCACAATTTCTTCCCATGTTGAATTCTCAGAAATGCCTAAAATCTGCCTTGCCTCGGTTTCAGCCATGACTTTGCTCCCTCTCCTAAGATTCTGCACTGTCTCTTGAGCAACACCAGATTTTGAAGCATCTAGAATAGGATTCAAAGTTGTATATCCAAATAAGAAATAAGGATTATGAATACAACTGAAAAGTAAACTCAGCAACATAGATGTGAACTCATACAACTATTAGAGTTCTAAACAAAAAGAAAAAAAACAACTATATTATGTTCTGAATTTGGAAGGAAAAACATACTTGCAAGTGCCTGGCGGTATGCTTGAGCAAATCCTCTCAACAGGATTCCAGAGCCCATCACAATTAAGTTTGCAAGAATTCTTGCAGCCTGGGAAAATTAATAAATAAAGTTAAATCCATAGTCTTCCTGCTCATTTAGTTGTTATTTGAATCAATAAGATAAACTTGAATCTCTTCTTTTCATATTCAGTCTTGTTATGCTTCTTTTTCTGGTTTAAAGTACAAAGCCATTGCAAGTTTCAAAGATGATATAAAATGAAAACAACTATTTTAAGTAGAGCTGCAGCACAGACTGCCTCTTCCCTTCCTAATCAATATGACAGTTAAACCAGTTACATCGTTCCCATCAAAACAGCCCTAGCAATGAAGATAGTCCATCAAAGGCAAAGACATATATGAATCCAAAACTCTCAAGTGTTGATATATAGATACTATCTGCCAGCAGTCAACCGTATTCACATGGCAATAAAAAAAGTCTTCTATTACCATTTGGGAAAAGCATGTTGGAAGTGACACATCTAACTTGTTTGGTTAACAGCACCATTTATATACCCTAATTTTATGCTAAGGGCAAAAACATTAATAAGATACAAAATGCAGCAGCTTTGTCCCAACAAAGCATTGCTATGTTTCTGCCACAACGAAAAAGAAAACAATTTAATGTTTAAACCATGCTTTATAAACTTAACTCCAAGGTTAGCCAGTACGCAGCACAAGGTTTTGGAGTATCAAGAAACATTCATGCATGAGGATAATGAAGCCAAGTATAGAACAAGCTCCAAATTAAGAATTCACAACGGTATAGTGATTTAAAAGGGTCCCCCAAATTATCTAGTGGTTTGAGAAACGACTGATCATAATTCTTTAACCCTATGATTCAACTTCATCTCTTTTATCTATACTTTAGAAAACCATGTACTGCACAATTGAGAATAAGCCTTGGTCTCAAAAGCACTTCATAACATACAACAATACTTTAATCCAAAACAGGAACACAAAAAAAATTGACAGCCATCAACACGCTATTCCACGACTTCATGCCCACCCTTGATTCAAAAGGGCAAGAAGCGTCGTGCAATTTCAAAGAAGCGTGCCCATTTGGTGTTCATTACAGAGCCAACTTTCCGGCGTAAAGGTAATAGAAAGTAAAAGCTCAGAATAATCATCACCAGCAAGGAAGGACATAACAATGCCTGAAACAAGAAGGGTCAAAGACCATACATACCATACTTAAGTCCTGGCAAGCAGTATTGAGCAAGCAAAAACTCTGCTTCAGTGAATCTCAAAACCTACAACAGCACAGAACAAAGAATTAGAACAGGCCTCGATATATAAAGAAGATGAATCGACAAACCTATAACATCAAAAGCAAAATCAACACATAAGGAGATTTTTAGGGGTTTTTCTTTTTCTGTTGTGCAGGAGAAACGAAAAGATTAATTAGGGTTTTTACTGTGCTACGCAAATTACTAACCAAGAATTAACTTTGAATTCAGCAAACAACCCCAATGAAACCTATAAGATCGATAGAATGAAATATCACATGCACAAACGGCTAAAATAAGGAAAAGATATAGAAGTTAAAGAAAAAACAGCATAAAAGAGATTCTGAAATTAGTGCAGACACACCCTAAAATCTCAGAGCACAAAACAATTTACTTATGGTGTGAGGGACGGTGGCCGGAGAAGTAACTCCGATCAGTTATAGCTCCAAGACGCGGTGGAGATGGAAAAACACAGTCGAGAAGATAGAGGAGGCGAACAGTTCCCTTCGGGACGTAATAAATCCAATTACGACGTCGTTGGCTTCCTTGACAAGAAACGTTTTCAACTCTATTATCGTCTTCCCTTCAGCCATCAAGTTAAGGAGAAAATCAGTTTTGAAGATATACGTAAAAAAAGGTTATCTTAAACTTTACGCAATTTTTTAATTATAATCTGAATTTTTAATATTTTTTAAAAAATAGTCCAATGTTAATCTTGACAGTTTGTTTAGTTTTTATTTTATATTTTTTAATTAAAAAATATATGTTTAATTGAATTTTCTAATATAAAAGAGGTATAAATTTTACTATTCTAACAATAATACGAGAAATGGTAAGAATGGTATTTAGTAAGTACAGGAAACACAAAAGATGGATATTTGAGAGATTCACGTGGACACTCCCAAACATGATATTTCTCCTGAGGTTGTTATTTCTTTTAATGCATTATAATTGCTCAACATACTAAAATAACAAATCAATAGTCAAAACCCATAAGATGAACATATAGGTGATGAACTAGCTAATGATGTGTAAATCACAAGAAATAGTATTACGAAGGCCTGTAAGGCGTCAAAGATCAGTTGTTTAAGATGGCTATGTATTTTACTCATTTGAACATAAAAGCAATTTAAGCATTGACGAGGATCTAGTCTGGTTCAAACTAAACATGGCAAGTAGAAATTTTAAAAAGCGGTTCAATATTATAAAAGAAGAGTTAAGATCAATGGATGAAAATAAAGTCGATGTGCTAGTCAAGTTGTTTGAAGGTTTAAAGCAAGTTGGTCATAAGTATGTCTTCAAGGCCAAACAAGATTCGAATAGAAACATTAGAAAAAAGGACTTTTTAAGGACTGTTATGACTTTAGTGACTTATTATGATCTAAAGCTTCATCAAATGAATGTAAAGATCACATCTTTAAATAGTGACTTGAAAGAACACGTGTATATAGACCAACTAGAAAGGTTCTCAATAATAGTAAATGATATGTCAATATATGTACTAAAAAAAGCTTATCGTTGGTGGTATCTTAAGTTTAATGATATGATTATATTGTATAGTTTTATAGAGAATATTGTTGATTGATGTATCTATATAAAGGTCAATAAGAGCAAAATCAATATTTTGGTCCTATATGTTGACAATATCCCTCTTGTTGCCAATAATGTTGGCTTGTTAAATGATGTAAAGAAGTTTCTCTCAAGGAAATTTGAAATGAAAGATATGAGTGAGACATCCTATATGTTAAAGAATAGAAATATCATGTGATATATTATAAGGACAATTGGGATTGTCTTAAAAAAGCTATATTAATAAAGTGCTAGATAAATTTAGAATGGTAAAGTGCTCTATGAGAATAGTTCCAATTTAGAAAGAGGACAAGTTTAGTGAAATTCAATGTCCCATAAATAATTTGGAGCAGAGGATAATATAACATATTCCCTATTCGTTAATTATTGGGAGCTCAATATAGACTCAGACATGCATTTGGTTGGATATTAGCTTTGCTATTGGAATGTTAGGTCGATTTTAAAGTAAGCTATGAATGAAACATTGGAATGATGCAAAGAAAGTCCTTAGGTACTTATAAGCTAGTAATGATTATATGCTTACATACAAAAGATTAGACCATCTCAAAGTAGTTGGCTACCCAAATTTAGACTATGCCAGATGTGTGAACTTAAGGAAATCCACATTTAGTTACATATTCCTATTGGCTGGAGGAGCTTTCATGGAAGAGTAAAAAGAAATATGTTATTACTTCTTCCACCATAGAGGCTAAATTTGTGACATATTTTTTAGGCCATTATTCATCCATTGTGGTTACAGATTTTTGTTTTGGGGCTTGGTGTTGTCGAAAGTATAGCTAAGCTGCTAAAAGTTTATTGTGATAATTTCACAACTATTTTCTTCTCCAAAAATGGCAAGTACTCAAATAAAGCAAAACAAATGGATTTGAAATACTTATCCGTCAAAGAAGAAGTGTACATACATAAGGTGTTGAATATCAATAATGACCTGATGATAGTGAATTTGTGTAGCAACACCCCACTGCTATAGATTACACATCGGGATACCCTGAGGTTATTCCAGTGTATAATCTATAATAATGGCATGTTATCTCACCTTCACTTTGTAACATGGCAACATATCCAACTTAATCATGGAATCAACTATGTACGTAAAAGTCACAAAACATAATATTAAAAAAAAAAACTCAACTTCGCATTTCATTCATTCATAAAAGTTTACACCGAGTCATCAAAAACTAATATTTACAACCGATATACACAAGTTTTACGTGGCATATATTAACTACTTAAAAACAACTATAACTTCTTAATTGCCAGCTGACAGACCTTTGAGTCATGTCTAGTCCAAAAAGTTCTTCTAGAAGATCTTAGAAATCTAGGTCTCTTGTCTCGTACCTGAAAAACCACGTTGTAATTTTTGAATAAGTTTTGCGAACTCGATGAGCGAACTATCATTAATGATCTCGCTCCAGGTACAAAACACAAATATCATATAACCAACAATCACAATAAGACCTAAAGAATGTTATACAAATCATATACATTCTTTCAAAACTTGTACATCCCAATCAAACAGATTATCATGACATATCACGTTCATATCACAACTTCAGAAAAGATTTTACAAGCATATATTTCATAATCATAAATGTTTAAATGCAAATGCATATGCATATGAGACTCTAGATTTGTTATTATTTGTTGGGATCGAGTGCCTTTCAAATGCAGAAACAAATACTGGCCTATTGGGCTCAGTCAAGACAGAAATCACGGAGTAGAGCTCTACGTGCTAAATATTGAGCTTATAGCTCTTTCAAACTGGCTACTCTGATCACAACGCCTTTATATGAGCATGCATTTTATGAAATGTATCAAATAATAGAATATGCCATGAATAACATTCACTTATGATGCACAAACAGAATCTCATATTCATCGGACCTCAGTCCGGCATTTAACTTTTATTGAGCATTCAGAATTCAGCGGCAAACATATATCATTCAAATGTCAGATGCAAATATAACACTTCCAATACATTTCTGACTATTTAAACTCTTCAGACTATTAAAGTCCAAAATTCATATTCAGATCACAACAGTTCAAAAATTGAAAGTTAAACAGAATGAATCAAACAATCATAGGAAGATCATCTAGGTTGACTCACAAATGCTCATTTTCGCTTATTGTCTTGAAGTCCCAGCAATGTCTGGATGTTGTCGCTCAGTGTATTCCTCTAAAACATATCATACATACACATATCACAATTTTGCACAAATATGAATTTATTTATGCAAATTCGTGTCTATTGAATACGTGCAATGCTTGTTCATGATAATTCTGGGTTCCTTATTATTATTCTTGTCACAATATTCATTCATATATCAATACTCAATTTAACAATCCAGACTTGCCTAAAAACATACTTTCGGGTCTACTTTGCATGATTATTATCATCAGTAAAGTGAAGTAATTTGGCAACACTTCCTTCTGGAATATTGTTCTCCCATGTATTAAGTTTTGAATAACACAAAAATTATACAATTTGATTCAGTATTCTAAGAGTTATGCTCACAATACCGCATACTGTGTACATTTGAACTTTTGGCCAGTACATGATCATATCCTCGACAGTGTACAACTAATATCTCTCAATTACCATATCCAAAAATTATTAACGTTATATCAATAAAAATCTAAGAGAATAAAATACAACTTTTGTGAAGACACCTTTGTCTAATTTGGCTTCTATCAATACAGTTTATTCAATATCAACAGGACATGATTTCTGTCTCAGGTAGTACTACAGCCTCAGTTAAGACTCAATTTCGAGCCAAATTTTGAAATGCTTAGAGATATAATTAAAATTATACTTCTTCAATAAAGTTGTAACTATATGACTACTTTAATTTGAATTAAGAATCAATTCATTTAAAAATATACAGATCAAGATATACTCAAAATACCGAAGCATATTCAATGAAAATGTTCCAGTTCACTTCCTCATTTTCATCCCAAATTAATCAATCAAATCTTTCCCAAATGACTTCATATGGCTATATATTTTTATGAAGAGGAAGAAAAATGTGTTATGAGTTTGTTGGCTCAAAAATCAAGTCATTTGGAGGTCTAAAGAAGAAGTTATAGCCAAAAGAATGAAGGATGTTCAAAACTGTCAAACAGAATCGTGCACTACCTTTTATTCCAACTTCTTCCAGCTCTTCCCAAAATAGACCTTCAGGTTAATCTTTCATGGCCATTTTGACAAGGAATATGAAGGATTTAGGCAAAAAATGCTTCTGAAAAATTGTTCCTTTATGCCTTAAGTTTCTAATGAAGCTAATTTCATGCAATTTTGTTTAGTATTCTGCAAGTTATACTAAAAACGCTACAGACTATTCCCAAACCATGATAGAATCCTAAAGTCAACTTCAAGCTAAAATTTGAAACTATTAGAGATAAAATTAAATTTAGAAATATTCACAAAAAATATAGCCCTATGTCTCTAATTTACTCTGAATCAAACTTAATCTAATTTGAATATTCACAAATCAAGTTATGCCCTAAATACAGATGTATATTCAGTAAAATACTGCATATATCATGCTCATGCTCACTTCAATCTTTCATCTTGATAAGCATATCACCGAATCTGCTTCTTCCTTTACCACCCACACATGCATCAACACCATTCACACATGCATCAATCCATAAGCATGCAAATATACACCATTTACGCATGCATTCATTAACAAACCTTAAAACCTTAACAGAAATTATTTACACTATCATAAAACTTACTTGGTTTATACTACATACTTCAGCAAAATTTCCAGAAATGGGGAGAGAAAAATGAGAGGTTTCAGTGGATAAAGCAAGGGCAAGAAGAGTGAAATAAGTAAAACACCAAATGGCTAAAGGTTTGCAAGGTGGTTTCAGTGATGGATGAGCCAATAACACAAACATGCACAAGTTAGATGGGTGAGCACGAAGAGAGGTTTAATGGTGGAGATAAAAGAAAAGGGTTTGCATAAATTTTTCTTACCCAAAAACATAACTAGGTGGCTCACTTAAGTCTTGACACATGTCTCCCATGCACGTGTTACATTTGTCACTTATGTAAGACTACCATTTGTCTTTTAACTATTTGTCCACATGTCACACCTTAATAGATCAATTTGTCAATTAATTACTACTCCAATTATCACATTTCTATTTGTCTCTTATTTTAATATTTTTCTTAATCTAAAATACTCTAAATATTCAAAATTTTCTGAAATATCCAAAATGGCACCAAAAATTACGAAAATAATTCTAATACACCCAATTCAAATTTTTAAGACAATTAATCAATAATTCACACTTTAATTAAAAAATCAATTATACCTGAAAAATGTCAATGAATGCATATACAATTATTTTTTTATGAGTGACAAAATTATTCACATGTATATGTATCTCAAATGATGCATGAAATGCACTTCTAAATTCTTAATAAATTCTCATATACAACATCCTAGGGTTCTAACCGTAATCATCGGATAATAGGATATTACAATTTGTTAATTAAATGATTGCAAATGGATTTGTTAATTAAATGATTGCTACCTAAAATATTCTTTTTAGCTGTATTGAAAGGATGGGCATTATAAATAAGTTATTATTAGCATAATAGCGTGAAATGTAGATTGACATATGGTTGACTTGCTCACATTGTTGTGACATTTATGAATTCAATTAAACTTATGTTTTTGCTTATTTGATTGTTGTCCATATTATATAATATAAATGTATTATTTTAGTATAATGATAAGTTGTGTCTTTTGAAAGACAATAAAGTTGAGGATTACATTGATCCTTAATTAAAGTTGTTTTGTATTAAGTTGGTTATTTGAGAAATGAAAGGAATTGTGTCATCAAATGACTTGTAACTGCCATGACTTAGTCATTTCAATTTAATTAAAGATGATGAATTGATAAATTCAATATATGGTGTGCAATTATGGTTTGTTGTTAAATCACCAAATTGTAACATGTGCCGAGAGAGAGATTGTTAAATTATATTAATAATATATAGTAGTCTATGTAACTTGTTGGATTAATTCTAAAGAATAGTTTCAATGTGATGTTTATTGGAATTAAGAAAATTAGAGTTAGGAGAGATTTAGAATCTCTCCCATCTATGTGGTTATAAAAGATAACTACAAATACGATAACTACAAAATTCTTGACTATTAAAGAAAGAGGTAATCTTAGGTTTTGACTAAGATTTCAATCTTATCTTGTCTTCTTTGGGTATGTTTCAGAGACTTCAATGACTTACTTATGATAAAGCAAACACACACAAAAGGGGGTTGAATTGTGTATGACTTAAAAAAAATTCACAAGTGACTTTCAATTCTTATGAAGACAGGGGCCTGTTAAAAATTAAAATAATAAGAACTTGTCAGACGATAGTAGTCAGTTAAATAACAAGAGCTTGTTAAAGTATAAGTCCTATTGAAAACAATAAAAAAAGAAGGCGCCTGTGAAAATGAAAGGAACCGTCAATAAGTTGAAAACATAAGGGACCTACTATAAAAGTGAAAGAGCTTCTTGCTGAAATGAACACATAAACAATATAATGCGAAAATATAAAAGATAAAGAGAGAGAGAGAGAAGGACAAAGTCGATTTATATTAGTTCGGCTTACAACCCAAGCCTACGTCTAGTCCCTAATTATCCAACTTGAGTGTTTCACTATAAAATCAAGTAGTAATTTGACGAGCCTCTCCAAACTCACAAGTTAATAATTTTCAAGATTTTTCAACCTTTCACACTAGTAATATTTCACTAGCCTCTACAAGCTCTCAAATAAAAATGAAGTTTGCTCGATATAAGCTTCAGTAATCTCCCTCAATAGAATTTCACTTTCTAACGCACAAGAGAATTTTTACAAAAATATCACTTTCAAGAATGTTTATGCTTTTGATGATTTTTGACAATATAGCTTCGCAAGCTTCTTTATCGTTCAGTTGTTATTCACAGTTGCATTTGCTCTTCCTTAAATAGGCATTTCCTCTATTAGTCATTGCTTCACTTGTATCCTTAGTCAACTAGATCGATTTGAATCTAAGTATTTTCGACGTTTATCTTTGCTAAAATTCTTCCAGTAATCATGGAGCTAATATACGACCTTCATAATTAGTAGCATCTTTTCGGATAAACCATTTCTAATAAAGTAATTTCATAATGAAAGTTCCTGTAAGAAAAAAAGCATTTATCCTATAATTTTATTTCCTTTTGAGAATTAAATCGTTAACTATAAAATGAAATAAATCTAATTTGAATTTTGAAATACTATATAGTTATCATCAAAATCGTTAAATATAAACCTTGAGCTAACAATCTCTTCCTTTTTTATGATGACAAGCAATAACAAATATATTTTTCAAAATTCAAAGAGATAATAGATGATTTCAAAAGATACACGTGGCTTTTATATGTTTTGACATAATTAGAATGAGCCTATCTCTTAAGAAACGAGCTAATCATTTATATATCACATATTTTCACAAGTTCAATAGCAGAATCAATCACATATATAATTGAGGCAGCATTGAGAAATATATCATCATATATGCAAAAATATGCAAAAAAATATATCTACATAAACTCTTTCTCTTTGTCATTATCAAAAAAATAGAGAGAAAGAGTAAATAATGCATAAAAGAAAATCATTAATATAAATAAGCCAAGTAGAAAGCGTATTGCAACAGAGTTATTGAAGAGATTTAAGGATTCTTCTAAGCAAAATTTGCATGTGAAGAAGTTGATTCTGTATGCTATCTATTTGTTCTCGCATTTGTTCTTAATTGGCTTGATTATTCTTCAGTTGTTGTTGAAGATTTGTACTATTTTCATCCTGAAGAGGGACAGAAGTTTGTTGGTTTGGAGCAAAATCTAAGTTTTCTGCTACTCTTTCATATCTTTTGTCAACCTAGACATTGTTTTGTAATCTATATCCAAATTGATAGAGAATAGAAGGGTAAAACTTAGCCGGTGCATACCAATTTAGATTTGCAAAAGGAGCTCTATAATGGTTGAAAACCTTGGTGAGCAACATCCCGTAAGGTAGGCAATCGATGGTATTCGTATGATTCTTCTTATCCACCATAAACCTCAAGATCATAACTAGAAATTCATTTTGTTCTTTTTTAACAAACTATATATCGCATCGATGTCTAACAAGCTACACCTTTCAACTGAGCTACTCTTAGTAAACTTTGAAGTAGTTGAAAGCGATGCAAGACATTGTGGTATTAAGTCTAATTGTCTGCTCCAGGTTTCCTGTTTTTGGTATTCTCAGTATGAAGGTAGATAGATTTGACAACTTCGAATAACTCCCAATCATCATCATCCCACTTACGACAGGGAAAATTAGTTCTCCTCGTAAGAGCTACTTCTAATATATCCCCTAAGATTTTCTTAAAAATTAAAAATTCACATTTATACATCCATGAGACAATAGTTAGCTTTCCATTAATTTCTTCCTTTTTTTTCATGTGTGTAGAATATCTTGATTAGCTTATCGCAACTGTCTTATCTAATTTCAGAAAATTTTCCCACCCAATGGCACTCGAAAAAGAGACAAGGAGCTTTCGATCTTTTCAAAATTTGTTATTGTTATCTCAATTTCATGAGCTAAAAGTGTATGCGCTTGACTCGATTTCGTCCGATCATACTTTAATTTCCCTCCGATTAGTTTACAATGTGTTTATGCCAAAGAGCGGTCGATTCCACTTTAAGAATCTATGGGTCAAAGATCCATTATTGTGATTTCTAATTATAGAACTCAATGGGCAAATCAATTCAAGCCAATCTCGGATTCTGGTTGGGCTATTTAAGATTGGGGGAAGCAATTGTTCATCACATGTGCAGAAGAACTTTCTTTTATTCCTCAAGATTATGACAGAAAGGGATTGTGATTTGATTATATAATTTCCCTTTTATGTTTGTATTGTTCGTAATGCTTATAGTCAGATGTTCTAAATATCTCCGTCTACGTCACTGACTTGATATTTTGGTCTATGGACATTCTCCTTATCTTTAAATCCGATTCTTGACACTACTGAAAGCTCGTGGTGGCTTGGTGGAGATGGATTCTACAGAAGAGGCTCTACGTCGACAGCTAGCGGAGAAACAAACGGCTGTCGACGCCCAAACAGGAGCCGTCAGGGAGTTGGAGGCGGAAGGCGCGTCGGCGGAGCTCATCGCCGCCACCGCGGAGGCCTTGAACGAGTTGAAAGCTGAGAAGGCCTCCATCGAGCGACGGCTCCATGCTGCTGTTCTCTATAACGGCCGTTACGGAATCGGTAATGGCTTCGTTAACAAGGATGCTTTCCGTCAAGCTGTTGTTAACACTCTCGAACGGCGTCTGTTTTATGTGCCGTCGTTTAAGATATACGGAGGCGTCGCTGGGCTCTACGATTACGGCCCTCCTGGCTGCGCCGTTAAATCTAACGTCCTAGCTTTCTGGCGTCAGGTTAGTTGCTGATTCTGGTTTGTTTCCCGAGAAAATTATGTTATTTCCCTCGAAAACGATTACTGAATTGGGTTTTAAACTCACACTTCAAATTAATGCCATTTGTCAATTGAAAGCATTTTGTTGTCAACAGCATTTTGTTCTGGAGGAGAACATGTTGGAGGTTGATTGTCCGTGTGTGACACCAGAGATTGTATTGAAAGCATCAGGTCATGTGGACAAGTTCACTGATCTGATGGTAAAGGATGAAAAGACGGGGACATGTTATCGCGCTGATCATTTGCTCAAGGATTTTTGCAAAGATAAGCTTCAGAAGGATGTCAGTATCAATCCTGAGAAAGCAGCAGAATTGAAGCATGTTCTTGCTATATTAGACGATCTCTCTGCTGAAGAATTGGATGCTAAGATTAAGCAGTATGGCATTACTGCCCCGGATACCAAAAACCCCTTGTCTGCTCCATATCCTTTTAATTTGATGTTCCAAACCTCCATAGGTCCATCAGGTTTGAGTCCAGGGTAAGAAAAAGGTTTTTCTTGACAGAAATAAGAAGGGTCTCTGCATCTAGTAACTCATTCCATCTTCCTCACTAAGATGTTGAGTTGTGATTTGTATGCCTATGTGTATAATTCTGCAGATATATGCGCCCCGAGACTGCACAAGGCATTTTTGTAAATTTTAAGGACTTGTACTACTACAATGGGAACAAGCTGCCTTTTGCTGCAGCTCAAATTGGTCAGGCTTATAGAAATGAGGTACAAGCCATTTCTTATCTAATTCGTTTCCATCTCAGTGCATTTATCTCAGTTTGTTCCATAGTTGGAGAAAATTTTCAATTTATCCTTTGTCTTCGGTGGTTAGTCCTTCGCTTGTGCGTGATTACTCTTGATTAGGTCAGTCATGGATTTAACTTTTCAATCCAAGTTTACAGAGCAACAGGATCTCTTGAGCTCCATCTTTTTTATACATTCATGTACTAACAAAAAGAATAAAGAGTAACCCTGTTGTAGGAACTCCTACACAGGACCGAAGGGTTCTTAGTCTTATTTGGATCTTATGAATCTCATTCCTCTTCCCAAAGGTCTAGTGCCCTACTAAGAATTACACAAGAAACCATAGAAGGTGAAGGTGTCACATAACCAGTAAAACTAGGGATGATTGTTGGTTTGGTGAAGTTAAGGTGCTATTGGAATTGTGTTTCTTTTGTTGACTATTTCTTTTGCGTTATTATTATTTTCACACTTTTATAGCAAAACTCTGAATTATTAAAGTTTCAGAATCTAACATTGTCATTTACATGCTAGATATCTCCGCGACAAGGTCTTCTAAGAGTCCGTGAATTTACACTTGCTGAGATTGAGCATTTTGTGGATCCTGACGACAAATCACACCCAAAATTTCCCGAAGTTACAAATTTGGAATTTTTGATGTTCCCAAGGGAATTACAGGTGTCTGGCCAATCAGCAAGGATGATGCAGCTAGGTGAAGCAGTTTCAGGGGTTGGTTTTATTAATCTCAACCTAATTTGCTCCTTCTACAAAAGAGCTGCTTTTGAGCAAATGGACTAATGTTGCAACTATTCTCACAATATCTTCATGGCGCATTAATTGGCAGGGAACAGTAAATAATGAAACACTAGGCTACTTCATTGGGAGGGTATACCTTTTCCTAACATATCTTGGCATTGACAAGGAACGATTGCGTTTCCGACAACACCTTGCAAATGAGATGGCTCATTATGCAGCTGACTGTTGGGATGCTGAGATAGAGTGCTCTTATGGATGGATTGAGTGTGTTGGTATTGCTGATAGATCTGCTTATGATTTGCGTGCTCATACAGTGAGTATTCTCTGTCAACTTGGTATTTTCTTTCATTTTACTTTGTTTTGGTCTATGCGGAAATCATAATGAATGTTTATATTCTTTGATCCAGATATATTCTACAACATGAATGTAGAACTTGATATGCTAACTAATGCTTTCTCACTTCACGATAGGACAAGAGTGGTGTTGCCCTTGTGGCACATGAAAAATTTGCAGAACCTAGAGAAATGGAGGTAACACTTAATTAGCACAATGATACAGATTACAATAGGTTCTTCTAACCCGTGGTGACACTAATTTTGTTTTCGATTATAGGAACTAGTTATTGCACCAGCGAAAAAAGAGCTTGGCCTTGCGTTCAAGAGCAATCAAAGGATGGTGGTTGAAGCATTGGAGGTAAAAATTGTGAAGAACAGTGGGAAAAACAGAGGGCTTGATGAATATTCAAGACCCTTGTATCATTTATATAGAAGTCATTAGTAATAAATAGGAAATCATACACTAAAAAGGGAGATCATACTCTCCGTAATATAGATATTACTCTTCCTACTATAGATATTTCCTAACAAAAATAAAAACCCATTACTCTACTTAGTGTCTGCCATACTTGCATATTGAACTTAATCTGCCAAAATCAATGCAAAAATGATTTTCTTCAAGCTTAATTCCCGATTGTTTGCAGGCTATGAACGAAACTGAAGCTATAGAAATGAAAACTGCTCTGGATTCGATCGGAGAGGTGCAATTCCGTGTCTGCACTCTTGAGAAAGATGTGACAATAAAGAAGAACATGGTGACTATCTCTAAGGAGAGAAGGAAAGAACATCAGAGAGTTTTCACACCATCTGTGATCGAGCCATCTTTCGGTATCGGGCGAATTATTTACTGTCTTTATGAGCATTCCTTTTACACAAGGCCTAGTAAAACTGGCGATGAGCAGTTGAATGTTTTCGGTTTCCCCCCAGTAGTAGCTCCTATAAAATGCACTGTATTCCCACTAGTCCAGAATGAACAATATGAGGAAGTCGCAAAACCTATAGCCAAAGCATTGACTGCTACTGGAATCTCTTATAAGATTGACTTGACAGGTATGCACTTGAAATGTCTCACCACATGATCTTGTGCTTCCATACTCATTTGTTTCCTTTCAGGTACATCTATAGGCAAGAGATATGCAAGAACAGACGAACTTGGGGTGCCTTTTGCCATTACAGTTGATTCAACTTCGTCAGTTACCATTCGAGAACGGGACAGCAAAGTTCAGATTCGGGTTTCCGTGGAGGAAGTAGCCAGTGTTATAAAGGAGGTGACTGAAGGTGAAAGCACATGGGCTGATATTCTATACAAATACCACTCTAGCATCTGTACCTGAGAAGAGAATGAACGGATAAAAAAAAAAGGATTTTCCCCATAATTTAGTTATCTGTCTTGTTAAACAATTTTCATGCCTTAAATGCCCTATTTTCATAAATATGTTTCATACCAATTGCTTGTAAGTGTGACCATAAGATCACAAATTCAAGTTTAAATATAAATCATATAATATCCATGTTTATAAATAATCATATTTAAAATTGGAAGTCCCAAGGATATTTCCATATCCAAAGATGTTGGGAAGCCCCACCCTCACTTGTCACTACAGTATAGTGATTCAAGTATCCATTAATACGGAAAATCTTTCCCAAGGCAATCACAAATTTCTATAGATGGAGCAACAGTCCACAAAGGAAGCAACGATGATGGAGGAACCCTTTTAAGAAAGTAGATTTGTATACATACATATATAGCTAGCTCCATCGTAGATGTTTAGCCTACGAGGAAGGAACCTACCTACGACTAAGTTTGAGAGAGAAGTTGTCTAGAGCGGGAGTTTTTAGTATGGCAAGTGATCGCCGCCCCCACCAGAGACAGAAACAGAGACAGGGACAGAACTAGAAGCAGCCACACTGTTGCGCTCTGCATGGCAAAGCTGACGAAGCTTGGTGGGCACATACCATATGGCCAGACGAGGATGAGCGTTGAAAATGGCGTCTATGTCCCAACCTTGGCGTGAAGCTATGGCCACAAGTGGCTTGTAACAAGCTTGCCTCCAGGCTCCAACATTCTCTCCCCTCTCTTTATATGCTCTCCTCAGTGCATTCGACGTCTCCTCGTCTAGGCAATGGAGGGCGTAGCAGTGCACGTAGTGTCTCATTTTAGGCTTGTTTATGTAACTCGCTCCTGCTTTCTTCGCATATCTGAACACCTGATTTGTCACCTGCATCCAAATGTTAATCAGCAATAACCTTATTCATAATCAAAACGTATTTTGGCTAACTCTATTTCAAAGTCATCCGCGGAGTGGAGAACAAGAGTCAGTCAAACAGCACGTCAATACCGCAAAAACCCCACTGTCCTCTGCTTATCAGAGCACATACCAAGTCATCGTACGGACCGGCAAAACAGGGTAAAGTAACTCGTAAAGGGACCAAATCGACAGACAGAGACCGTCAGTGCGTGACTTATCATGTTCTATTACAGAACAGCTGTCGAAACCCGGACCTTATCAGGGAGGGGCAGAGACCAGAATCCAATGGCCCCAATGTGGGTCCCAACCAAATCGAATGTGGGGTCCACGATTATTGACGAAATCAAACGGCCCTCATCTGATGCGGTGATGCTTACCTTAGTTGGGCATTTTTCTCCACGCTCCTTGGCGATGTTCTGGACTTGGATCAAGAAATCACGACACTGTTCATAAAGATGGAAGAGGTAATCAAGGCCGTTCTTTTTGCCACGTGCCACCTCCCCAGGCTCTGTCACGATGAAAGGATGCTCCCGCTGTCTCTCACACCCGGCGTCGCCACCAATAATATCATCAACGTCATTTTCGTCGTCGTGATCGATGTCAACCACCTTCGTCTGAGCCTTCCTCCGCCTCTGAGGCTTCTTGTTCCTCTCCACTGCATCCACCACCACTTCCCACGTTCCTCCGCACCCTCCGCCGCTCCCCGCCGCCTCCTTCTCTTGCTGCACTGGCTCCTCAGATAACCCTGATCTTCAAAGCATTTACATTAGTACAACAGTTTCTCTTAACCATGTAAGACCTTCATGAAAAGATGGTCGCTACCGAAATCAGTTACAGAAAAAACTAATGGGTTTTTCCTTCCACTTACTAGGGTTAAGCAGAAGGTGCAAGCAAAACAGCGAAGAAGAGAGGCGACACTAAAAACTAAAAATCTCAGAACAGACTCTTGTTATGTCTGTACTCTGTACCCAACAAAAAGAAAAGGCAACGAAAAGACATGAATCCTTTTTGTTGTTAACTACGTTACTTCATTTACATAGGAACCCATGAGCAAGCGATGGAGTGTAGAAAAAGAGATGTACACTATTGAGGCAAAGAGCAAAACCTCAATGAAACTAATTTTATCACCACAGTGGAGCATAGAATATTAGCGAGTTAGGGACAGACCTTCTTGGGAAAGAGCATCAATAGCATTGGTAGTATCTCCCGAGAGAAGCTGTCTGCGTCTAGAATCCTCCTCCTCAACCCTCCTCCTCTCAGCTCTAACTGCAGCTTTAATACCGTACCTCTCTCCCACAAGAAGTTCCCACCTGAAAATCTGGGACAAACTGTTCATCATTTCGTCAAGCTCCTCGTCCTTCATGTCCAAAAGGGTACTCACAGTAAAACCCAACTCCGCTATTTTCGCTGCCGTGTAGTATCTTATTCCATATGCCTGAAACATCTCCTCAAGCCCACATAACTCCCTTGGCCTAACAGCGTACGCTACCGTATTTGCCGGCTGCGGAGGCGGAGCCGCCACCGCCTCCAGCACCCGATTGCTAGGTGGCACAGCCGTTCTTGGGTCCCACTTGAACAAGCTCGCCGTGAATGCCTCCGGATCCATAGTCTTCTTGCTTTCTACGAAAACTAAGCTTTGCTCTGTGGACGTGACGAGTTCGCTATGTAAAAGACAAAGCAACTTTTTGTGTTCTTACTGTATACCGAAAATACCCTTTGCATGGTCAGAATTTGTAGTTTCTTTATCGGGAAGCTAACTGAATCAGAGGTTATGATGTTTCGTTGGAACTTTGACAGTTGATATCAAAACAGTCAGGCTTGTGTGTCAATCACCTCCGACTTTAACCTCAGACCTGAATCCATTCCGATCTTGACACGTCGCAATTCGTTAAGATTTGTTCTGGTCTCAATTCCGTACTGATCATCACATCCCCATACGGTGCTGGCCATTACATGCAGATATTATATAGGTTCTACGTACAATAGATATCAACCGTCAGATTTGTAGCTTAAATGCATTTGTAGTTTAGGTCTATGTGAAGCAGGTTGCGTCTGAGAGTGCCTGATAATGTCCCCTGGACTTTCTAGTTGCACATGAGTTTCATAACTTAGTTGGACTAACCTGGTCTCGTTTAGTTCGTGCCCCAGCAAATGAAACCTTCTGAAACTTGGGGGTACGGATTTGGCCTCGTCTGCTTTTTTTTTTTCTTTTCTTTTCTTATTTTCACGCACTACCTCTTCAGATTAATTTAATTTTTTCTACGAAAATTGAATTATGAATCTCAAACGATTATAACAAAATATATAATAAACTCTAATATTTTAAAGCATTCAAATTAAATCTCCATGTTTTTAAAACATTCAAAATAGATCTTAAATTAATGAAAATTTTAATACGTTAATTCCTCATCATTTAAATGTCATATTAATATTAACGTGAATTTTTTAATTTTTAAATAAAAATAAACGTTACTGTCACATGAAAAATATGACTTATTATTTAAAATATATAAATATAGGTTCTTATTGTTAGACATGTCAAAGGGTAAGGTCGGGTTTAAGTCGTCTTAGGCCCAACCGCTCCTATAGTGGCTCGGTCATCCGGCTTCCAGGCCGGCCTGCGGTTCCAACGAATTAAATAAGAAAGTTAAGTTCTATTTAAATAATATATTTTAAATTGAATTGTTTTAGTTTTATTTAACATCTAATATTTATATCATTAATTAGTAAGAATTAACTTTCATTAATTTAAATGGTTTTAAAATGTTATTTATTTAGTATTAAATTTAAAGCTTCGAATAAAATAAAAAATTAATATATGTAAGAGTTTTTTCATTTACCTTTTTTTTTCTTATCTATTAATTGAGGGCGAGCTTTGAAGTAACTGATAAAGTTATTAATTTTTAATCAAAAGGTCACCTATATAAGTCACGAAAATAGTCTTTTTGTAAAATGTAAAGAGAATGTTGTATATAATTGATGACCCTAATATTGTGCACTGGCGTATGCCCATGTTCTTTGATGCATTTGAATTTTTATATAATAGAAAATTATAATTATTATTTATTAAGTGAATATTACATTAATTTGTCTATAAATATTTCATAAATTGAAAATTATACAATTTAAATATCTTTATTATCTACGTACTTGCACTAGCCAGTAGGAATATCAATAAGCCGAACAGAGTGCGGGGCGAGGGCCATAGTGGCCAGCTGACAGGCTCACAGTTCAGGCCACGAACGGCCTAGCCTGGCTCGTTATTTTTTTAAGAAAAAAAATTCAAAACGATATCGTTTTAAAAAATAAACGAGCTACAAGCCGAGTTGGACAGACCATAATCAACTTGCAGCTCGACCTGAGCATACCATGATCAACCTGGAACCTATCAATGATCTGCCTAATTCGGGTCAAATCGGGCCATTATTATTATCCCTACTAGCCAGAGGAATTTTAGATACAACACCTCTTAGAGACCAAAAGTAAATTCAATATTCACCGGGCGGACCATTATTGTCATTCCTATTAGCCAAATGAACATGACCTCTTGGAGATCCAAAAGTAAATTCAATATTACCTAAAGGGTAAGAAGGTAATTTCGGGTTATGAGTAATACAATAAAAGTAATACTACAAAACCATGCATGCAGAGAAAGTACAGAAACTGCCAGAGCCAGAAGGGGCTTTCAGATTGGAACCACCCCCTCCCTTCAAGTCTCTGAAAAGGCCTGTTCTAGTACTTGCAAAAAAGAACACGACGACCCCCCCTCTCCGGCCCCCTCGTTTGATCAAGTGCTTCCGTGTGTACTTGCTACAGATTCATGAGTGGTCACTATACCTGATCGCCTCATGCTTCATCCTACGTATCGATTTGCGAATGGCGCTCCCCTGAATCCAGAAATTGACAAAGATCAACAGAGAAATTGATTCTTTTTAAGAATAGGAAGGCGAAACACATTGGTCAACCAGACAGTACTTAGGACCTGCCAATGGAATCATGACACGTCACATCTATGGATACTAAATATGAGTCAGTATGGTCAGGCCTAGCTAGCTAACATGAACGTGAAAGTTTGAAACAGTTTTCTCATTACTTTTGCCTTACTTCTCAGTCTATATATAATTATAATAATGATAACAAATATCTTTTTTTTAATACGTACATTAAATATCTCAATTTTATTGGACTAATCCTACACTCTTAAGACCTCACTTTAAGAGCCCTAAAGTTGAAACTTTAAAGTTTTTCAAGTTCTTACGTAGTCTATACACTTCTGCACATAAGGAGTTGTCACATACTAATTGGTCAGCTGCTGATTGATTACTGCCTCTGCTTAGCATCAGATTGCCATCAACCATAGGTTCTCTAGTAATTTCAACTCTCACACTATCGCTAGAAGTGAGACGTCCGCAGTTGATTCAACCAAATAGCATGTCCAGGGAACTAGAAGATCATCAAGAAAGAAAATTCCTCTTCTCCCCTCCTTTTTGATGATTCGAACTTAAGACCTCCTACAAAGAAAAGCCTTAAATGAGAAGTTGAAATTAATTAAGTCACTCGTACTTATCTGATGACAAATATCCTTAACAACATTCCACCAATTTATAATGAATTTGATTTACACTCTCGTGTATTTTGCAATTTGCATACATAATATGACTTCTAAATAAATAATTATATGTTTTTTTGGGCCAAATCTTAGAGTAACCGATAAGTTATTCCTTTGTGACTAAAAATAATAAGTTCAAATCACAAAAACAACTTTAAATACATTCTATTGACTTCGAGTTGAATTAAAATTGTCACCCACCAATATTAAGTTTACATTTTGTGAAAAAAGGGTAATAATAGATATAAATATTTTATATGATTTTCATAAAAAAATTATAATTAATAGTCAATATATCCTAGTGCACAAAACTCCCTGTTATACAAGAGTGGTCATCAATGTAAGTAGCCTTCTCTTTGTAATTTTTATAAAGTTGTTTTTGTGATTCGATCCTATGACCTCAACTTTTATTAGTAACTCCAAGACTCGCCATAAAAAATTATAATTTAATAATTTTAAAATTAATAGACGCATACTTTTTTTAGATTTTTATTAAAAAATAAAAAGTTGACACATATTAATTTTATTTAAAAAATCGACAAAAAAATTCAAAGAAAAAGTAGAGGACCGGGTGAACCTGAAAATGGACCTCTAATTTTCAGTATCAGCCCGTCTAGAAGTTGAGAGCGCAATGGCGCAATTTTAGAGGAAAAGAAGAGAAGGTCTCCAAATGGATAACGGGCCTAGGGGTGGGCAAAAAACCGACAAAAACCGAACCGAACCGTAAAACCGCAAAACCGACCAAAAATGGTTTGGTTTGGATGGGTGCGGTGGTCGGTGCGGTTTTGAGTAATAATAAAACCGATTAAGTCGGTTCGGGTTCGGTTTTAGTGAATATTAGACCGAACCGAACCAAACCGAACCGATAAAATCGTTTATACATCAAACCCTAAGTATATAAGGTAAAATTTTAACCTCATTT
>JAOQMS010000006.1:36995572-37006642 GCA_027563885.1 Erythroxylum longipes
GATATTCGGTTCGGTTTCGGTTTCTTGATTCAGAAAACCGGTTATTCGGTTCGGTTTATAAAACATGCTCAAAACCGACCGAACCGTACCGTGCCCACCCCTAAACGGGCCCAGACAGGCTTATTCTACCGGTAACAATGGCAATACGATACTGACTTGTGATCAGAACCGAGACACTGAAGCTGCAGATGAGCCATGCAGAGACTGGGGAGCCAACTAGACTTTCTTCTCAAACCACTCAACCAATTTAGTGCAGGAGATAAGTCTCATTAATCCCGAATCAGAATCGAAGTACAAACTGTTGGAAGGGTTGATTCAAAGGACAAAACAGGAGGGATTTGTGCCTGTAAAAGTTTTGGTGATGATATATGTTTCCGAATAGGAAAAGGAGGAATCATCACAGTGAAAACTTGGCATTGCCCCTGGTACAGAGACTGGGGTCTCGAGGAATCTTAAAGTATGTTATGACTGTTATTTTTGCAAGGGATCGGATGCATTTTCACCAGTTAGAAGGTGGTCTCTGTTCTTATCTCCAGAAGGCATGGAAGTTGAACGGGAACTGTTCAGATGGTTGACAAGCGAGGTAATGGTGGGAGAGAGGCCAAGTTACTTAAAGATATATGCGGCCTGAGATTCATACTTTTGGTACGTTTCTTACATATTTTGAAAGAAGAGTAGTAAGCGTTTGTTGTTTTTCATTTATAGGAGATCGCTTATAAAGCTATCTATTTATGTTTGACATATAAATGAACCCCACGTTTGGTAGGAACCTTCTTCTTAACATTTACGACTCATAGGTCACAGTATGGACCTGGTAAAAGCTTCTGATTGCTACTAATGGAAGTTTGTTAAGAAATAATTTGATTTATGTCACATGTTTAGCAAGGTTATTTAATTGTCCTAGTTTTTAAGAACTCATTAAATTGTTGCTAAATTGTTGAGTCACGATAGTAGCAGTGGGTAGTTTTTTATTAATGCTTTTGTGACTCATGTTGGCCACTATGCGTAAGCCTTATATAAGGCCTTCTTCTGGTAAGTTAAAAAAAGGTGTGTGAGTTAACGTTGTTTCCTTTATTTCATTATTCTCATCTTCTCTGCTCACTCTTCTTTCTACTGTTTATGTTCAAAAAATCCAACCTGATATCAGAGCCATAAATTCTTGAGGGACCTTGAGATTGAGGTTAAAAAAAAAATCTTTCAAATGGCTTCTAACAATTCAGCTACTCTCCTACCCCCAAATTTCAATAGTGAAAACTATCAAGTATGGGTTGTCAAAATGAAAACTCATTTAAGAGGTCTCGGCTTATGGCAATGGGTGGAAGAAGAAAGGGAATTACCAGCCTTGAGAAATAATCCAACACTAAATCAAATACGAGCTCATGAAGAAGAAGTAGCAAAAGCTCCAAGAGCGTTATCTATAATTTTCTCTGCAATTTCAGAATCAGTTTTCACAAGAATTGTGACTTGTGAAACAGCTAAAAACACTTGGGATATGCTAAAAGAATTATATCAAGGCAATGAAAGAATGAAAAAGATGCAAGTTTTAAATCTCAAAAGAAATTTTATAGCTTTGAGCATTAAAGAACATGAGAGCATACAAGAATATTCTGATCGATTGATGACTTTGGTGAACAAAATACGGCTATTGGGGGAGGATCTATCCGAGAGCAAAATTATAGAAAAGATGTTTATAAGTTGGCCTGAAAAATATGAGGCGAAAATTTCATCTCATGAAGATTCAAGAGATATTAATGATTTAACTTTATCCGAATTGATTAATGCTTTGCAGACACAGGAGCAAAGACGGGCCATGCGGAAAGTTAAAACTGAGCAAATCGATGAAAAAGCTTTTCTAGCCAAATCGTTAAAAGGAAAAGGTAAAATTCCTCAATGTGATCATTGCAAGAAATCGGGCATGAAGAGAAAGATTGTTGGCATAAGGGAAAATCTCAATGTTTCAACTGTAAAAAATTTGGACACCTACAGAAAAATTGCAGACTGAAAAAGGAGCAAGCAAATATGGTAGAGTTGGTTGGTGAAAAAACTCTTTTTTGAGAGATGGTGAGAAGTGCACCAAGATGTTTTTGGAGAGACGTGCTCCAATGATTGTAGGTTGGTGAGAAATGCATCAACAAGAAGATGAGAAAGGCATCAATTGTTGAAGAGAAGTGCTTCACAGAATATTCTGAAGATAGGGAGAAGTGCTCCAGAAATTTTGAATTGCCGTGTAAAAGGAGTTATTCAATAACTGATTTAGCCAAAGTTGTCAATTTGTTTCCTAAACTGAATTCTGCCGATTTTAGTTTACAGGAAGGTGTTAAGAATTAGTTTGACTTATGTCACATGTTTAGCAAGGTTATTTAGTTGTCCTAGTCTTTAAGAAGTCAGTAAATTGTTGTTAAGTTGTTGAGTCACGATAGTAGTAGTAGGTAGTTTTTTATTATTGCTTTTGTGACCCATGTTGGCTACTATGCGTAAGCCTTATATAAGGCCTTGTTCTGATAAGTTAAAAAAAGGTGTATGAGTTAACGTTGTTTCCTTTATCTTATTGTTCTCATCTTCTCTGCTCACTCTTCTTTCTATCGTTTATGTTTAAAAAATCCAATCGTTAGAAATTAATTCAAATTTTAGAATTGTTAAAATTCTTTTAGAATAGGTCTTAGTTTGTTTCTAATTTTGCAGATTTTGTAGAATAGTTTTTTAATTTTATTCTACTTTATTATGGTCAAAATATTTGATTCTGTTGAAAATTTACTTTGATTTTTAGTTTATTTATAAGCCTAAATAAAGGCATGATCAAATAGAATAAATGGATGAGTTAAGTTAAAAAGTTACATCCCAAAAATTTCAACATGGTTTGATATATAAATGAACCCCACGTTGGGTAGGAACCTTCTTCTTCTTAACATTTACAACTCATGGGTCACAGTATGGACCTGGTAAAAGCTTCTGATTGCTAGTAATGGAAGTTTGTGATCATGCTTCATGGATTGGTACTAATGGAAGTTGGCCTCCATATATCTCCGGGATTTGGCTTTCCTCAATATCTTCTAGAAATGTTGATTTCAGGAGCTTGTCCTCCACAAATACTATCTACAACATCACAAAGAGAATAGGTCACTAATTCTTTCTTGAAAAAATTTAAAGAACAAGATTGCACAGTTTAGATCAGGAGGCATTGGAAAAATCTTCTGGAAATTACCTTTTCCCTGGTGTTTTTGTCAATGAAAGGGTACACTACTTTCCACACCTTCATAAAGATGTACGGTGCATGCACAATGTACATCTTTCCTAGTCTTTCAGGATAGTAATCCTGCGAAAATTATCAGACATCAGAAATCATTGTCCATTCGACAGGAGGAAATTGCAGTTTTATGCAGCAGGTAATTCATATTGACATATAAATTCACTTAGAACTCTCTTTTACTTCCAACATCTCTGCTCATCTCGGGTCTAAATTTGTCATTCGTCGTCGAGTGAACTAGTTTAAGCATCAGAGTGCTAAGGTTGGAACAGCCTCTTAACAATATTTTGCTGAAATCAGATAATGAAACTGACAGGCCTGGACCTGACACTAGACGAAACTGACAGGCCTGCACAACATCAATACGTTTTCACAGTACCTGCACAATCGACAGAGCTGCAAGATATCCACGGATATCGCTGTTGGCATATCCCCAACCTCTCAAGTCTCCTATGCAAACAAACTTCTCCTGGTTTGGTGGTGTCCTGATAGATAGTAATGAATCGATCCAATACATGTCAGCCCAAAAAAACAAAACAGTTTCTTGTATTTGTTTGGGTTTTGACATGATCAAAATTACCTTGCACACGCTTTGTCGAGACCAAAGACAACAAAACCTGGAAATTAAACATTCTCATCAATTGCTATGAACTTTTGGCAGTATAACAAGAAATGTTTTTAAAAAGGTGATTTAAGTACGCTTGAATTCATCTACGCCTGCTTTGTTTTGAAAGTGTCTTGCTCCAAGAACAACTATGATGGGTCGTCCCTTCTTATCCGACCCTTGCAGGAACATCTTGTTCTGTGCAATCTCATTTTGGATCTGTGATGGAGAAAATGATCCATTTGGAACAAATTCCTGTCTCCATTTTCGGTACTTGGAAAACATAGCTGAAGCTTTTTCGACGTCGAGATCACGAGCTCGCAGAAATCTTCTGATTACTGTACCATCCACATCCTGCGCATCCAATTCCAACATCATTGAAAAGGCAATAAGTAAACAGTACAGAACATTGTCAGGAACAAAAAGAACATCAGAAACAGACCTTGGAAGAAGGATCCTTCTTTGTAACTAGGGCTCTCACGAGGCCTATTTTTCTCTGCTCAACCTCGTTCATTTCACTTTCATCTTGATCAAGTCCAGATTCTTTGTTTTGAGATGTAACTCTGCAGAACTCCATAGGATCACACTCCAATCTCTCAAACCACCTTTCACTTCCCGTCAATCACAGTTCCCCTACTCTTTAACTAACACAAAGCATTGAATGCAACAAACTTAATAAATGCATGCCATTTTTTGGACGCCCAGACGTCACAGCACTAGTCCAATTTGTCAAGCGACCATTTCATCACAATAGTTTAAGTTATTATGATAAAATGGTCGCTTAACACTATCAATCACTTCCACTTTGTGCAGTTTCCTGATCCCATACCAAAATTGATCTCGACATAAATGTCAAATTGTTACAGCCAATTCAAAGAGGGTTGAAACTCAGAACCCCCAGAGATGTGTCTTAACTCCTGGTTTTCGAATGCCTGCTTGCCTGTGCCACAGGAAATCTTTGACCTTATCTTCACATGGATCACACTATATTTTTATATAATCAGAACAGTCTCAATCAAATTACTTTCAGAATCTTAGACAACTATTACCAACCTTTCTTTCGAGACATCACCATATGAATTAATCTTCATTCAACATTTTCTACAAATAAATCAAATATCTTAATTTCAAAGTTTTAAAAATCAGGAAGTTAAACCATTAAGATAAAAAATTTAAGGTTTCAAATATAAATTTAAAGAATTTGAAATATGATTGAAAGAGATTATCCTTATCCATCAAAGAATTTAAAGTTTAATTAAAAAAGATTGTTAAATGAAAATTAATTTATTTATTTTAATTTATATGAACTAATTAATTAATAAAAATTTATCGATTAATTAATAAATTGATAAATTTTTTATAACAAAAGTTGTTTAAATAAATCAAACCGAAAAAATCGGGCTAAGATGATTCAAAATTTTTACAATTGAATTAATTAAATCTTTTAATTATGACTTAATTAAAATAGAAAATAATTATCGAGGTGCCAGCCAAAAATTGATGGCATCAATTGGAATTTTTTTATTTATGTCGGTGACCTCAATTAAGTTCAGGAAGTTTTGACGATTCCATACTTCCATTTATTGCTCGTACGTATAGGGGTAGACGGTCGTTGAGGCGCACACCCTAACCTACCACTTCCACTCTCCATAAATGTTTGATGTAATTTATGGACCGTACTAGAAGTTGATAGACACAAATTATTTTGTAATAATCTTAGCATAAGAATAATAGGAGTGTCAATGGATCATATTAGGCCGAGTCAGGTCGGGTTTTGGTGACTTGTGACCCGACTAGCTCAGCCTGACTCATCATGTATTTTTTAAATAAAAATATTTAAAATGATGTCGTATTGAAAATAACCGATGGGCCACAGGCTCAACAGAGCGCCTGTGGCCTGGTCAATGTGAGCCAAAAGTGAGTCGGGTTATTTTTGACATGCCTATATATGAAAGATTTTTTTAGTAAAAAAATAATATTTTAAAATCAGACCGATAGTTAAATCGCTAAGAAAAATTAAGATTTAAAAGATTCAATCAATATTGTACTGTCATAAGGTCACTTAAGGATTCAATAAAATTAAAAAATTTAAAATATAATTGAAAGAGGTTATCTTTATCGAAAATTTTAAAGCTTAATTGAAAAAGAGGTTGTTAAATGAAAATTGATTTATTTATTTTAATTTTTAAGAACTTATTAATTTACGAAAATTGATCGATTAATGGATAAATTGATTGATTTTTAATAATAAGAATTATTAAAGTAAATTGAATTGGAAAGTTAAAAATCGAACTGAAAAGTTGAAAGGTTCAAAATTTTTATAGCTAAACCGGTTGAAACAGTTAAGTTTTTTAATCATCGATAAAAATTATGAGTTTAATTGCTTAATTGTAGTTTTTATGAATTTAATGGACATGAACCTGCTTTGAAAATAATTCCTTGTAAGACTCTTGTTATTATTCTAAAAAATTTATAATTAATATTTACAATAAATCTCAAAAAACATATATAGTTAAAATTGAGATTTTAGGTAAGTATATTTGCTACGGTTTAATCCAATTGTAAGGTATGAGACTTGAATTTCACATTGATTAAATACAAAGTTAGTGTGAAATTTATAAAAACTTTGGGCTCTCTACCCTCATAAGCTAGCTCATGGAGTGTAGCTCTCTTAAAGTTCTTACCAATTAGTATCAGAGCCCGGTCTTGGAGTGGTGGCCTGGGAGTACCAGCCGTGATCAACGTGACCGTGACCAACAAAAATCTCGAAGTAGTGGCCCATGAAGTAGCGACCTGAAAGTGTCAGTCGTGACCAACGAAGACGTTGGTCCTTATGGGGGAGAGGGGGGCAATGTTATAGTTTGATCCAATTACAAGGCATGAGACTTGGATCCCACATTAATTAAATACAAAATTAGTATGGGAATTATAAGAACTTTGGGCTCTCTACCCTCACAAGCCAGCTTTTAGGGTGTAGCTCTCCTAAAGATCTTATCAATATCAAAACTCCATTTTTTTTTTAAATTTCGCTTTTATAATATTTTCTGATTTTTGAATCTAAAAATCAAATTTGCAAGTCAAATGATATCAGACATGAATCAACGTGGCTAAGCTTAAAATATATTGAATCGAGAAAAAGCATATGAATAAAAATGTTGAAAGTTATAAGAATAACATTATTTTACAACCCTTTTTAATTGAATGCCTAAATGGTCTTAATACCTCAATAATTTGATTCCCAATTAATATTGATAATGACTAATTGTATAAATGAGTAACCCAATTTATTTAACTATCAAATAGGTTGACAATAGGTGGGTTCAAATTTTCAATTTAAACTATTAAAATCTCGTCGTTTTCAACAAAATAACGTTATTTTTAAAATAAAAATTGAGCCTTGGACAAAAAAATCAGACTTAAGACACAATTAACTAAAATCTAACTTGTTAATTTTAGGTCGAACTCACTTGTCATTCCTCCGATGAAAATGTATGTCGATATTTAAAAATATATAATTTATAAATAAAGTGTTATAATCGAATACAAACTATGATAGTTTCAATTCCTCATTAGTGGTTTAGTATTAATTTATAGAAAAAAACTGAAATAAAAATTATTAAAAAACGAAACAAATTATTAATTAAACAAAAAGAAAGAAGTTAAATTGTCAAAAGCAATGTTGGCACTACTTGCCCTTAGAGCAACTTCAACCGGACTACAATTTGCATTAAATGTTCACATTTTTCACTCCAACCAAATTATATAAGCTTGCTGTATTTTACAATCACCCTATACTTACTGCAAATATACAGTTGTTTTGGCAAATGACATTTTTGTACAGATGTCCTATTTTTCGTACGTATGAAATTTTAAATAGTTAAAAAAAGAGATTAAAAAGAATATACTAAAAATATTCTATTTGAAGTTAAAAAATGAAGTTGCTAGTTGGAATTATTTTTCCTAAACTTACTACATTTTGAAGTCAATTGACTGTATTTTACAGTTTGTGGTTAAAGATGGTCTCGGACCATTTAGGGACGTCGGCAACACCTTTTTCCTTTTTTCTTTTTGAATTTGAGTTGATGGGGTTTATATAAGCTTAATATTTTATGAAATAATTTATTTTATTTTAAAAATTTTAAGTTTAACCTAAAATTAAATTTAAATTGACGTAATTTTAAATTAAATTTATATTTGAAGGGTCGTTATAATTTAATTAAATTTTATAACAAAAATTGAAGAAACGATAATTTTATATACATCACTGATCACTAATAAAATCCAATAAATGATGATGAGTAGGTAATCTAACAACCTAATACGGATTAAAAAAAGGTAATTAAGTTGAAACTACACAAACTAACTTACTTACTTACCCTATCATTTAACTAATCCCGTGAATTTTCATTTTATATTTGTGGTTCAAATCAATCAGCCTTTTGTTAAATCTAATTCAGTACGAGACAACTGAGTTAGGACACGTCGAAGCTCAGTTCAACTCAGACTGGCCCAAAATTTTAAAGAAAACTTAAATTGAAAAATATAAAACATTGTTTTTTTTTCTTAACGAAACTTAAGCCTAAACCATTCAGGTTTGGCCTGACCTAGGGCCAAATAGATATAAAAAAAATGACATTATTTTTGTAGGCTTAAGTTTTGCCCAAAACTTTATTTTTAAAAAAAATTAGACTCGAGACTCGGGTTAGATTAGGCCAAACGAGACCCAAACCTAATTGTAAAATCTAAGTTTGACCTATAATTTTGTAAGGGCTTATTTGGTTGAGAGGTTAGTAATAGAATAGGATGGAACGTAACACGCTTCTGTCGTTTGATTGAGGGTTTTATAATGGAATGGAACGAAATGGAATGGAATTGGAGGGTTTCATGTTACGTTTCATTCCATCCTAAACAATAAAAATAAGAAACTTCCGATTTTGAGAGTTTAGGATGGAACGTAAACTAATAAATTCATACTACTTAATATACTTTCAATAATTCTTCTTAATACCAATTATTTCTTCTAATCCTAACCTTCTTTTCTCCAAACTCATTTATTAAGATCCACAAGTTTATCACCCTCAATAATATTTTTATATTATTAATAAAAATTGTATATAATTAATATAAATTAATAAATTAATAAATTTTTTATTAATGAAAATATAAAATATAAAATATTATTCTTTAATTGTTTGTTTATATTTTATATAAATAAAATTATAAATAAATAATTTTTAAATATAAATCACATATAATAGAATAAAATTTAGTAAATAATTAATAATAATATTTTCATATATTTAATAATAAATTGTATATAATTAATAAAATAATAAAGCTTTTATTAAAACTTTTATTATTTTTAAATAAAAAATATTTAAAAAAACAAGTCACAACTGTGACTTTTTAATTAGACACAATTTCTGTCTTAAAATCATAGCTTTAAATCTTTTGCAATAACTATTTTAATATTAAGGGTATAATAGTCATTTATTATACATTACATTACATTCCATCTATCTTTCATACAAGAATTCAATATATTACATTATGAACCATTCTATCCCTCCTAAACAACTTTTCACTGTGTTACGTTCAATTTCATTATAAACCGTTCCATTCCGTTATATTCCATTCTATTAATTAATATCCCACCAAACAGACCCTAAAGAAAAATATTAGAGGGGTCTTTTTTTAACGGCGATTCTCCGATTTCTAAATCCAATCCAAGTTTCCGAAAGATTTAGAGCGAGAGTGGCATCTTCAACTCTGACGATCGTGAACAATTATAAAAATATGATGGTGAAGATACGCAGATGAGAGTTTGGGAAGAAGCAAACGGGTTTTACTTACAAGTCATAGTTTCTTTAGCGTATGAGTAATTAATGAACAATTATAAAAATATGATGATGAAGATACGCAGACGAGAGTTGCGAAGAAGCAAAACAGGGTTTTACACTTTTACTTACAAGTCATAGTTTCTTTAGCGTATGAGTAATTAAGGATATTATTTCCGCTTGCTTGAATCTTATTTTCATCATTTTTATTTTTATTTTTATTTTTTTCTTTTTTCAAGTCATTTGAAAATGAATCATTTACTAATTAAAGATAAGACTACATATTATTATACCTCTTCAGACTTTTCATATGAGCAAATTTTTTACTTAATATTATTATTGTTGTTATTTTTATTTCAGTTTGCTTGAATTTAAAAAAATTGGTCGAATGGATAATTTGCTTTTAATTATATATTTCTATTTTTTTACATGTATTATTTTTTAAAGACTCTGTAACAAATTGTCCTGGTTCATACTTTGATTAGGATAATTTCAGATCTACAACTTCTGTACGTTTTATCACTTAAGAAAATTGTCTTTGTTTGATTTGTGTTTGTTTGGTGCTTTCCAATGCGTGTTAGTGGTCCTTCTACTTTCATGGGCTCAGTGGGTCTCTATTTTTAAGATTTTGGATGTTCTTCTATTCGTACTTTGATGGGTATTTAGCATTGGTTTCATAGATTAAATCGAAGTACTTGATGTTTCTCCCTTTTGGCTTTATTTAATACTTTGGAGTTATAATTGTTTGGATAGTGACAAAGGTGGTATTAGACTGTTAAGATAATTATAGCGAAGTAACTGAGAGTTTTTCTAGATAGTTCGCTCAATTATTATTGTTAAACTATTGATTGTCCCTTCGGACACATATGATAAAATTAAAAAAGATACAAAGCAGATTAGCATGACCCTTACATAATGTTGATATGCACAATTCGAGGAATGATGAGCATATGTTTGCAGCATAGCAAGTATGAATAAAACTTGCAGCTTTTCTAAGTATATTTGTCTTACTATATTTTTAATAACTTTTCTTTTAAACTTGTATCAACTCACTGACGATTTGGAGTTTTTTTAGTTATTATTATTATTTATTAGCAGATATGAGCACCATATCAGATATCTTATTTGGTTTTATTTTATTTTATTTTATTTACTTATTTAATTTTATTTACTCACTCTTTTAGCATATCGGTTTTTATATTTACTCTTATAATCTGCATCACTTTTTTAGTATTACATTTGTATGTGGGTCTACCAGAAATAATCTCTCTACTTTGTAGGGATAAGGCTGTGTACTATCAAACCTCCTTAGACCCTGTTTTATTGCGGACTCAGTGTAATGATAATAATGATAATATTTAAATATTGGATTTTCATATTATTAA
>JAOQMS010000006.1:37009691-37030567 GCA_027563885.1 Erythroxylum longipes
TATATATTATTTGATTGGAATATTCTATTTTTATATTTTTTATTTATACTCTATATGCATAATTAATGTTAAGACAAGCATGAGCGCAGTTACTCATATACAAATATTGTTTATTTCTGACCTAGATGGAGTTTACTCTTCTAAAATTCTTTTATGGTATATTTTATTATCTGACTATTTATTGTTAATCTTTGAATTGTTTTGTATGTATGTTATTTTTGTATTGCCTTATCTATTTTTATTATTAATGTTACTATTGTTTCTATTTATTATTTAATTGTATTTATGTTTTTAAATATTTTATTTTATTTATGTTTATTTGATTTATTTATTTAGTTATTTTATTTTATTATTTTTGTTTGGCATATTTATCAGCATCAAATTTTAATTTTGAAGTATCTTCGTGACATATTGTATGCGGGTATATCTGAAATAGCCTCTTTATTCCCGTGTTTCAGCGGGACTTCAACTAAATGTTGATAATAGTCTTTCTGTTAATTTTTATCTATATATATATAGAGAGAGAGAGTATATATATAAAGTATATTAGAATATATTTATATAAATAGCAAGAAAATTAAAAATATATTCTTTTAAATAATTATTAGTGAAGAATAGGCAAATTTGAAAAGATTATAATGACATCAACAATCCAATAAAAGTTTTGCTGAGTTCGGAAAGGTATAATAGTACACAGTCTTATTCCTAATTATTAGAAAGATGGTATCTAAATGATTCACGTAAAAAAAGATTAAAATTTTAAAAGATTAAAATATTTTAATTTTTGTTAAAATTGCTAATCTTCACTTTTTGATAATAAACAATAATTAGCTTGAAATCCACAGGTCAAACGTTGAAGAAAATAGCTGGCTTCTGGTTATGGACTGACATGGACTTACGATCAAATCTCCATTGTACAGTTAAGCAAATTCAGTTTTAGATAATATATATGTTAAAAGCTTTTCAAAGAACACTATTTCTTCCTCTAGCAAAATTTGCCTCGTCTTCGCTGTCGGTGCTGTTCTTTTTTTATTTCCTGATTTGCTTTAGAGTTGATTTAACAGAACCCATTTCTTGTGATCCCAAGAAAACTCCCTAACTACTTGATTTTGTGACGTTTCAACCAGAACCTACTCCTACTAATCTTCGTTTCGTTGATAATCACACTTCTTCTAAGGGCCGTTCTTCAAGCTTCATTGTCTTTGTGACTCCTACTGTTTGTTAGTGAAATTTCACTAATTTCTTCCATTTTCGTATTGGGAATGGAGATACGGAGATGGGTTTTTGTCGGGGTTATCTGCTTTGCTGTTTTAGTGACGGGGACTAGCTCTGTGGGGCTTGGCAGGAGTCAACCTACTGAGAGGATTTCAGGTGTGTTTTCATATTCATTTTCGATGCAGTTGTTTAATAGGTGATAAATGGATTTTTTTGTTATGGGAATTTCTGGTCTTTAATGATGAAAAGAGTTTTAATCATTTGAAGTTAGGGTTTTGGCTAGTTAGCAGATGAGATTGTGTTGCATCGGATTTATAGGTTAGCTTATTTAAAGTTTTGGATCTGCTTGAGTACGTTTATTTGTGCCCAAGAGAAGCTTTAAAGATGAACGCTCAGATGTTAAATTTATTGAGTTACTAGAATGGCCTTTTGAAATGTAAGTATTTAATATTGTAAGAGTTACGAGTGAACTCAGAGCACTGCTCTGAAAGGTATATGCAATCAAACAGACAACAAATGAGACTATTTATATCACAATGGGTATGTATTTTGATGTAATTTGGTGCGAGTTGCAGATTGACGTGGGTTACTTTTAGCTGAGATGCTTTTGCAGCTGTCTTTGTTGTGCTATTGAGGGCAAGTTTTGGGAAATGAAGAATGTAATAATTTGTGGGATAGTCATTCATGCGAAAAGCTAAGTCACTGATCTAGATCTTGTCTCTTCGGTTGGCTTGGAGGTTGTGATGTCATTGGCTGTTTCAGGGCATAACACTTGTGACGGTGATTTAGTCTAAAGCCTTTGGCTTCTATGCTAGCTGGTGTAAAGTGGTTGGGATATATGATATAGACTTGAACCTACGGCCTATGGTAATACTAGCTTGAGACTAACCACTTGTAAATTGGAAAAAGCGGCTTGTTTTGTGTCTCACTATTTTGATATCAAGAGAAAGTTGGAATTTAAAATGCTGAACTGTTTCGAAGCTTCATCTATGACAAATAAAGGAGCGAAAGTTTTCTGCTACAGAGGTTCTCCAAAAATATTTGTCTTGAACGTGAAGAAATGTAGAGGACATTTGATTGGTTAAGCTGGAAAGAAACGGGATAAATAAAGGATCATTCTTGCCCTGTCAGTGAATGTCTGATAGTATAAAACTGTTAGCTTCAATTTATGAGATTTTTAACGTCAATCTTATCCTGGCTGTAGGTAGTGCTGGTGATGTTTTGGAAGATGATCCTGTGGGAAGGTTGAAAGTTTTTGTTTATGAACTTCCAAGCAAATACAATAAGAAAATTCTGCAAAAGGACCCCAGATGCCTCAATCACATGTTTGCAGCTGAGATCTATATGCATCGCTTTCTCTTATCTAGCCCTGTTCGTACTCTCAATCCTGAGGAAGCTGATTGGTTTTATACTCCTGTATACACCACATGTGATTTGACACCAAATGGCTTACCTTTACCTTTTAAATCACCAAGAATGATGAGAAGTGCGATACAACTCATTTCTTCTAACTGGCCTTACTGGAACAGAACTGAAGGAGCAGATCACTTTTTCTTAGTGCCGCATGACTTTGGAGCATGCTTCCATTACCAGGTGTGTGTTTATTTACTGTTTCTTCTTTTCTTCCCTGATCTCCTTAGACCCGTGACCAAATCCTTTTGTACATTCTGAACCAAGCAACCTGATTTATGCTTATTAGGTGTTGCTTACTTCTATTCAGTTTTCTCATTTTTGTTGCGAGGGTCTTTGTGATGAGTTTCTACATTTCTTTTACAGGAGGAGAAGGCAATTGAAAGAGGGATTCTTCATTTGCTCCAACGTGCAACATTAGTGCAAACTTTTGGACAGCGGAATCATGTCTGCTTAAAGGAGGGCTCAATAACAATCCCTCCATATGCTCCTCCCCAGAAAATGCAAACACACCTGATTCCAGAGAAAACTCCTAGGTCTATCTTTGTTTACTTTCGTGGGCTGTTTTATGATGTGGGAAATGATCCTGAAGGTGGCTATTATGCAAGGTACTTATCATTTAGTTCATATGTTAAATAAGAATTCTTAGCTGTTCATGTGTCTACCTTTATAGTATAAAGTCTCAACTATGCTTGGGACTGAAAATCCTTGTTAGCAGGAAGCATTATGCTATAGTTCTTGACCCTGAAAAATGTTAATCATGTCGGTGGAGTTATTTAATTTCTTTATGAAGCAGAAGATAAAAAGTTTTAAGCTCTATTCTTGCTCTCGTCTCTTATAGGATGGTGAAGTTTTCTCTTGTTTTTTACAGAGGGGCTCGTGCGGCAGTGTGGGAAAACTTCAAGGACAATCCACTTTTTGACATTTCTACAGAACACCCATCAACTTACTATGAAGACATGCAGCGAGCTGTCTTCTGTTTGTGTCCACTTGGTTGGGCTCCATGGAGTCCCAGATTGGTTGAAGCTGTTATATTTGGTTGTATTCCTGTCATTATAGCCGACGACATTGTCTTGCCCTTTGCCGATGCAATCCCATGGGAAGAAATCGGAGTTTTTGTCGATGAGAAAGATGTTCCTAATCTGGACACAATCCTCACTTCAATCCCACCTGAAGTAATATTGAGGAAGCAGAGATTGCTTGCAAACCCCTCAATGAAGCAGGCAATGCTTTTCCCACAACCAGCTCAACCAGGAGATGCTTTCCATCAAGTTCTGAATGGACTTGCACGCAAATTGCCTCATGACAGAAATATTTACTTGAGGGCAGGTGAAAGGATCTTAAACTGGACTGCAGGTCCAGTTGGTGATCTGAAACCTTGGTAGAATGGATAAGCATGTTAGATTGTTACCTCTTGAAAAAGGTTTAGTATTGTTTTCTGTTCTAGTCAAATAGAGGTGGCTAATCAAGTTGCTGATTATATCAAAAGATGTAAATTGTGACTCTACCAGAATGTCTTGGATTATGCATTCCTTTTTGCAGGCTTAGGGGTGTGCCTTGCTATGTCATAGTGAAGAAACTTTGTAATCAGGACCAATAAAGAAGCTTATAGCAACTTATTATCAGGATTAATTCCCATTTTCTGAATCAATGAAGTGTGTAACTTTCTGGTAACTTGGAACCCTGATAGGCAAACTAATTGTTTAATTTTTGAAGGATTAAATAAAAAAGCATTTGAATATGAGTTCTTTTTAGAAGTCTTGTTTATAGCAGTGGCATCCTTTGTGGCCGGAAGGTTACGGTCGAGTTACAGAAATAACTTTTTTTGTATAGTACAAAGAAAAAATTGCGTACAATTAATAATTTTCATCTGATTTTCGTAAAGTGTAGAAATCTTGTATAATAGAGTTTGCCTTTCAAGTTTTTTTTTTTAATAATTGAATTTTAACATTGATCTTTAATTTTGTGCCGGAAGGGTCTAGTTGGACTTTGGCTTCTTCCCAAGTCTTTGACTTTTTTTTTTTTTTAAGAAAGGAGCATGACAAGGACAACAGGTCTGCAAAAAGTGATTAAAACAGGGCCTATGTTGTGTGGGAAGTATGACAGCCACGCTTCCACATGTTCTAAGAATAGCCAAATACTACTCAACACTACACAACTATACATTTTTCACCTATCTCTCCCTCTTATCTCCTCACCTCCACCTTTTGTTTGACAAACAAAGACTGAGAAGAGGACCAAAGAAAAGCTGCTAGAAAAATGGCCCTGCGTGTACCAACCACAAGGCTTCATGCCACCAAATCTTCACCACCACCATCACCTCTTTTAGCTCCTACTGCCAATAGTGTTGGCCTGAGAGCACCAATTGATCGTTTTGCCTTAAAGTCGTCTTTCTTTTCACCTTCACTTCACCTCTTGCTTGCTTCCACTACTCAGCACCAGGCTGTTGCAACTCCATCTCCTGCTCCTAGATTTTCCATGCGTGTTGCTTCCAAGCAAGCTTATATATGTCGTGATTGCGGGTACTTTCTTGTTTGTTTCCAGTTTCTTGTGTCCAATTTATTATCTCGATGACTTCACTGAAATGTGGGAAATTTTGGTATGTTTCTGATGATGCAGTTACATTTACAACGATAGGACTCCCTTCGAGAAGCTCGCTGACAAGTTTTTTTGCCCTGGTAATCACAAATTTTTACCACTTTCTAGGAGTTGATGTATATACTTGCAGAGAAATGAAGAGTACATTCTTGGTTCATGAAAACCGGAAACTGGTGTTTTTCTGTTCCGTCTTGATAAGCTATCTTATCCATAGTTGATGATTCCATTGGCTGATAGGCTAGCAATCTTATCATAAAGTACGGGCAATTGCAGAAAGTTGTGAGATAAGCCTAGAGAATGGGTTTGAGAGTTGGAAGTTGCAGAATGGGCTAGGCTAATTGCATGAAATGAACTTTTCTTTGCAGTATGTGGGGCTCCAAAACGAAGATTTAGGCCATATACTCCTGCAGTGGCTAAAAATGCGAACCAGACAGATGTTCGAAAAGCACGTAAAGCAGAGCTTCAGAGAGATGAAGCAATCGGGTGAGCTTAATTCTGTAATAAAAAATATCACTCATCTACTAGTTTAGTTATCTTATGTTTCACACTGCAAATTCAATCTTTTACAAGGTTAGTTAAACTTTGACAGGAAGGCATTACCAGTTGCCGTAGTTGTTGGAGTGGTGGCTCTGGCTGCTTTATACTTCTACCTGAATAATACCTTCCAGGGTTAAGCTATAGATGATCCTCCTGCCTGAAGTGTAGAACCAGTGCCGCCACTTCTCTGCTTTGAACAAACTATTCCTGTAATCTTCTTCCATCTTGAAACATCTATTCCTCTTTAGTTATGTAGAACACGAAAAGTAAGCTACTAGTCATTTTCAATAACAAAAGAAAGAATTGTCTGATTCTCATTTTTATGCTTGGAATCACAAGGCGCAGATCTAACTTATGCTCAAAACTTACTCGTCTTGAATTAATTTTTAGTCTGATTAAAAGTCTGAGATAGATCAGAGCGTGAAGTAGATAACTCAATTCTACTTACAAAATTGCAGTAGCATAGTTGTCATTTACATTGCAATACTCTCACGATCTCTAATGGGGGCAAGCAAATTTGTCTGCCCTCCCAGCTTCCATTACATTAGCAGATAATGCTCCTTAATCGCAAAGCTAACTGGGTAAAGACCAGATTTCTGGATAATATGAAGTTTGAAACTTTACACCAGATAGTCATTAACGAGTAATCATTCTTGCAAGACGAGAGACCCCTCGATTCTTTTCTCCAAAGACTCTAGAGGAGGGTAATTCAAAGCTGAAAACATGTCATTGACGGTGGAGGTTGGGGCCGGCTTGAATTCGTAAGGACCTTCCTTCACTCCCCAAACCTGTGACCAGCAACACAAAACTTATCATTTTTTTTGTTCTTGGTCAGATAAGTAGATGCATATATATACCTTAAAAGACCAGAAAATAACCTGATTTCCATCCTCATCATAGCCCCTATCCCAGGTATGTACTTCATTGTTCTTTAAAATTGCAAGTTCTGAGGTGCAGTATGTTGCTCCATTCTGTCAGAAGATAAACAACAAAATGATAACAATGTGGTGTCTACTCTCAAAACGAAGCAGAACATTTGAACTACAGGATTCCTTAAAAACAGTCTTCAGTATGAAAAGGACATACCCATGAATTTGGGAATCCACCAGGCGGTGTAGAACCTTCATATAAGCAGCGTTTTCCACGGTCACAGCGTTTAAGGTGAATAGTTGTAAGATGTTCTCCGATGTCCTGAACATGTCAAAAAGTGAAATGTTGTTAAATTTAACCAGCCAACATATGAACTGAACAATCTAGGTAGTTCAAGAAAAGGAAACAGGTTATCACTGGCCAAAAACTTTGCTATAAATAGATTATCAAGTTCTGTTGGTGAGAATTGCATAAAAACAAACTTAGACAAATTTTATTGGTTTAACGATCAAAAGCTCATGCAGTTTATTGATTAGTCTTGGAGAATTATAACATGAATGAACCCTGGAGCACCATCTGAATGGGCCTTAACAGTAATGCAATCTGCAAAAGTAGCCAAGTAACTGCATATAGAAATAATTTCTGTAATAGGACTTACTCCAATAACTTCTTCAGGCACTGGTCGCTGGTCCCTTGGTCGGTCACAGAAGTTCTTATACTCCTCTGCATCTCTAATGGCATATGTACTTACCTGCCCAGAAATTTTGTTAAATCAATGAAGCTCCATTACTTGAATGCTGCTATACATGAGAATAAAAAGTAACTAAAAGAGAATAAGCATAGTATGATCTCCAGGTTTAGTATTAATATTGTGAATAAAAACATTTGAATTACTCGTCAATGTTCTCATTCAGCTCAAAATATCGGAAACTACTTACGACCAAAATTGAAAGAGTCAATTTTGTCAAACTAATTCCATTCAAAAAGTTATAAAAAAATGCTAATCAAGTATTCAAATAACAGGTTATGTTAGGAGCATCATCAATACCATGGTTACCCAAGTACCAAAAACTATGAAGCAAAAACATATCTCCAAATACTTAAACATTAAAACAAAGATAAATTTGCAATGTATTGCTACAAACAGTTATGTGGCTCTAATCACTAGGAGCTCACCTCAACGTCGCACTTCAACTCCTTGGGGCAAGGCTTCACCATGTAAAACCTCTACAATAATAAGATATTTGAAACTTTTAGTCACATGACATTTCAGAGGATTGAGAAGATGTCATAAGGTAATTAGTAGTCAAATTCACTCCTGGATGCAATAACCTTTATAGGTAACAGACTCCAGACCAAGTCCCTGGCTAAAATGAAAAGAAAATTTTCAAATACAAATAACCAAAATTTAGTCAGAAGTTAGTTTCATTATTATGTAATAACTGAGAATGCCTTTAGAATTGGCATTTCTTCATGTTTAGACTATAGCAGAACTGAGCAACGTATTACAACTTCATTCATTACCTGCCGAAAGGGCTTTTGAGGAGTCCTCCAGAATGCCTAACGAATTAAGAGAAAATAAAAAACTCTCAGCAATTTAAACCAAAAAACTGAATCTAACAGAACTTTTTAAACAAGTAGATCATACTAACTTGTTCAAAATATAAAACCTTTGAACCATCCACCATGTCAACTGCTGGGCAAGTAAGCATTCTGCAGATAAGGTAGAGCTCACAGAGTTCAATAACTAACCAAATCTTGGCAAAAGTTTCAGCTTTTCACATTCAATTCAAAAACATATGGAGATTGGCAGAAGATCAGTAGAACTATTTTCTCCAGCTGAACTCGCCACTTATTCTTAACTTTCAAGATCAAAGTAGATAAATAAAGACAAAACAGAACAATTTAAGCAAAAAGGGTACCTAATATTGAAGTAATTATCAGGATCCCTAGAAGCTTGCTCCGCCGAGAACTATTCCCATCACCAAAAAGAAAAAGGATGGAATTAAAACAAAATTCAAGCAAAGGAAGATCATAAAAGGTAAGTAAGAAATGTTCAACCTTTTCACCGCTAAGAGATTGAGTAACGATTCGAGAATGATCCCAACGTGTAGTAGACTTAGTGAGTCGTTTCACGAGAATCGCACCTCCAATCAAAAACAGCGTCTTCACTACAAATCCCCGAGCTCGGCTCCACCCGTTTGAGTCTGAATCATTTCCCATTCTTATCTTCACTTTTATATACTTGCCCACATCAAGAAAACACTCGTCATTATCAGCACCACCGTAACCACCGTAATCTTCAGTTGCGAGGAACTCGATATGAACCTTATGTTGGCACGCAAGTGTGGAATTGAGCAAGTGAAAGATGAAAACTTTGGTCGAAACAACTAACGATAAGTCTATGATTGGATTGAAGATAAGAGTAATTTCTCAGTTTGTTTGCTGAGTATGCAATTCTTCGACGGATACAGAGCTTCGGCCGTCACGTAGTGGGAGTGGGATTGGCGTCACGTCAGAGCTCTATTCGTCTTTTGATTTCACGGCTCTCTGTCGTCCTTTCATTTGACGTTGCACAATGACTTATATACCCATCTCTATTCCCTCATACTCCCAAATTTGAAAATAATAATAAATTACGGTTAAATTATTATTTCAAATAATTTGATTTTTAAATAATATTATGTTAATTAAAATTTTAAAATAATATCATTTTAAATTTTTTTACTAAAATAACATTATTTTAAGAGGATTTCGACTTATCACAAGCCACAAACAACCCTTATTATTCATATGTGCATGGAGTAAAATGTCAAATAAACAAAATAAATCGTTAATCATGTATTTTAATAAATTATTTAATATATTAAATATTTAATTTAATTTAATTAATAATTATATATTTAAAATAAATTATTTAACTATTTAATAATTAAAAATAAATATCAACCATTCATAGATTTTAAAATTTTAAGGAATAATTTACAAATTATTCCAAATTTTAATCAAATCATATAGAATTACTTTTTTCACTCCTCTTATTTAACGTCATCAATTCTTCTCATTGTATGTTTGTTTTGGAATATTTTCCATTTATATATTCAAATATTCTAAACACTTAAAGAATTAGGACTTACTTAAAAAAGACATTGTTTTATATTTTTAATTAAAAAATATTAATTTTAAAAAAATTGGCGTATTTTATAAATCGACCCATTACCATCCCTCAAGTCTAATTAAATTTAAGATAAAAATTTGAGTTTGGGTAGAACTAAGTGCCCTTGAGCCCAAAGCCCAAATCAGTTGTATTATGTTTTATCCGTTAACTTCGGGCTTGATTGGACCGGCTGAGCCTTTTTCCCAAGCCTAAATGAAAACATACATCTCAAATACAAATACCATAGAGATTCACAGTGCAAAAGAAGAGCCCAAAGGCCTACAAACAGGACTCCTTTCAAGGCTTCACATATCCATCAGCCATTATTCGCACTATTATAACTAAGTAAATGGGATTAGAAAAGGGCCAAATATCATTCAGCTATTCTTGACATGTTACTCAAATAATAGAAACTCCAGCTAACTGGCAGGAGAGCTACTGATTCCCAGCTACAGGGCTGCCAGGACCTTTCTTGATATCATCCCAGCCTCTTACCCACTGTCGACCAGGTACAGCTCGTGTCTCAGGGGCAGAATGGCTGTTGAGGTTGCTCATGATCTTGTCGTGCACCGCGGAGAACACCTATCATGAAAAGTCGGTTGCACAAGCATAAATGAACATGGTTACAAGAGATAAGGTGAGTAACCAAACTGTAAGGCCATTTAAGCTTATCATATCTCACAGGATTTTTGCTAACTGCCTCAGGAGCTTGCTCCTGCCCAATTAACCATTTCCACAGATCTGGATTCTCCTGCATAAACAGAACATAACTCGGGGTATAAGATCATTGACCAGATCTCTTACTACCTCTCATAGAAATCATTTTCTGATAGGATTTGGAAAGTGAAACCAGGTGTATCTTTTTTTGGAAGGCCTGCTTTTACTCCAACCTGACCTTGCACTTTGAATTAGACATGCAAAGAAATGAAAGAAAATTCTAGTGGGATAATTCAACAGTTACCAAGCACATTCCCTTTTGTTTTTTTGAAGTTTGAACTAGAGATTACAGATCTCTTATGAATATCAAAGACAGTCATGATTCATCTTTAATGGTTACATATCCATGCAAATGAAATGAGTAGAAGTTAGAACACGCTTCTGGTGACTTGTGTGTGGAATTGACCTAGCAACTAAGGTTAAATAACTGAGATCCTACCATCCATAATTGACAGGAGGAAGAAAGCTTAAGCATTTGAATAGCCTCAAATAAGTAGATATCTTAGTAACTTCAATGGCACAGGCAAGTGATCATGGATATAGAATAAGGTCACTCCAATCAGCTATATTGATCCAAAAGCTTCTAAAGCAAGCTTTGCATTAATGACCTTTTCACTTGCAAACAGAACAGAGAGCACTGGAAGGTCCAGAAAAGAACCTTGTTCTTCCACTCATACATAATACAACAAGAAGGACTCTGGTTAATATTTGTTTTGAGTACATTCTATCTAGTCGACCCATTACTAGTCAAACACCCAAAACCATCTTCAACCATACAGTTAAAACAACATCATAAATTAACAATTCCATGTATCAGAATTCGTGAACTAGGGTAAGGGAATGCCTAGTTCTTTGTCGTAATATGTATTGGTATTTCTACAAGACGTACTCTATCCAAGACAATCTCAAACCAAAGTCTAAGTTAGGCGGAATTTCTGAAGTCCTTTTCAGTTGTATATGTTGCAAATTCGAATTTGATTAGGCGGAATTTCTGAAGTCCTTTTCAGTTGTATATGTTGCAAATTTGAATTTGAGTATAAAATCTCTTTATTCTGCTGTTAGCACCTGTTCTATACATTCCATATCCACATATGGAGTTAGATACACTTCTGTGGGAATCAAAGACGAAATCAGAGAAGAAGATAATACCAAATCAAGGACATCAACAAGAGCTCGAATTCCATTCTCGTCCATGGAATAAATGTTCTCTTCTACCCATCTCCCCAGAATCAAGTCAAGTTCCAAAAACCCTCTCTGTTTGCTTCTATACAACAATCTGATCACAGTACCCCACAATAAAACACACAATTAACTCGACTAATATTCAAAAATCATGATGAAATTTTCAGGGGAAACTAAAGCAAGCAGAAAACAAAGGGAAATAACCTATTAAATAAACGCCTCTTGCTCTCTTCGTTGGAGAGGTCAATCTCAAGCGACCCACCGTTTGTAGTTGAATAAAGTGATAAAAAGCCATATTGAGACGTCAAAGGAGACTGTGTGTGAGTCGTTGACAGAGGTGAGAAGGAGGTCCGACTCGTCGGAGTAGAGGCAGCGGCGACGAAACGGTGGACATTCGCCAAAGCTCTTCTCCAGGTTGCCATTTTTTGCAATATTCAGTTGTAAGGCTACGTGGGCTTTAATGGAGTTAAAAAGGTTATAGACATGTGTGGCTCTGTTTGATCCACGTGACATTTATAGTTTTCTTTCCTTTTTTTCTCTCCCTTTTTTCAATACACAATAAAAAAAGAATTTTTTTATAACAGAATTTTATTTATTCTTTAGTCAGTTTTATAACAGAATTTTTGCGTGGAGATAGAAAGCCTATGGGTCGTGAACTAATTTTTTCGGGGAAGAAGCAACAATAGTATCTGTGAATAATTATCGGCTAACTTTGTGCTAATAACTACAGTAGACTTTTTAACTTTAAACCTCTTATTTTATCATATTGATAAAAATTTTAAAACATTGATTTTTGCATTTATTACTGGTGAATTAAGTATCCATCAAATCCTCTGTTCCGGTTATTCTGTTCCAACCTAATTTTATTAAATATCATCCATACGTTTATATGAGGTCCACATATATATGTAGATGAGATTTAATGAAATATGATAGGAACATCATAACCGGTACAAAAGATCTGTTCATATTAAGTAGTACAAGGGACAGACTGATTTTTTTCTTTTTTTCCCTAACGTGGCAAATTAGGACAATAATGTGTGATTATTTTTTAATATTTTATTTATATATCATTAAAAAGAATTATCAAAATATTTTTCAAAACATATATTAAATTTTAATAGATAAGCTGAAAAACTTTAGTGCTTTAACTATTATGTAAGATGATTAATTTAATAATATTATTATTAAAAATATTTTTTAAAATAAAAAAGATGAGGGTTTTTTTACTAACTTTTCTGGAATATTCTAAATTATAAATCAGATATAAAATCTATTTAATCGTATAATAATACATATTATAATATATGAAAATGCGTTCTTGTTTATGATATTTTTAATATCGTTAATGACAATTTTAACTATGTTATAGCATTTAACATATTATAGTTACATAAATTTAAATTTTATCATTAACAATGTTAGTGTTTATATATTTTTGTAGGTTAATAGCCATATGTATTTTATAATTCATATTTTGTCCGTTTAGAATTTAAAACCAATGATTAAAAATTTTAATTGATTTGACTGATTTAATCATAAAAATTTTGAATATTTCGACTCTTCAGTTCGATTTACTTTAATAACTTTTGTTGTTAAAAATTGATCAATTCATTAATTAATCGATCAATTTTTATTAATTAATAAGTTCTTATAAATTAAAACAAATCAATTAATTTTTATTTAACAATCTCTTTTTCAATCAACTTTTAAAATTTTCAAATCATAAGGACAACCTCTTTTAATTAGATTTCAAAATTTTAATTTCATTCAATCTTTAGCTGATTTTATGACAGTCTAATATCAATTGAACTTTTTAAATCTTAAACATTTTCTCCTATCGGTTTAGCTTCCGATCTATTTTTAAAACATTGTTTAAAACAATTTATCCTTTTTCTTTTCATGAGTAGGCTTCAAAGGTAGATTAAAAATTCGTATTATCAAGTTCTTAGGGAAATCAAAATGGACTTGATCAAGTCCAAAATCACTTAATAAAATTTATTTTGATTTTAAATTTTTAAAAAATAAAAAATAAAAATAATTCAATTCAATTAAATAAAATGATGTCTTTTGTTAATAAATAAATAAAATAATTAAATTTAAGATCAATTAACTCATCAAAATTATATTTTTATTTTAAAATAAAATTATAAATTATAAACGACTCAACTTAATTAAACAAAACAATATTATTTTGTGTAAAGAGTTGAAAATTAATTACCATTCCTACTATAAGTTTGATTGTCTTTGTCGGCAATACTTCCTGTCCTCAACTTTCACTTCTTTGAGAAAAGATTTTCTATTTTCGTAAATCAATTTTTGCTTTATTTTATTAAATTTTATTCACACATTTAAAAAAAGTTCATATAAATATGTGAATAAAAATAAATAGTACAAAATTGAAACACCTTAATAGAAATAGAAGATCTCGTTCCACTTCTCTATTATCTTCAAGTTTTTTTAAAGGTTTTGGAGGAAGTAAAAACAACCTGTCTAATATCCAAAATTACGTTATTTTAGATATTAGCTTATGTAATTTCCAAAATAGGGTTGTTTTAGATAGAAAATCCAAATTTCTATTACTAGACTTCTTAATCTTATTACCATTACAATGTGTCGGAAAAATTTAGTAAAAATTTCGATATAATATTTACATAACTTTACCCTTTACCTTATGTAGAGCCTATTTCTAAGTAACCACATAATGACTTAGAAAAGTGTATGATTAAAATAATTGGAATCATATTTCCTTCTCTATCATCAAAACTGAGCTTACAGGTATTTTTTACGACCTACAGTTTGCATGGTGTCACAGCCTACGACATGTTTTGGTAGAGTCTGGTTACGAACTGGTCGTTAACTAAATTCGTCACGGGACAAATGTCCACAATAATAGGTAGACATGTTAATGGGCTAGATCGGATCAGGTTTGGGCTATCTTCGACTCGACCCAACTGAACCTCTCCTATGGTGACCTACACAAGCTGAGATGAACTAGCCCATGATCCGACCAGTCGGCGGGCTGACCAGCCCGTGACCTGGGCTATGGCTCGGCAACCCCACATATATATATATCTATTAAAAAATTTAAAACGACTTTGTTTTGATAAAAAACGTTGTCGTTTCGAAAAAATTAATTGGCCACAGGCCAAGCCGAGCCGACTATTGACTCGGCCCGTAACTTGCCATGATCTACCTAACCCGAGCTAACAACGGGCCGAGCTGAGCCGGGGCGGCAATTATTTTACAGTATTCAAGAGCTTATCAATCGGACCGACAAGTAACCATCCAGGATATGACAAAGAAGGCTATAAGGTGCATAGATTATATTGTGAAATATGCTTATTATCTAATGAATGTTCCTTATGTTTTGATTTACCCTCGGCTTGGATAGAGAGATTTACTCAACACTTACAGTAGATTTCCTACAGGAAAGTAGCTTATAGGCAGGTTGTCTCTGTTTCACAACAACAACAAAAAAAGATGCAGCAACAAATTAAGAGGAAGCTTCTAAACTTCATCTTAAGCCTTGATTGCCTGAAACTCGAGCTTGATTTAATTCAAGACAGATCTATGAAATTCTCGTGGACAAAAACCTGACATTCCATCTACATCAGAGCGTGACGTAACCTTCAACTCATATTCATCTTCAGAGTACTCTATGGTCACATCACATTAGCTAAGATAAATACAGAACCCACGAAGCTAAGCCCTTTTTTCCAACGTTGACAGTCCCAGTAAACTTTCGTCACTGCCTCTTAAGTTCGTTCTCCTTCTCTTGTTACACTATCTTCTGGAAAGATGTCCTCATCAGAAGCTCAACTCGCGTCTCTCTGCAAAAAACTTTCCTGTAATAGCTTGATCAGGAAGCAAAGCAAGCCAAACTCCGGTGTCAGCGCCGTCCTCGGCAGATATACTGCCCGCCCAAGCTGTCATTGCACTCTTCACCTTTCCTGGACAGTAGCAGTTGACATAAATCTTCTCGCCTTCTGGCCGCTCGGAGAGTATTTTAGCCATTAGTCTAGTGTAAGCATTAACTGCTAGTTTCGAGACTGAGTAGTCGGTTTGTGTCTGAGGCCACCCACCTTCTGTCCAAGTTCCATTTTCAACTTGTTCAAGGAAAGTAGAGACCATATTGTCAATTAATTCCTCTGATAGAGTTTCTAAATCACTCAGTTGTTGTCTCAAAGTTTCGTCCTCGATTCTCTGTCAGGGATCAAAAAGCAATTAGTGGGCATTCGGAAATATCAAACAAACTAGTTTAGTTTATATACAATCAAAGAAACAGAGATTATTGCTTACATTTCGCTTTCCATTCAGTCTACCATGTCGAGAGCTCAGATTAACAATACGAGAACCTGCAGCAGAAGGTCTCATCATTGGAATCATAGCTTTAGTCACGTTTTTGGTGCCAAAATAGTTAGTAGCCATAACCATCTTTGCTTGTTCAACAGAATTACCCGATCCGACGTTGTAATTAACACCTGCATTATTCACCTGAAAAAAGATAAACATAGCTACATAAGCAACCCAACGACAGCTTTCTGCACTAAACAATCAAATCTCTTACCAAAATATCTATACCGCCATAGTTTTGCTTCACCCATTCCGCGAACTCATTGATCGATGTAGACTCCAAAACATCGAGTTGATGAAAGGCAACGCTGAGTCCTGATTCTTGCAAGACATTAGCTGCTTCCATGCCTGCGCTACTTACTCTTGAAGTCAGGATTACTGTTAATCCATGTTCTGCAAGTTGCCTCACAATTTCAAAACCTATCCCTCTATTAGCACCAGTCACCACCGCAACAGTTTCCGATGACCACCACCTGAAAAGCACCCGTAAACACATTTGCTTGAATTTAAGTGGCCAAGTTACATTGGAAAAATCTCAGAACAGAAAATGGAAAAGGTTATAACGTACTTGCGTACCTTTGATGATCAGAGTAAGGAATGGTTCGGAGAAGGGAGATCTCTTGGAGTCTCTTGTCTCTCTTTTCCTTGCTTCCCATTTTCTTTCTTCTCTTAATTTCTTGGTTATTTTGATCCTTTCTTTTTGGTTCCTATTGGCAGAGAGATAGAATGAAGAAATTTTCATTGATTATAGGAAAATTGCAGAAACACCGTACGTGAGCGGTGGTTTAGGAGAGAACAACAGCCAAAGTTCTTAAGCAGGCATGCGTGCAGCATGCATGGTTTGATACATGATTTTGTGCCTCATTTTTCTCGCTCCCAACTCTCTCTCTATCACTTACACGCCTAGACACAAGCCTGATCCAATCAAATGCTGGTCCGCTAGTTTTAAGGTCAACTTTGCGACTTTCATGCTCCTAGTTTGTGGGTAATGTATTGTGAGAGCTTACCATCGCCAGTTAAATTATATTTAGGGTCAAAAAGATCTGTGTATTTTTTATATTTTAAAAATGAATTTTTAATTTTAAAAAATTTTAATCTCTCTTAAAAATAGAATTTATCAATATTTTAAAAACGATCTAGAAGTTAAACTTATAAGATAAAAGGTTTAAAATTTAAAAGGTTCAATGGACCTTTACACCCTTACTAAAATTTCACTCAAGACAATAAAGTATTTAAAGTAAAAAGTATCATACTATGAAATCAATGCATAAAAGAACTCTTACTATAGGCTTACAATTTTATTAAATTGTCGTAAAATTGACTAAAGGTTAAATGTAATTAAATAATTTAAAATATGATTTAAAATGATTGTCCTTATTTATCGAAGAATTTGGAGTTTAATTAAAAAAGAAACTATTGAATAAAAATTAATTAATTTATTTCAATCTATAAGAACTTAATAAGTTATGAAAATTGATCAAATAATTAATAAATTGACTTAATTTTAATAAGAAGAATTATTAAAGTAAATCGAACCGACAATTTGAATATTGAACAAAAATATTAGACGAGTTAAGATTTTGACGATTGAGCTGGTCGAATATGTTGAGTTCTTTAACACTGAAATTTATAAATATTCTTCATGTCCTAAATTGCTAGGGATGGCAATTCGGTTCAAGCCCGAGTTGACCGAATCAATAGCCAGTATTACTTGGCTCGACCAGGGCAAGGGTCAGGTTGAGCTTGGGCTAGAGAGACCCGACCAAAAGTGACAAAATGATGTCGTTTTGTCAAAAAACGATGTTGTCTTTAAAAAAAATGATCGATTGAGCCTGTCAGCCCATGGTCGGGCCGGTCCATGGATCGGACAGTCCCAACCTGGTTGGGTCTCAAGTTGAGCCATGGGTTGGTCAATATTTGAGTACGTCAGCCCGATCCCGACCCAGCTCATTGCCATTCCTATAAATTGTTGATAATTAGATAAAAAATCTAAGGTTGTAGAGAGAAAAAATAATGTATAACTAAGGAATAAATTTAGATCATTATTAAGTATTATTTCATATGACAAGGAAGAATATTAAAGTTTTGTGATTTAATAATAAATACGCATTCTAGATATTTTTTCTCATTAAGTTTCCATAATTCACTTACCAAAATTGACAAGTAGGAGTGGCCCAATGAGTTTCAACTCCTCATTTAAGTCACTCATTTATAGGAGATCTTGAGTTCGAGTCACCAAAGAGGGGAGAGAGGGAATTTTTCCTGTTGATAATCCTCTAGTCCCCTGGAATGCTCCTTGATCGAATTAATTGCAGACGTCTCGCTTCCAGCGGCAATGTGGGAGTTTCAAACTAATGAGAACCTGGAACTGATGAAAACTTGATGCTGACTGGGGAAGCAATGATCAATCAGCAGCCGACTAATCAGTATTGAAGACTCCTTGTGTGCAGAAGTATACAGGCTACGTAAGAATATAAAAGACCTTAAAGTTCTAGATTTACCTCTTCTAGGACTCTGAGGGTTGAGTCTTAGAAGTTTAAGATTAGTCTGACGAAGTTAAGATACCTAATGTATATTAAAAAAATCTATTTTTAATTTTTTTTATTGATGAATTTGGCAGAACTTTTGGATCAATAAAATCTAGTTATAACTTGAGGATCATGTCCTCATCAAAAGACCAGACTGACCAGTAATGTCATTACCATTAAAACCAGAGTTGAAGAACTGAGATTAAATTTCCATAATTCCTGAAGACAAGATTTGCTCCGTAGAATGTCATGGCCGACAGAGCTTATAATGGCTTTCAGTGTCCAAATTGTCGAGTGGTTAAAGTTCCCATTGTTGTCTACCTCCAAACCGTTTTGTGTCGTTGCCAAAGTACACGTTGCAAATTCCAAGACAACAAACACTAGGTCTCTTTTTTAATGTTTAAAAAATTGAACCTTAAAATTTTAAATTTTAAAATTTTAATAAGTATTATAAAATTAGTTAAAATTTAATAAAATCAAAATTTTAAATTATATTTAAAAGAGATAGTTAAAAAGTTAAAGTTTAATTAAAAAATAATTATTAAATAAAATAATTTATTTATTTTAATTTATAAGAGCTTATTAATTTATGAAAATAATTGATTAATTAATAAAACAACAAGAGTTAATTGAACTGAAAAAGCCATTTGAAAAGACTATAAAAGGCACAGAGTTTGCGTTTTTTTCGTTAAAAAGAGAAAAGAGAAGTACACTAAAGAGAACCCCTGCACAGTCTCATCTGCCCAACACCCATGGCGTCATCACGTAAAATCCTATTTAACTCCTCAGGTGAGACTTCCAGATCATGAAAACATTTTTCCATCGTTAGTGCATAGGTCGCCAAAAAATCTACACACTTGTTTCTCTCACGATGTACATGAGCCAAATCCACTTGCCAATCTCTATTGAGGAGCATACGAATTTGTCTAAGAAGTCTGGTATTAACATTATGTTGATAATCATCTTGAGTTAAAAAATTGACTGTCAAAAGACAATCGATGTCCAGTTTCACACGGCAGAATCCGCTGTCCCATGCCATATTTAATCCATCCGCTATAGCCTAAAGCTCTGCATGGAGAGATGTACAGCACCCAATGTTTCGACAACCCCCTCTGATCTAGCGTCCACCAGAACTACAAAGAAAAGACTCTGCTCCTGCTTGTCCATATGCCCCTTTAACAGCACCATCACAATTTAAAGAGACCCAGCAACTCAGGGGTTCCCTCCACTTAACGTGGCATGCTTCTTTCCTGCCACTAGTGCTTTGAATGCATTGCAAAGTGTACCTTGCATTCATACTGAAATCCGAAAGCATTTTGACTTCTTTTGCAAGTTGAGATGCTTTAATGTGCTCATTGCAAAAGATATGTTTGTTGTGTACTTCCCATAGTTTCCAGTAAGTAAGCCCAAACATCAAGGCCCACTCTCCCCTAGAAAAAGGGGTGGTCATATGTCCTATAAGATTCTGAATCATCAAGTCAGCAAACTTATTACTCATGAACTGAGCCATTTGACGTGACGGAACAAAGATCTTCCAAACATCCCGTGCCCGCTTGTCGTCTAAGTATATGATCGAAATCCTCTTTCTCCCTGCCACATCGACTACAAGCTTTATTATCTGTTATGTGTCGTTTAACACGTTCTTTATTAGTGAGGAGAGCTCCCTGTAATGCTAACCAGAGGAATACACGAACCCGTTGAGCCCCCTCATGCTTCCAAATTACATCCCACTTGTTGTCTTGTGAATCCCAGACGTCGCCCATTATCAATCATAGTTGATTTGACAGAAAAGTGTCCATTGCTCGTCCTATCCTAGAAATAGCTAGCATCTCCATCGTCCTGGCTTGGTGGCTTAGTTCCTGCAATAATAGAAAGGATTTGGTGTGGAAAATCTTGGTTAAAGAGATTCCATTCTCAATTGCTGTCAAGACCAATAAAGTTACAAATCGAAAGAGCAAGCGCTTCCTCTGTGATATCCCGGCCAATGTTGCGAATACCGTACCGGACTCGGTACCGGATTGAGTTCTGGAATGGTACTGTACCGGTACCGGTCAATACCGGGTACCGTTTCGGGCAATTTTTTATATTTATAAAATAGTCCCTAAAAATTTTAAAATTTGCAAAATAGTCCACTGATATATTATACAATTATATACTGTACTGTTTACAAGTTTACATCAACCCTATTTCCAAAAATCATAATAACAAATAATAATCACAATTAATAATTTTAATATAAAATGACAATAATTTTTAAATATTTCACATATAAATAATAACCACAATTAATATGAAAAAAGACAATC
>JAOQMS010000006.1:37030667-37049587 GCA_027563885.1 Erythroxylum longipes
TCATCAATTTCATTCCTCATTCACAACTCACAAGACACAAGTCACAACACAAACCCACGATATTGACAATTAACCATTATAAATATTATACCATGATATAGACAAACCCACGAAATTAATCATCACAAATATTATACCACAAAATCATAAATTCATAAAAAACCCACCCAACATAATATCGGGTCTCGGTTAATCACAAAACTTAGGTGCAGATCTGGGCGTGGGTGGTGTTGGTGCCTTGGTGGTCGTCGGAGATGGAGGCGTGACTAGCGACATATGGAGGCGCGACTAGCGACAGCAGAAGGCGGCGACCAGCGACAGCGGAAGGTGGAGGCGTCGAGCGGCGGCGGAGGCATGGATCGGGCGAGGTGCGACGTCGCGTGGTGGAAGAGCTGCGGAGGACCACCGAAGAGAGCTACGAACCGTCGGGAGTCGGCAACAACAGGTGAGGACCACCGGAGGACCGACGAAGTGAGAGAGAGAGTGAGAGCGAAAATGAGAGCAGAAGCGCGGAGAGAGAAGAGAAGACAAACCAGATTGGGGGGGTTTGTATAATTTTTTTTCATTTTGATCCTCAAAAGTTTGAGGATTTACGATATCGTCTCGGTACTGCCCGGTATCGTGGGTACTGGCTGGTACCGACCGATAATGCCCGGTACCGACCGGTACCTAGGGCCGGTACCATATAGCAGGGTACCGTTTCGGATTCCAGCCGGTACGGAACGGTACCCAATACGTTGATCTCGGCTCGCAAGAAGTTTGAGAGGCCCCGCATTGGCAAGCCAATTGTCAGCCCATAACCGAACTTTACTGCCATTACCAATCTCTGATCGCATGCCCAGCTCCAAATCAGGCTATATTCTCTTAATATTACGCCAAATAAGGGATCTATTTTGGTTATTACGAGACGGGCCTTTAAGATCCTCCCATCTCTTAATATTGCATATTTAATCGAACCGAAAGGATTCCCCAAGTTTTGACAAATTCAAGATTTAAAATACCTAAAGCGACATAGGATAGCAACACGCCTCTATTTTCAATAAATTTGGCATTGAGCAAGAGGTCTATGCTTGACAATCAACATATTACATTAGCTATTAGTTAATTCTATTAGTAGTTAGTTGACAACGGATTATATTCGTTGATTTAATCAGAAGATAACATTAGTTGTTTATTTAAATATATTTGATAAAAGTAGTTGTTTATGTATAAAATAACTTATGTTAACATGACTTTAAAAAAAAGATTTGTGAGGACATAAGTATTATATCTTAGTATTTCTTTGAATATTACCGTAAGAATTTAGATTTTAGATATTTAATTTCATAATAATTAAGTTTATAACTCTAATAAAAATATAGAACGTATATAATAATAAATAAAAATAATAAAATTTTAGTTGGGAACTGATTTTGTTCTCGTATTTTTTTGAAATAGTATATTAATTTAAAATATACAAAATAAGATGAATTATGTAAAAAGAAGGGATAAGATAGGGATGAAAACGTAAAATTTATTCCCTAAGTTTTATATTGTTTGGTTACTAGAAATAGATATAATAAGAAATGACATAACTACAATAAATTTAAAAAAATCATAGGCTTTTATTCTTAAGCGGGGATGTGGGTATAAACTTGAATCAAATAGAATAAGAGATAAAAATATTATTAGAATATTATAAATTATTATCAAAATATTATTAAGATATTGTCTTATATTAATTCTTAATATTATCATTAAAATCACATATTATGAACTTTTATATCAATTTTTAAAAATTATTTAGTTACGATCTTTTATATTAAAAATTTAACAATTATTTTATTTACAATCTCTTATCTTAATTTCCTTAATAATTATTTTATTTTATTTTATCCATGCTTTTTATTTTTATCATAAAAATTATTTATGATTATTTTAAAAATTAATAATTTTATAGATCATTTGAAAATTTTAGTTAATTATTTATAAAATACAAAATATTTTAATTATTTATTTACAAAATAAATTATATAATAACTAAATATGAATTAAAAATTTTTATTATCATTCTTTAACATTTGATACCAAAAATTGATATAACTATTAAATTGGTTTAATCTCATACCAAACACGCATAATCAATAATTTTATTATTATTTCGATTCCCACTTTTTTTCCCATTTTCATTCTTATTCTTATTTTTTATTTTCATTTGTTTCGTTACTGACAATGAAAAAAAATTTCATTTATGTTTAGTGATTATAAGATTTATTTTGTAAAAAATTAATTTCAATACTTTGTATTTAATAAATAATTAATCAAAAATTTTCAATAATTTGTAGAATTATTAAATTTTAAATATTTTTATGATAAGAATAAAAGTATTAATAAAACAAAATAAAATAGTCATTAAAAAAGTTAATATAAAAGGTCACGTAGCTTTATAATAATATTTTGATAAGAAAATTTTATTAATTAAACAAAATTTTAGGAAATAAAAATAGCATTTTGATTCACATCTCATTATTACTATTACATTATACGAAATATTTTGATTTTTTTACTCTGTTCATTTCTGTAACTTATTCAGCAAATTATGAATTCGAAAACCTTTACAAGTAATACCGTTACATAGCGCTTTACCTTTCGTGTACACAATTGTTGACTTTAAGCTTTACTTCAATTGATTGTGGTACAATCGAAGCCACTTACTTGAACTTCAAAACAAATTGTGTTCATCCCGTATCTGTTATGTGTTTGATATTATGGACTTCAGCCCAAGTTTTGAAATGTAATAGCCGGTTTTCAAAACTTATTGAGGATTAGAATATTAGACTTTTGAGTCATATTATTTTAGAATTTATGAGGTCCATTTCATTCACATGCATAACATGAGCATATACACACATGAATATTGATTTAGAAAACATTGCAAAGATAGTATATGGACTCAATTAATATGTTCCGAGGTATGAAAGGTTTAAAATGATGATGATTTGATTGTATATTGCTTATGTCTTGAATTTTCGTTTGATGGATTATAATTAGTAATTTGAAGTTAATTGTTACAATTGAAAATTTGATGAATTAAAATGTACATTTAGTTTAGAAAAAATATCAAGTGGTAAGACAAGTTGACACATGAAAAATTAGGATGACTAAGCCTATAAAATGAGTGACTTTTGACAAAAAATTAAGTGACAAATGACAGTAGTGATTGAGTGACAAATGACCTAAGATATTGGTGACATTTGGCAACCACATAAGAAGACATGTAGCTTACTCCATTAGTATGACACGTGTCCTTTTAAAACAAAGATACCTTGCACCAAATGGCTTAAGCAAATGCAGAGTCTTGTTTCTCTCTAGTTGTTTCTTCTACAAGCTTTCCTCTTCTACCTCTCACTACCGAAACACACACATGACCCTCATAGCTTTTAAATTTTGCTTTAATTCTGTTCATCATCACTCCAAGATCCATACAAGATCCTACACAAAGATAACTATAATCTATTATCATCTCTTTGCCCTTATTGAAATCATTATACTCCCATCTTATTCTTGGAGTTATGTTTGCATGCATGGAAGGCTAGGTTAGCTTGATAATTGAGGAGGTATTTGAGCTGATCAAGAAGGTAAAATACCGATCTCTTGTGATGAACTTGATGATGACTAAATTGGGAATTGATTGACTGAAGTATTGGTGTTAAATGTGTGCTGGGAAAATGATGCATGAATGGTAGTTTCTGTTCTATTTAGCATGTATGAAAAACATTAGTTTGTAAGATGTTAAATGAATGATTTTGAGCTAGAAATTGAGATGAAATTGAGGTATAATTAATGGATTGTCATGAAGGTGTTTTTAATTTGATTTGAAAGAGTTTTCTTTTGAATTTAGAAAAAATTTGGGATGTTAGTGTATGTGTAAGAATGATTGTTAGTGACATAAATGAATAGAATTTAGAGAGCTTTAATGTGACCAAGATTGAAGCTATATTAACATAAATTGAAGTAGCTTTTGAGAGTATGAATTTTGGAAAAATTGAAGTATTAATGATGATCCTAAGTAGATGAAATTCATGAAGATTTGAAGGAAATTGGATAATGCATGATCAGGGCACTCATTCCACGATCGTGGGAGACCCCACGATTGTAGGAAGGTCCCCCACGATCGTGGCCAACACTCTGAAATGATAATTTCGATTTTGTGAATTTGTTGAATCAAATGAGGATAAGTCACTCTACAGTGGTATATTTGGACTTGATTAAGGCTTGAAATGAACCTAGATTGTTGATTGATTAATTGGTTAAGGGTCCGATAAGTTTAGGTTGTTAATTGATGTCATTACTTAAGGAATGGATTGTCTTGAAATCAATTTATTTAAATCTGGAGATTATGAGTTGTTAAAGGAATAAAGGTGTTCTTATAAATGCAAATATGATCCAAAGGATATGAGTAAGGTGTATTAGGTATGAATGAATAAGAATTGGGAAATTGTGTGAATGTATATCGCTAGAAAAGGTTGATGAATGTATGATTAATGAATTTAGAGTAATAAAACTTGCTTAAGGTATAAACCTGAATGCAAAGTGGTAATATACAAGCTATAATAATTGAATGGTCAAGACTTGTAAATAAGAACACATACTCGAAAAGGTCAATTGAGCATGCATTGAACATGACACATATAGATGCGCATGGTTGTATATTCATATGCTTGAACAACTTAGTGATGTGTAAATTATGTGTGTAATGCATGAATTGAGATGCCCAAGTTGATCGTCAACATCCAGACATTGCCGGATTATCAAGGCAATAGCTTTTTTGGGGCGTACTGTAAGTTAACCTAGATATGTAAATCCAATTATATGTGTTTCCTTTTGAATTGTATGTGTATTGTGGAATGTGTGAACAATTGAATGATGAATGCCAGACTTAGATCCGAAGGATTTGATATATGACATGAGTACATTGAATGAAAAGTACTGAAAGCATGATATGTGAATTGATGCATCTCATTACATTGAAATGCATAATCAGATAAATGAATTGTGACCTGAGTAGCCAATGTGTGGAAAAGAGCTTAAATCTCAGGATTGTGCACAAAGAGCCACAGGCTTAGATAACAATGAGGCCGGTATCTACAACGGATGCGGAACTGTATATAAAATGAGCTTGGTATCCGCAACAGATATAGGACGGTAAATTGGTTGATAGGTGCTCAGTCACAACAAAGCAAAATAAGAAAGAAATCACATGTGCATTTGCATATACAATTATACATGTATCATATGAATGATTGTGATGAAATTATTGAATTGTTTTGAAATTGTGATATGCAATGTTGGTATATAGTACTTGTTGAAATATGACAAAATGTGATGTGGTATTCAATACTGGATTTTGTAATATAATTACTGAATTGAGTTTATGTAATTTATTTTGGTGTTTTGACTTGAGTGAGCACATCAATGATGGTTTATTCACTGAGTTCGCAAACTCATCAAAATTGTAATGTTGATTTTCAGGTTCAAGGGAGATCTAACTTTTAAAGTGATCTAAGATAATTCTAGTACTGTTATTTCAGGGACAAGATTGACTCAAAGGTCTGGTCAGCTAATAACTGTGAAGTCTAGATAGATGTCTTTTGTATTAGCATTCTATGTTATGACACCCATTGTCTCTAGCGTGTAATTTTTGTACTGTATGATACTATGATTGAGTTCAAAACTGTTGTGTGTGGTCTACCTGAATTTGGAATGTTAATGACATATATGACTTATTATGATTGTGAAGGAAATAAGTATTTGGAATGCTTAAGTTATATTGATGCCTCATACTGTATTTATGTGATTGTTCTAACGTATTATTTCCGTAGAGTAAATTGTTGACTATCAGTGGATATGTTCGGGCATATGCGTTATAAGTATGGTATGTTACAATTTTGGTATCAGCGCATAGTTTGACATATTTAGGGATACATATATAAGCATTTAAACTTGATATATAGTAAGAGACTCGTATATTGATCACAATTATTCTTAGTTATAGGTCATCTGCTATAGGAGATCGAGTCACATAATCAGCTGACCTTGAGTCTATAGGAGCCAATGAGAACTAAATATTCATCCTATGCTATTTGAACCTCTAAAACGCAAGCTCTGAGCATATCCTTAACAATTTTAATAGTCCTCTCCCTCTGTCCGTCTGTCTGAGGATGAAATGTTGTACTAAAGTTTAACTTTGTACCCAATGTTAACTGTAAACCGCCCCAAAATCTGGATGTAAAGCTGGGATCCCGGTCTTAAACAATAGACATTGGGACTCCACGTAACCTCACTATCTCATTTACATACCTCTGAGCTAACTGATCAAGTGTGTTACTTTCTCTCATAGGTAAGAAATGAGCTAATTTTGTTAATCTGTCAACAAGGGCCCATATAACATCATGTTGTCTTGGAGTTCTCGGTAAACATAATTTAATGCATGACTTTAGAAACACAAGTTGATCGTCAGCATCTAGATATTGCTGGATCATCAAGGCAATAACTTTTCTGGAGCATACTGTAAGTTAACCTAGATGTGTAAATTTAATTATATGTGCTTCCGTTTGAATTATATATGTATATCATGGAATGTGTGAACAACCGAATGATGAATGTCAGACTTAGATCCGAAGGATTTGATATATGACATGAGCACATTGAATGAAAAGTACTGAAAGCATGATATGTAAATTGATGCATCTCATTACATTGAAATGCATGATCAGATAAAAGACTTGTGATACATCTGGAGCATGCTGTAAGTTAACTTAGATGTATAAATTCAATTACATGTGCTTCCGTTTGAATTGTATGTGTATCGTGGAATGTGTGAACAACTGAATGATGACTGTCAGACTTAGATCCGAAGGATTTGATATATGACATGAGCACATTGAATGAAAAGTACTGAAAGCATGATATGTAAATTGATGCATCTCATTACATTGAAATACATGATTAGATAAAAGAGTTGTGACCAGAGTAGCCAATGTGTAGAAAAGAGCTTAAAGCTCAGGATTGTGCACAAAGAGTTACAAGCTTAGATAACATTGAGCCCAGTATTTACAACGGATACGAGACAGTATATGAAATGAGTCTGGTATCCACAACAGATACGGGACAATAAATTGGGTTGATAGGCGCTCGGTCATAACAAGCAAAATAAGAAAAAAAAATCATATGTGCATTTGCATATACAATTATACACGTATCATATGAATGATTGTGATGAAATTATTAAATTGTTTTGAAATTGTGATATGCAATGTTGGTATACAGTACTTATTGAAATATGACAAAATGTGATGAGGTATTCGATACTGGATTTTGTAATATACTTGCTGAATTGAGTTATGTAATTTATTTTGGTGTTCTGACTTGAGTGAGCACATCATTGATGATTCACTCACTAAGTTCACAAACTCATCAAAATTGTAACGTTGATTTTCAAGTTCAAGGGAGATCTAGCTTCTAAGGCGATCTCATAGAATTCTAGTACTGTTATTTTGGGGACAAAAATGATTCAAAGGTCTGGTCAGCTGATACTTGTAAAGTCTAGATAGTTGTCTTTTGTATTAGCATTCCATGTTATTACACCCATTGTCTCTAATGTGTAATTTTTGTACTGTATGATGTATTGGAATTGAGTTTAAAACTATTGTGTATGGTCTACTTAAATTTGGAATGTTAGTGACATATACGACTTATTATGATTGTGAAGGAAATAAATATTTGGAATGCATATTGATATCTCAAACTGTATTTATATGATTATTCTAACGTATCATTTTCGTAAAGTATATTCTTGACAATCCGTGGATATGTTCGGGATATGCGATATGGGTATGATAACATGAAAGCATCTGATAGTATACATATAGTATAGTACAAAGTTGTACCATACAAAAAACAATATTGAAATAAATTGTATTACACCTAATTTTTGTTTAGGAATGTGTCGATATTAAATTGTGTATTGGCTAGAAAATAAAAAGGTAAAAGAAGTGCTGGAAATCTGTTTCAAAGAAAAAGTTGAAAGATTAAATTAAAATAAACATTTTTTAATTAATAACATTATATTTATAGAATAAAATATTTGATATAAATTTAATAAATTAGATTGTTAAATTAAAATTAAAATTTAATTATGTAAAAATTAAATAATTATTTTAATTTTAAAAATCTAAAATTCATTATTAATTATGATATTATATTGTATTAATATAAATTTTGATATATTTATTTGTTTATTTTTAGTATTTCTCTTTATTATTATTATTATTATTATTATTATTATTATTATTATTATTATTATTATTACTACTACTACTACTACTACTTCTTATTTTTTCTTTTCTTTTCTTTCTTGTGGGTTATCTAGAAACAATCTCTTTACTAGTTAAGGGTAAAATTGCGTACTATTAAATCTCCCTACACTTCTCACTTCAGCTTTCAGTTGGATTTTTACTTTATTATTATTTTTGTTGTTATTGTTTTAATATATTTGTAATTTTATATTTTAGATTATAATTTATTAATAAAAATTTATCAATTCCTTTTCTGTTCAAATTTTTTGTTTATTAAGAATAATTTTTTATTAATTAAGAGTAACATTATGTATTTTTAAATTTTTATAATTTTTTACTGAAATGTAGATCCGGCCCAAGCCAGACAGAACAATGATTCTCGAACAGGCCCAAACTATAATAGAACGTAAGCCAACCATAAAACGAACAAACAAAGAGGAACCTGTAAGAATATCCCGTCTCTCCATCCAAGGCTCCTTCTTCATTCTCGCCTTAATAAAATACCATCTGAAACAGACCCATTAAATTGTAGAAATCAATTTGAATTGACAGATACACCATTGAGATTTGCAGAACAAGCCATAGCCATCATGACAGTGCTTTTCCCCTCTAGAGCTCTCTTTCACAAACATGACTTAATCATGGAGGAGATTCTGTGAAGTGGGTACAAATTATCTCTCTCATTCTTATAATTTTCGATCATAAAACGAAAGCCAGTGCGTGCACATCAATTCCTGTGCAAATTTCATTTTCCGGAAACCTGAGTGACCTCATGAAACAACGTTGTTTCAGGTTTGTTGTCTGAAACCAGCCTTCCTTTCATCATTTATCACATTCAAACCCCAGATGACAAATATCCTTACTTTTACATTTCCCAGTATTCTTTGTTGACCCACCGTTTCACAAACTTCATTTTCCTGTTCTGTCATTAATTGGGGTCTACTCTTATATGGTCTTTCCTTAGTTGGAAAGTCGCTTGCATCAGGTCAAAGTTAAAGGCTTTCGCTTTCTTCAATTTGGTTTTCCGGGTATTTAGATCTGACCCGTTGAGAAAAAAAAGGAAGACTAATGGGTCTCCTCGAAGAAAGCCACGTTTAGCTTTTTGTGAAAGCAAAATTTTGTGGGTTTTCTTCGTTTTACTATAATATGTCCGGGGCGGGTCACGCCGTCGAGCACCGTGTTGGTTTGCCGAAGATGGAGACTGACCCGAACCGCTCCGGTTGCTGCAACCCGGTTAAGAAATCGGGTCCTGTGTCAATGGATCACGTTCTGCTAGCATTGCGAGAGACTAAGGAAGAGAGGGAAATGAGAATAAGGAGTTTGTTCAATTTCTTTGATGCTGCGAATATCGGGTATTTGGATTATGCCCAGATCGAGTCCGGGTTATCGGCGCTTCAGATTCCGGCGGAGTACAAGTACGCAAAAGATTTGTTGAAGGTCTGTGATGCCAATAGGGACGGTCGTGTTGATTACCAGGAGTTTAGGAGGTATATGGACGATAAAGAGCTTGAATTGTATCGGATATTTCAGGCGATTGATGTAGAGCATAATGGGTGCATCTTGCCGGAGGAGCTCTGGGACGCGCTTGTCAAGGCTGGTATAGCATAACTTATGAACTTTGGTTTTGCTTTAGATTGTTGTTGAGCTGTTGATCTTGTGATTGAAAATTCCATTGATCAAGTTGAAAATTTGATGTTAAAGTTGAATATTTGGTTGAAGGACAAGTTAAATGCTTGCGAGACTTTAGCTTCTGTAATGATGGTTTATGATTCTAAATGGTTTCCCGGTTATGCTGCTTGATGATTTTATTATGAATTTCACTTAATGGTACAGTTATGGTCTTGGATATGGGTGAAAACATTTCCTTTTAGAGATTATTGATGGAATGATCTAGCCTGATCTTGCTTCAGTAGTTCAATCATGGTGATTGGCAGTGCTTGGTTGGCTTGTTTTATTTTCCACGTTTAGGAAATTTCTTACAAGTCGCTATCACATATTCTTTTTCAAGTTTGATTGCTGATACTGCTGATTTTTCTTTACTATTTTGCCTCTCAGTTCCTAGTCTTGGGTCCTACACGATAGTGGTATTTATTCAAAGTTAAAATCGTTAATCAATTAAATTGTACAGTTAACAGTTCACTGAGGTTAAACCAGCCATTGAAGTCTTGAGAATGATCTCTTTAAGTTTACTGTGGTAATGTGGCTTTCCTATCCAAACTCTCTTGGATGAGACTTCTTATAGTTGACTTTACAAGTGAGGTTAGATGAAACCAGTTTCTTTTTTCAAATGGTTTTTTTCTTATTGGGATCAGCTTCCAAATTGTTGAAACACTGAATCAAGCTGCTATTGATACTAGATGTAGAAAACTGTCTTAGTAATGCCTTCTGATTTCTTATGCAGCTTTTAAATACCAAATATGATGGACATCATGAAAGCAGTCCCCGTTTTCACCTTCTTAGAAGCATTGAGGTTTTGTTGGCACCTCCTGTAACCACTAAGCATTTTATTAAGCGCTTCTCTATGCTTCAGTATTCTTGTGTTCCAATTGCTGTCTTTTTAGTCATAGTTCTACTTATTATCCTGAGCAACAATGAAACACAGTCTTGGGTGTGCAAAGTCATCAGAGAACTATTTATTGATCCTGCATTAAACTAGTACACTTTGGAGTGTGCCAAATTCTTTTGTCCTTGCATCTACTATACTAATAAAATTAAATTTTGCTGCTAGTTATAATTGTCATACACTATTATGTTTTAATTGTGAGAGTCAATTTGTCCATGCTTGGAAATTATCTGTTGTTTTCATCTTATAAGCTGTGGCAGTTTCTATTTATAGGGATTGAAATGGATGATGAGGAGCTTGTACGATTTGTGGAACATGTTGATAAGGATAATAATGGAATTATAACTTTTGAAGAATGGAGAGATTTTCTGTTACTTTATCCTCATGAGGCCACTATTGAGAACATATACCATCATTGGGAAAGGGTATGCCTTGTTGATATTGGAGAACAAGCTGTTATACCAGAAGGCATCAGTAAACGTGTTCATAGGGCTAAATACTTCATTGCGGGAGGGATAGCTGGAGCTGCTTCTCGTACTGCAACTGCTCCTCTAGATCGCCTGAAGGTAGTTATGCAAGTTCAGACTACACGAGCTAGTCTTGTGCCCGCAATAAAGAAGATATGCAAGGAAGATGGTCTGTTGGGTTTCTTTCGAGGCAACGGTTTAAATGTTGTGAAGGTGGCTCCTGAAAGTGCTATCAAGTTTTATGCTTATGAAATGTTAAAGAACATGATTTGTGATATGAAGGGTGAAGAAAAGTCTGATATTGGTGCTGGTGGGAGACTTTTTGCTGGTGGTATGGCAGGGGCAGTGGCACAGACTGCTATCTATCCGTTAGACCTTGTGAAAACACGTCTACAGACTTCTGCTTGTGAAGGTGGAAGGGCTCCAAATTTGGGAGCGCTAACAAAGGATATATGGGTTCATGAGGGACCTCGAGCCTTTTACAAAGGTCTTGTTCCATCTCTTCTTGGTATCATCCCTTATGCTGGCATTGATCTTGCTGCCTACGAGACCTTGAAAGATATGTCAAAGACTTATATTCTACATGACACGGGTGAGTCTCCTTGTTGGTTGTCAGTGGTACTATAATTCTGTTTCTTCACTTCTTGTTTCTTTTGTTCCAAAGTTTCTATCAGACATTAAAGCCTTTTTCTTAAGTAGCTTAAATTTTCTGTAGAGCCTGGTCCTCTAGTGCAATTGGGATGTGGAACTATCTCAGGAGCTCTGGGAGCAACCTGTGTTTACCCTTTACAGGTTATTAGAACCAGGTAGTCTCAACAATCAAGGATTTCTTCTCGTGTTTCTGTTCTCCCCTTTCTTGTGCTTCAACTTATCCATTTTATCTCCCTATTGATTGTTAGACTCTTTCTTATACATCTTTGTTGAGCTTTCCTTTGAGGTCGATTATATTCGTTGGTTTCAGATTGCAAGCTCAACGTTCTAATTCTGCAGCGGCTTACAAGGGAATGTCTGATGTTTTTTGGAGAACACTTCAGAATGAAGGATATAGAGGTTTCTACAAAGGACTCTTTCCGAATCTTCTCAAGGTTGTACCAGCTGCAAGTATAACATACATGGTTTACGAAGCTATGAAAAAGAGTCTAGAACTTGATTAAAGAGTACTTACTCACACTACTTCTTGATCGAATCGAAGCTGACACGTATAGCTGCCGTTGATGATGAAAAATTGGACTAAATTACTAGTAATGTAGGGAATACAATTATTTGAGTTACACAACAGACAGAATGGCCCTTTAGGATTTGGGGGCACATAGTTTTGGTAGTTGAGAGTTTTCCCGAGGCTTATCGATCTAGTACTGAGTAACTAGCTTAATATGAAATTGCAATTTGAGAATGCAATGTGATGATAGATGTGTTTAATGTAAGTCTTATATTATCCACTACAATAGCTCTGAGACGCAGAGAGACTGAGACCTCATAACACACTCTGAATCTCTTACCCGGTTACAGGAAATCATGTATTTAAATCAGGTTCTGAAGTTGGAGGAGATACACATGCATTTGGATGTCTGAAAGGACAAGGAAAAATGTGTGCAGACAGCTGAAAACTGAAGTTGATCACATGGGTGCATGTTAAAGTATATGTCCTACGTTCCATCATAGTTTATATTCTTGTCTATGTGATGCCTTAAAGATTCCTGGAATTTATGGGATTAGTGCACTGTCTACTGCAACTAACACCTCCGAAAAGTAAGCATTTGTGATTTCATTACCACTGAAAGTGGTTTTGCATCTCTTTCCAAGTTAATCTGAGTTGGGAGGACGGTTGGTACAAACCAAACATTTAGAACTCCATTAATGCTGCTCGAGCCTGTTGTTGATTCTTTGTTCAGTCTCTGGCAAATGAAACTTAACCCATCACATTCACGTAACCAAGTTGTCTTGATGCCATTGCATGACTTAGTTTGGATCTTGCTCATACAATGTTTTCTTCTTATAAGAGTTAGTGTAGACTGTTGTACTATGTGCATATGAAAGCTCTTTTCCATGTTATAACATAGTAATGTTTGATTGCATTCGGATTTGGATTTAGTTTTGATATAATTTTTTAATTCGATTAATTATAAAAAAAAGGTGTTTTGATTCGAAATTAATTGACCAAAATATGTTTAATCGGAATCGATTCTAATTTTTTTTAAAATTTAAACTCAAATTATAAAGTAATTGGTCCAGTCAGAAAAGAACCGAAGACTAAATTAAAGTCTCATGTTGTCCTTCAAAGCTTGATCCTTCTTCTTCACTTTAACAAACATGGGATAGAAACTGAGCATGAAAATGGTGTGCAAGAAACTAAAGAGGATTCCATTCCATTGCATAAAAAAGGGTTAAGCTTAGCATTCAAAAGCAACAATTTCAAAGGAACACTAAAAAAGCTGCTTTAAATAGCTTCACTCCATCGAATTACAGAAATCCTGAAGTGAAAAGAAGCACAACCCCATCTGGTTATGTCTAAAGAGATTTAACATGATAAATAAAGCGAAAGAAACAAACAACCCGGAACTGGAAGAAAGGCGTGACCTTCCCTTTGCCTATTTTGACTTGCCTTCAAGTTGTGTCCTCTTACTATATACCTCCACTTCACTTCTCTGGAGGAATAAGAAGAGGTTTAGTACCTTCTCTCAACCAATCTCTCCCATCTTCTTCTTCTTCTTCTTCCTCCTTTTTGTGACCATCTTTTTGGTGGGACAAAGCTTGGAAAAGGGTTGGTAAGAACTGACCACACCAAGTATGCTGCTTCTTTCTATGAGACTTGATCTATATATGGAGTGTCTCAGGTCTAGAAACTGAGCAATAACAGTACGTATATATATAGATTCTTCATAAAAAGTACGGTACACGGGTGTCATTTTGGGTTTTATCATCATAGTTAGCATGTTACATGTCCACTATTTTGGCTTTTTATGAAGAATTTAATAATTTTTTTATAGTATTCTTATTTTTTTAAAACTTTCGAGTGTATATAATAATTTATATTTTATAGAGTTCATATTTTAAATAAATTATTTAATTAGTTACAAATTTAAAAATAAAATAACATGTTTAGTAATGTTTAAGTAGTCATTATATTCAAAGTTTTAGCTTAATTTTAGTTCTTTTTATTAATTTTTTAAAAATTGAACTGAAAGTTAAACTGACAGGTTTAAGATTTAAAAGATTAACCAGTATTAAATCTTTGTAAAATCGGATAAAATTGAATAAAAATAAAAATTTAAAACATGATTAAAAGTGGTTGTCTTTACTCATCAAAAAATTTAAAATTTAATTAAAATATTAAATAAAATTAATCGATTTATTTTAATTTATAAGTATTTAGTAATTTATGAAACCCAACTAATTAATTAATAAACTGATCAGTTTTGAACAACAAGAGTTATTAAATTAAATCGAACCAAAAAGTTGAAAATTAAATTGAAAAATCGGCTGCACTAGTTGGATTTTTAATAGTTATTTTTATTATAAATCAAACATACAATCTCTTAAATAAAAAGATTCTTAGAATATTTATAAATATTATATTGAAATAAAATTTGATCACTTTTATTTATATAGGTGGAATAAAGAAATACTATATTTTAAATTTAAGTAATGTTTCCTTTTTTTTTTCTAGAACGGATAAACTTGCAGCAACTATCCTTTGGATGCGCACTGGGTAAATCTCCAGATTGATGCAATAGCCTGCAAATCACACCAACCAGATATTCCGTACTAGGGAAGACCTGTACGGCAGGCTCAATCGAGAGAGTGTAGGTAGGATATTCGAACTCAAGACTTTTTGACCCCATATCCCTCCACTTTATCAACTCGACCACCCCTTAGGAGGTAATGTTTTGAAATTGTTATACTTTTACTCTTAATTGGTCATTTTTTAAAATTAAGTTCATATTTTAAATAAATTATTTAATTAGTTACAAATTTAAAAATAAAATAACATGTTTAGTAATGTTTATAAGTAGTCATTATATTCAAAGTTTTAGCTTAATTTTGGTTCTTTTTATTAATTTTTTAAAAACTGAACTGAAAGCTAAACTGACCGGTTTAAGATTTAAAAGGTTAATCAGTATTAAATCTTTGTAAAATCGGATAAAATTGAATAAAAATAAAGAATTTAAAATATGATTAAAAGAGGCTGTCTTTACTCATCGAAAAATTTGAAATTTAATTAAAAATATTAAATAAAATTAATCGATTTATTTTAATTTGTAAGTATTTAGTAATTTTTGAAACCCAATCAATTAATTAATAAACTGATAAGTTTTGAACAACAAGAGTTATTAAAATAAATCGAACCAAAAAGTTGAAAATTAAATTGAAAATCGAATGAACTGGTTAGATTTTTTAATAATTATTTTTATTATAAATCAAACGTACAATCTCTAGAATAAAAAGATTCCTAGGATATTTATAAATATTATATTGAAATAAAATTTGATCACTTTTATTTATATAGGCGGAAGAACCTGCAGCGGCTATTCTTTGGATGAGCATTGGGTAAATCTCCGAATTAACGCAATAGCCTGCAAATCACGTCAACCAAGTATTCCATACTAGGCAAGGCCTGTACGACAGACTCAATCGAGAGAGTGTAGGTAGGATATTCGAACACAGGACCTTTTGGCCTTATGTCTCTCCACTCCATCAACTCGACCACCCCTTAGAGGGTAATGTTTCAAAATTGTTATAATTTTACTCTTAATTGGGCATTTTTTTAAAATTAAGTTAAATTACAATGTGCTTCAATTTGATCTACCAAGTTTGACTGTTTAATGGTGATTGATATTGAAATAACTGCAATTCATACAAGTGACAACAAACAAAACTTCACTAAAAACACCTTGCCTATATCAAAAGTTGATTAACTGATACAAAGCCAAAGAAAGACACTTCACCCAGTATAGTCATACTTCAAATAATGGTCCCAAAAGGTATTATTCTTATTGAGGCATGCTTATCCCACCAAGAATATTAATGTGCTTCAACTTTTACATAAACTAAGCACTATCCTCCACCAAATCAAGGAAGCTAGACTGAGAGAGCCTAGTCATTGCATTTGTAAGGTAGCTAATGAAAGTCACAATCAAATTAGGTAATGGAATGAGTGTTTTGGAAAGTTAGAGAGGACAGGTGTAAGGCTCTTCCGTGTAAAACACTAAAGAATCAGAAAGGTAGTTAAAAGTTAGTTTATGGCAACTAAAGAGGTAAGAGTCCAAAAGGAGGAATATGGAAGCAGATATGGTGTTTGTTTGTTTTCTTTCTTTTTTCATGGGGTACAATTGCTTTGCACCGTCCAAGTCTTGTAAGTGGTATCCTTTTTCTTCTTGAGATCAGAATCTATGTGTCAAATGGCACTAATCCATTCTAAAGTGGGAGAGATTAGAAGCTAAATGTGGAAAGAATGTGCACATAAAGTATTAGTAGTAGTAGTTAACAATAGGAGTCTTTGAATTAGTGTCAAGTTACATTGATTGGGGACAAAGGTTGTCCTTTTCTTGTGAGGTCAACGATAAAACCACTTGTTAAAGATGGTATTTATGGACAGTAGAGATATTCAAGTTTGAATTAGTCTAATCTAAAGTTAAATGTGAAAAACATTAGTTGTAAGATTCAATTTTAAGTAGAGTTGTACCTAACCTAAACCCAATTAAAGGGTTAATTATAAAAAAAATCTCAAACTTTATTTGATTTTTTAATTATAATCTAACAATTAAATACCAGAATTTTTAGCTTTTTTGCAAAACTAACCCGATACTAGTATTTTCATTAATAGAGCTGATGTAGTAAGTCACGTCAAATATATTTTTAGGGAAACAAGTCCTCTATTTTAATAAACCATTTTTTAACATGTTCTATTAAATCTCATCTATATGTTCATGTAGGACCAAATAAATGAGTAGATGAGATCCTACGAAACCGGGTGGGAACAGATCATCCGAAATAAATGATCTGTTCCTATTTTTAGACATGTAAAATAATAGGTAAAATGGAATGTACACGTTTTAGTTTTGTTTAAATAATTAATTAATATTAAATAAAACAAAATATTTTATAACAATAAAACCTTACCCATTTGAATTTTTGGCTCCTCTACACATAACCTATCTATCAGCTAACGCCATCTTAACACCTACATTTCGCTCATCAAATTCTCTGTTCCAGTTATTCTGTTCCAACTTTATTCTATTAGATCTCATCTATATATTTATGTAGGGTCTATTTAAATATATAGATAAGATTTAATTGAACATAACAGGAACATCGTAACGGAACCAGGAGATCTAATCCAACATTTCTAAGATGCAATAACCATAACAAAAAAACTGCTACTGTCTTCTTGAATAGAGCCATCCAACATGCTTTTCAAATCTCTCAACACCAACACACGGTCAGTTTCATGCTTTTCTTTGTATTTCTCATCCTCTCCTTCTTTGGCTTCCTCAAATTCCCATCTGCCACTCTCTCAATTACTCCACCTCTTCAAGACTCCTGATTTTTCGTCGCATTAAACACCCTTAACCCTTTTTTTTCATTTGTCCAGTGCTCTTTCAAAACACAGGACGCTCATATTGGCTGTGGTCGGTTTAGCGACAAGTGTAAGGATTCTGTACGTTCTGGGTCTAATGGGTCATCATCTTTGCAAGAGTTTGGTGGTGACTTCACCTGTCGTCAATTCAAGATGGGACACGCTATCGTATTGGTCAAATGGTGAACCTAGATTCCGAATAATTTGGACAATTTATACTCTTGTCGGTGTGGGTTGAGCTATCTGTGGACTACACCTCCTCTTCTGGTACTTCTGCTTATCGAATATAAATAGTTAATCAAGTTTCAACATTAATAGATAGGTTATGTGCAAAGGAACCAAAAATTAAAATGGATTAGGTTTATTGTTTCAAAATGTTTTGTTTTATTTAATATTAATTAATTATTTAAACAAAATTATAACATGTATATCCCATTCCTCTTATTATTTTATGTTTCAAAAATATATTTGACGTGACTTATTATGTAAGTTCCAAGGAGACATTAACATCGAACTAATTTTGCAAAAGTTTCAAAGCTTTGTGGAAGCAAATTAGGATTTTAAATTTCGCACCATACCGGTCGGAGAATGATACAAAATTGGAGTATTTATGTATCAGATGCAAATATCGGTTAATATTGACTTGTTTCTTTTAATACCGATCGTTATTTATAATACTAGCTATATACTGGTCAGTACCGAAAATTTTAAAAATTATAAGAATTAAGTTATAAAATTTTCAATTTTTTTAAAAATTTCACTTTTTTCAAAGCTTCCCTTTTCTTTTTTCAAAGCTTTTTAATTTATTATTTAGTTAGACTTTTATTGTGATTTTTTAATTTTATTTTGAAAATAAAATAAATGTTTTCTTACTAATAATAATTGTACATTAAATAAAATCAAATTATTTTATTTAAATTTATTTTAATATTTTATATAATATTTATTAATAAAGTATTAATAAAAATATTTTATTT
>JAOQMS010000006.1:37051004-37069153 GCA_027563885.1 Erythroxylum longipes
ACGTCCGGTACCGGCCGGTATTTGAGGCCGGTACCTCCCTCTCCCTTACCGTTCCGTTTTTCGGCCGGTACGGTACCTTTCGGCCGGTACCGGCCGGTACGGAACGGAACTCGCAACGCTGATAATAATGATTGTCTTTTTTTCATATAAATTGTGATTACTATTTACATTTGAAATATCTGAAAATTATTTTTATTTCATATTAATTATGATTATTATTCATTATTTTAATTTTTAGAGACATGGTTAAAAATATAAAGTATAACTGTACAATATGACAATAAATTATTTCGTAATTTTAAAAAAATTTAAAAATTATTTTATAAATTTAAAAATTACCTACGTGCAGGAGTGGTTATCGGGCATGACTAGAAATCATGTGGGCTCTGCCTGCGCAGGTTCGAATCCTGCCGTTTACGTTTTTAGTTTAAAAAATTATGAACTCACCAATAGCCATCTTAACCTTCACCCAGTTGCAACCTTAACCGACACCCACACAGCAGCGGAGATTACTGTATGTTAATCAACATCAACAACTCGCCATCTTCATTCCTTTTCTATAGCATCAACAATCTCATTCAACAATGCAAGACCACCAACCAACTCTACCAACTCCACGCTCACGCCATCGCCAATGGCCTCCTCTCTCTTCCTTCTTCTTCTCAATTTTTAACCAAACTGCTCTATATTGTTACTACTCTCATCCCAAAACCAACAGAAACAGCTATCCAATCGTCAAGTTCTCTACTTCGCTATGTGATTTCCATATTCAATTCTATCACAAACCCGTCAACCTTTTGCTATAATGTTTCAATTAGAGCCCACACACTTTTGTCCTCACCTCTCGCTGCGCTCCGTTTCTTTGCCCAAATGCGACGCTTATCTGTTCCGCTTGACTCTCACACGTTCCCTTTTGCCCTTAAGGCCTGTGCGCAAGTTCGCGTGCTTTCCTTGGCTAAATCACTTCACTGTCAAGTTTTGAGATTTGGGTTTTCGTCGGATTTGTTTGTAGTAAACTCTCTTATTCGTGTGTATTGTAGGGGTGATAGTTTGAAGGAAGCGTGTCAGGTGTATGACGAAAGTTCCGTTAGAGACGTGGTTTCTTACTGTTCATTGATTGATGGGTTTGTTAAGGTTGGTGATGTTGTAAAAGCTCGGGAGCTATTTGATATGATGCCTTTTCGGGATGCTGTGTCTTGGGGTACTCTTATAGCTGGTTATGCTCAGCGAAACCATTGCAAAGAGGCCATTGAGCTCTTCAATGTGATGATGGATTCGGAGATTAGGCCTTGTAATGTTGCTTTGGTTTCTGCTCTTTCGGCTTGTGCGCAACTCGGGGAATTGGAGAAGGGGAAGAGAATTCATGATTATATTCAAAAGAATGCAATTCAAGTTGATTCTTTTCTGTCAACTGGGTTGGTTGATTTATATGCAAAGTGTGGGTGCATTGACAAAGCGATCAAGGTCTTTGAGATGAGTCATGATAAGAGTTTGTGTACATGGAATGCAATGCTTGTTGGCCTTGCAATAAATGGAGAGGGCCGGTTACTATTACGTTACTTCTCCAGAATGGTAGTCTCTGGAATTAAACCTGATGGCATTAGCTTTTTAGGAGTTTTAGTGGGGTGTAGCCATGGGGGTTTAGTAAATGAAGCAAGGAAACTTTTTGGTGAGATGGAATCTGTTTATGGAGTCCCTAGAGAGCTCAAGCATTACGGGTGTATGGCCGATTTGCTCAGTAGGGCTGGGTTAATTGAAGAAGCAATGGAGATGATAAAGAAGATGCCCATGAACGCTGATATCTTCGTCTGGAGCGGTTTGCTCGGAGGATGTAGGATACACGGGAATGTTGAGGTTGCAGAGAAGGCAGCAAAGCGTGTAATGGAATTAAAACCCGAAGATGGTGGAGTTTATTCGATTATGGCTGACATTTATGCTAATGCAGAGAGATGGGAAGAAGTAGTAAATGTTAGGAAATCAATGAGTGCGAATGAGGGGGTAATAAAGAACTCTGCTTGGAGCTCCATTCAATTGGATGGGGTTATGCATGAGTTTGTTTCGGGGGATAGATTGCATCCTCGAGCTGAAGATATGTATTTGGTTTTGAATGGTATAAAGGAACACCAGTTTGAGTTACACTAGCAATACTTCTGGTTCAAGAAAAAAAAAACTTGAAATCTGGAAAACGTTCAAAGTTTTTATAAGAGAAGGATATGCTATTCACCATGATTGGAATTCTTAGTTGAGAGCAGGGCTCTAATCTTTACTTGTCATGTGATATTTATCAAACTATAATTGCTTGCAAAAGATATTAACATTAGTCATGGAAAGGAACTTGAGTTTGAGTTCTGAGTTCGATTTTGACCTGTTAACTTTACTTCAGTTAATTGGTTGATTGGATATTGTCAAATTCGAACTTGAGCCGTTGATTTTAGGCTAACTTGTACTTTTTTATGCTGCTTGATAAACATGATCATCTGTTAAGGAATGGAGTTGACTCCACAGAAAGTGCCAAACAACTTTGCTCACAAGACCACGAACACAATCGCATGAAAGTTTAATGAAATCATCATAAAGAATGGCTTTTAGATCAACAGTGGGTTCTTATACACATCTTCATGGCTTCTTTACCCCCATTTTTTCTTTATAGCTAGTTACATGTGCAATTGATATCTGACAAGAAGATTCTTTCTCTTCTTGAGAAGAACTGATCAAGATATTAAATAATGTTAGGCTTCTTAGTTGTTGGCCTAGTGCGTACTGTTTCTTTCGTTTTTTCGAATTCTAAAGTGAAATTTAAAGACTTCATGGTGGAAATTAAAAAAGAATCGCGAATGAGTTAAAAGAATATAACCCAAAAATGCGCATCCGGGGAATCGAACCCCGGTCAGTACCGTGGGAGGGTACTATGATACCACTACACCAGATGCGCTTTTTGTTGTAGGCAGAAAATGAATCAAGATTTCTATTAATACCACTGTTCTAAAATTGTTAGTTAGAATAAATGAAAAGGTTCATAATGTAACATAGTATAATATTGTTTGGAAGAAGGATTTATAATGTAATATAATAAAAAGTTGTTTATTATTTTATATTTTATGTTAAACTTTCCAATCAGAGGTTTTTCATTTTTACTATTTAAGATGAAATGAGATGTAATATGAAGCCTTTCTCTTCTATCTTATCCCATTCTATTCCACTATAAACCCTCCTCTCAAACGATGAAGTAATATTATATTTCATTCCATTAAATAATAAATTCAATTTAATTATTATTATAAAACTAAAACATCTTTATTACCTATACTAATAACCTTAAAGTTTAAAGAAAAATCTTAAAAATTGTGATTATCCCATTATTTGAGCACTAAATTTTTTTATAAAGAATTTTTATTATTAACAATCAGATCCCCTTGTAATAGGTTAGAGTTCTTTCTACTCTTACTACTTCAAATTCAAAATTAATCTCTTTAAAATTTTAAAATCTTATTCTTATAAAATTCATATAACATACCCTAATTATTTTCTCAATTAAGTTGAATTTATAGTTATAATCAATCATACCACTTACAATAGATAAAGGATAATAGTAGGTCGGGCATAGACTCGATCAGGCCTAAGTTAAAAAAAAGCAAAACGATGCTATTTTTTATTATTTGTTGGGCCTCGGATCTGGCCGAGCTGAGCCGTAGCTCGGCTTAAAACTAGAGTCTGACTCATTAAGTTAAATTTATTTTACCTTAATTTAGATTAAAAAAAGTTAAATTTATTTTATGCAATTTCACAATTGAATAAAAGAAATTCGATTCCACTCAATTCTATACTATCCAGCGTAGTGTTGGATCTAAAACTAAAATTTTACATTAATTCTAACAATATGAGCTTCCTTGGGATGAAAACTACAATCTTTCTATACACTTTTTTGGTGTCAAATTGTACTCTCGTTTCGTCTTCTCCGAGTAGAATGTAAACGTTCAATTACTGAATTGATACATTAAATCCTCTGTTTCAACCTTGTTTTATTAAATCTTATTCATACATTTATGTGGAGTTTACGTAAATGAGTGGATGAGATTTAATGGAACATGATAGGAACACCATAACTGGTACAGAAGATCTTATCTCTAAATTGACATTTACAAAATACTTCATGCTTATCCCTAAATAGCAACGATTTAGGTTAGATTCGTGTTATCCTAAAATAATTAAAATTTAGATTAAAATAATGATTTTTATTAAATTTATAAATAATGTCATTTTAATCACATAATTTTAAATACTAAATATAATATCGTTTTAAATATTTTTGCTCATAATATTTGTTCTCTAGTTATTTTATTTATTTATAGTATTTTTTACTTTTTTCTCTTTCAATTACGTGTTTATTTTATTTATTTATTTGCTTATATATTTATATTTAATTTTAATTTCTATTTTTGGGTCTTTATTTATATTCTACTCTTATTTTTATCTATTTATGCAATTATTTGTTTATAGATTTAGTTATTGTTTTTTCCTCTTCAAATTGTTTTCAAGATTTTTTTATTTTTACCTTTTTTAGATTTATCAGAAATAGTATTTTTATTAATTAAAAGTAAGGTTGCGTACTATCAAATTTTTTCAGACCCTATATCTTAGCGAAATTTCTACTAAAACGTTGTTATTCTTTGTTGTTGTTATGATTCTTTAATTACTAAATAAATCAATAGTGTTGAATTATCTAAAATTAAACTAAATTTAGTTTAAAATTGAGTTAACTTAAAATTTATCTATTAAATTTGAGCTAAATTGTTACTGAATTACTACCCCTAAGAGTTAGGTCATGCTCGTGATGAGATAATGAGGGAGAGTGTAGCTTTGTCTATGGAAAATGCATCGGAACATCGTGACAGAAACCCTCCGGATGTTGAGATGGCAAGCGTGGTTCCTGAAACGCAAGGAGACATGGAAATTGTTCAAAAGAAAATCGTACATGGTGTTTTGCGGAATAGTATGATGATTACTCAACCTGGGGAGAGGAAAATCCCAGGTAGCAATGTTGTTTGTTAATTGATGAACCTTATGTTATGGAATAGTAGAGGGGCAGGAAGTAAGGCCTTTCTCATAAATGTTAAAAGATTTATTAGATTAGAATAAGACTACTGTGTTAGCAGTAGTTGAGCCTCGTATTTCTGGTGCTAAAGCACGAAGAAGAATTAAGAAGTTGGGGTTTTATGACTTGTTATAGCTGACCCGTGTGGCCTTCCAGGCGGCATTTAGGGGTGTTGGGATAAGGAGGTGGTTAGTTTCGAGATTCTTAGTAAGATCTCATCTTGACTAATTATTTGATATTATCTCATTTGTTTTGAATTTATTTTTGTGCTTAAATGTTGAAATTAAAGTAGAGATTGCATCAAATTGAGACTCTATTGATGATAATGATAAATTTTGAATAAAGTGAAGAGATTGTTGGGATAAGGCTGATCACTTTAAAAAAGTTAGAGTTTAACTGAAAAACTTCCTCTTATCCCTATCATGTAAGAGTTTGATTTTGAATTCATTTGAGATAGACATCTTTACAAGTTAGAGTTAGATTAGGATTACATTAGAAAACCCTATAAAAGGGACGTTCCTCACAACAGGAAAAGGTTCTCTCCTCTTGCGTTTTTCGCAATTCTCTATCTTTCTTCTATTTTTATTGGAGCAAAAGTCATGTGTGGATTAACTTAATCTTTCTGATTCAAGGGGATTCAAACTTTGTGAGGTTTTTTGTTCTAAACTTTTATTCACGTTTTAATTCAAGTATTTCTTGTTTTGAGTTCTCATATTTCATAAATGATTAATATTCGATTAATCTGAAATTTTAATTTAATATTGATTATTCTATCGCTATTCATGAATTCAGTGATCGATAATTGTCATGAAGGAATGGTACAAGTAGCAAATAAGTTATTTATGAATTTTCGTATTTAACTTATGCTAAACAAGAAAACTAAATTATATAGTTGCAGCTATCTCAATTATTTAATTTAAGGTTTAGTCTTTTTCACGGAGCTTATTGCTATCATTTATTTGATATGGAATGTTATCACACCTAGTCAATGGATGATAAGTTTTAGTTTGGATGCTGAGTTTGAACCAATTAATTTAGGAAATTTTGAGACTTATTATGACTATCCTAATATGTTTTGGACTAATTGCTTGAATCGTGAAAATATTTTTTTTAAACCAATGATCAATGTTACAATTAGATGAGATCTTTCCCTTGAATCAAAGTTTGGTAATCTTGACTTTCTCATATTTAAATTCAATTAATTTAATTTGTTTTCGTATTAATGTCAGTTAATTAGTTGTTTAATCAAACTCTCCATTTTATTTTATTACTTGAAATTAGGAAGCTAGTGTTTAGTTCTCTAGGGATTCAACCTGGTTTCATGACTACTACAAAAGTTTGGAGAATCAGAATTATTTTGAGAACTTCGACAACCTGACCAAAAAATTTGGCATCATTTTCGAGGAACTATTTCAAGTTTATTAATTTCTTTGCGCTTTTATTTTTACAGTTATTACTGATTTCTTGTCTTGTATGACTCGTGCTTCTCAAACAGGTAAATTGCAATATAATACAAAAATTGAGAAGACAGCACGTCGGTTTAGAAAAGAGACTAAGCAAGGAAGTAGTCGTTCATCTCCAAACGTGAAAGTTGAAGTAGATCTAACAATTTGTGAAGACTCTAATCTTCAAGAAGCGGATGAAAAGATGACAAATCTTAACCCTAGAACTTTGAGTGAGTTAACGGCACTGAATTTGAATCAACTATCTTTATGCATTCAATTTCTAGATGTTGAGGTAGATTTCAAATTGAAATCTAGTTTAATTCACTTACTGCCTATTTTTTGTGGTCTTGCAGGTGAAGATTCGCATAAACACCTGAAAGAATTTCGTGTTGTTTACTCTGGAATGAAGCCACAAGGGGTGACAGAAGAATAAATAAATCTCAAGGCCTTTACTTTCTCATTGAAAGAAAAGGCAAAAGATTGGCTATATTATCCTCCACGTGGCTCAGTAATAACATGGAACGAGATGAAAAGAATGTTTCTGGAGAAGTTCTTTTCTGCATCAAGAGCAGCGAATATCAGAAATGAGATATGTGGGATAAGACAAATTACAGAAGAAACATTATCTGAATATTAGGAAAGGTTTAAGGAGCTATGTGCCAGTTATCTACACCATCAAACTCACCATTAACTTCTGATTCAATACTTTCATAAAGGACTATTACCAATGGATTGAAGTATAGTCGATACAGCTAGTGGAGGAGCTCTGGTAAACAAAACACTTGAGATAGCCAGACAATTGATATCAATTATGGCTGAAAATTCTCAACAATTTGGGATAAGGATGGATGGAGCTATTAAGCGTGTGAATGAGGTAGGTAACATGCACCTTAAGGATAAAATTTCTGATTTAACCGCTCTAGTTCATCAAATGGTTGTAGGTTAATTGCAATCAGCAAAAGTGTGCTGAATATGTTCATTCTCTGGACATCCTACGGATATGTGCCCTAAATTGCAACAAGACTCTCTTCAAGAAGCTAACGCAATAGTGGGCATTCTTAGTCAACCTCAACGAACGAATGGCCCTTATTTCAATTACTACAATCCAGGATGGAGGGATCATCCAAACTTGAGCTATGGAAATTAAGGAGGCCAACAACGATATCAATCTCACACTTTTAAACAACCTCAAGCTCCTACATATGCTCAACCTCAATCTTCAAATTCAAGTATATCTTTACATGAAATTGTTAAGGCGCTTGCTAATAATATTCAACAATTTCAACAGGAAATAAGGACAAGTCTTCAAAACTTGGGAAATCAGATCACTCAATTAGCTACCTCGGTAAGTAAATTAGAAGTGCTAGCATCAGAGAACTTACCTTCCCAAACGGTGTGAACCCTAAGACGAATGTGAGTGCAATGATTTTGAGAAGTGGTAAGGAAATTCAATCTGTAACTTCTTTACCAATGGAGGAAGAAAAGCACGATGATGGAGAAAAGAAGGAAGAACTTCCAACTCAAGAATCAACAAAGGTAAAAAATGATTCATCTTCATCAATATCAATTAATTCACGTTTACCTCCTTTTTCTAGCGGTTTGGCTAAACCAAGAGATGATGAATATGAAAGAGAGATGTTAGAAACTTAAAAAAAGGTGAAAATCAATATACCACTTCTGGAAGCCATCAAACAAGTTTTGAAATATGCAAAATTCTTAAAGGAGTTGTGCACAAATAAAAGGAAGCATAAGGACAAGAGAATAATTTTGGGTAAGAATGTCTAAGCTGTGACAAAATAGGAAATTACCAGAAAAATGCAAAGATCCAGGTATGTTTACACTTTCGTGTGTTATTGGTAATAGAAAAATTGAGTGTGTTATGCTAGACTTAGTTGCTTCTATTAATGTCATGCCATACTCAATTTATCGAGCTTTAAATCTGAATTCTTTGCAAGAAACTAATGTGATTATCCAACTAGCTGATCATTCGTATGTGCGTCCTATTGGAGCTATTGAGGATATTTTAATCTAAGTTAATGGTTTGGTATTTCTAGTGAATTTTTACATCTTAAAAATGGATGGAGATAGTGTTGAAAATTCAGCTTCAATTTTATTGGGTAGGCCATTTATGAAGACGGCTAAAACGATAATCGATGTGCATGGGGGTACTCTTTCCGTAGAGTTTGATGGAGAAACAGTAAAGTTCAACATTTTTGAAGCAATAAAGTACCTGAATGATTTTCAATCCGTTTATCATATGAATATTGTGGATTCATTTGTGCATGATAAGTTTTAAAAAAAGAGTGTTGAAGATAAGTTGGAGTGTACGGCTAAATCAGAAGAGAACAAGCAAATTGATGAAACTTGTGAAGTTGTAGAATCATTGTCAGCAATGCTAATAGATTCAGAAACTTTAAATAATGAACTTACTATAACTCGCAAGAAAATTGCCTTCTATTTTGCAAGCTTTGAAGATAAAATTAAAGATGTTACCTTATCGCCTAAAGTACATGTATTTAGGTGATGGAAAGTCATTACCCAGAACCATTTCAAAAAGGTTTACTAAAGAGCAAGAGGAAGGGCCAGTAGCACTACTTGAGGAGTACAAAACTGCAATTACTTCGAAGTTGGAGAGGAAAAAGCCACGTCGACCATAACGATGTTAAACAATTGCGCTTTTTGGGAGGCAGCTCAGAATATGATAGTTTTATTTTATTTTAGTTCTTTCTTTGATGCATTTGTTTATTTTTGAAACACAAAATTATTGGCTTAAAGGAAAAAGTGGTGTTAAAAAATCCAAACTACTAAGTCTCATAAGGCGAGATCTCGCCTTATGTGATTTAGTGTTCTGGAATGAAAATCTTAAAATTCTAGACAACTACATCTCATAAGGCGAGACTTTGCCTCATGCGATTTAGTGTTATAGAATGATACTCTAATATCCCAAAAATAAAAAATGAAAAATGAAAATATTTTTCCTTTTTACTTTATTATCATTTATTTATTTATTTTAAAAAGACAAGAAGCCCTAATCTGTTGTTTCTTCTTTGTATGAACATTCACTACACAACCCAGCAGCCTCCTTACTCGCAACCTTCCTCCCACGCACCAGCAGCTCCACTATACCTCTCTCCCACACATGCCACACACAACCCATACACCAGTAGCCTCTTCCTACGCAGTAACAGCCCTCAACAACTCTTTAACCTCGCTAGATCTCCACCCACCCAACGCAGCAGTCTACTTTCACCCACCCACACCCCAATTTTTTAAAAGTTTTTTTGCTGTTTTTAGCTGTTTTTATTTCATTCTTATTAATTACTTTTAGTTAATCTTTCTTTTAGTTTAATTTCAATTATTATTAAGTTGTTAATATTTTTCCAATTAATTTTTGTTTATTTTGTTTAGAGTAAGTGGGCATTCTAAGGCTACTACCAAGATCGCAACAAAAGGCAATTCATCGATGAATGCTCAATCTGCGGTAAGTTTTGAAATCAGTACTAAAAAGAAGCATGCATGGATAATTTTCAGATACTCACAATTAAGGGGAGTCCTCTATTTTATGCTTTATTTTTTTGATTATCTTGATTGAGTTGTGAGTATCTTATGCATACATTAGGGACAATGTATGATTTAGATGTGGGGGAAGCGAGTTTTCATTATGATAAACTTTGTGATTTGTGCTTGGACTCATCATATGTTAATTCATATATTAATTATTCCTTATGATAGCTTCATAATTTTCTGATTGTTGTTCATGAATAATTTTTAAGTTAGGATGCATTTTTGGTTTAAGATATAATGCATGAGAGAGACAAGCATGATTAGTGTTTTCATTAAAAATTTTCAAGTATCTCATTGATTTTGTTGAATGAAAAGGGTGCAGGGCTTGATGCAATTTTTGACACCTATTTGAGCTTTTAGCCGAAGAGCATTCATCACATATGTGCTCATATATATCTTTTTATTGTGTGTTATCAAACATAGTTTGTCTATGCTAGAACTTGCTTTTAAATACGTGTTGAAACTACATTTTTTATGAATTTGTGTATAAAGATGATGAGGGCATTTAGGATTACCATTTTTGACCTAAGCAAACCTACCTCACTTTTTATCCGTAGAAAACCAATTTGAGTCTTAACCTTTCTTTCTTGTATACAAGCTGAATTTACCCTTTTTGTTGTTAATATCCTTCATAATTTTGAACCCCTAAATTGAAGGAATTGTATCGAGCTTATTTGCATAGGATTTTGACTATTTCCATGAAAAGTTAATTAGATTATTCAAGTTGCATTGTTTTGATTTTTTATATATGGAAGAGAAGTAAAAAAAAACAAAAACAAAATCTCCCTTTGATATTTTTGTTTTATAAAAAAATGAAAAAAATGAAAAGAGAAAAAAGAGAAAAAAAATGAATAGAAAAGACAAAATGATTGAAAGAGATGTCATTTGAACCAAGTGAATTTTGATTTAAGTTGAAACTTGTGTGGATAAGTTTGTATGATTCCCTTCAATTTATTTAGCTAAAAAGTTCCTTTTATCATACCTTACCTGAGCCACGTTACAACCATTATAAAGCCCCTTTGATTTATACATTAGGTTTATTTTGATTAGTGGAGGAGATATGATCCTTAAGCAAACTTATAGAAATAACTTGCTATGTTTTGATTTGAGAGCTTAATGAACCTCAAACGCTTTGAGCGTATAGTGTGAAACTCTTGTGAGGGTGTCAAGTCTTGTTCATTTGATTTTGATGGAATTAATGAGATGCTATGTTTTAACAATGTATCCTATGAGTGTTTATTCTCTTGATTGTTATTTTATCTTAACCCTTAAATGTGAATTAGCTTTTGGATAATTTCGGATGACATAAAAGAAGATAAGAGGTTGTTATGAAGATGATTAATGTATTGAATTGATGTATGCTTGAGGACAAGCATAAGTTCAATGTGGGGGAATTTGATAAGATCTCATCTTGACTAATTATTTGATATTCTCTCTTGTTTTGAATTTATTTTTATGCTTAAATATTAAAATTAATGTTTGTTTTATTTTAGGAAATTAAAAGTAGAGATTGCATCAAATTAGGACTCTATCGATGATAATGACAAATTTTAGATAAAGTGAAGAGATTGTTGCAGCGGATAAAGCTAATCACTTGAAGAGTTGGAGTTTAACTGAGAAACTTCCTCTTATCCCTATCATATAGGAGTTTGATTTTGAATTTGTTTTAGATAGACATTTTTACAAGTTAGAGTTACATTAGGATTACATTAGAAAACCCTATAAAAGGGACGTTCCTTACAACAGAAAAAGGTTCTCTCCTCTTATGTTTTTTGCATATTTCTGTTTTTCTTCTATTTTTATTAGAGTGAAAGTCATGTGTGACTAAACTCAATCTTTCTGATTCAAGGGGATTCAATACTCTAGCTATAACTTTTTGAGGTTTTGTGATCTAAACTTTTATTCACGTTTTAATTCAAGTACTTCTTTTTTTGAGTTCTCATATTTCATGAATGATTAATATTCGATTAATCTGAAAATTTAATTTAATATTGATTATTCTATCAGTATCTATGAATTCAGTAATCCGTAATTGTCATGAAGGAATGGTACAAGTAATAAACAGGTTATTTATGAATTTTCATATTTAACTTATGATAAACAAGAAAACTAAATTGAATAGTTGCAGTTATCTCGATTATTTAATTTAGGGTTTAGTCTTTTTCACGGAGCTTATTGCTATTATTTATTTGATATAGAATGCTATCACACTCAGTCAATAGATGATAAGTTTTGGTTTGGATACTGAGTTTGAATCAATTAATTTAGGAAAATTTGAGACTTATTACGACTATCTAAATATGTTTTGGACTAACTACTTGAATCGTGAAAATGTTCTTTTTGAACCAATGATCAATGTTACAATTAGATGAGATATTTCCCTTGAATCGGAGTTTGATAATCTTGACTTTCTCATATTTAAATTCAGTTGATTTAATTTGTTTTCGTATTAATTTCAGTTAATCAGTTGTTTAATCAAACCCCATTTTTCTTTTATTACTTGAAATTAAGAAGTTAGTGTTTAGTTCTCTAAGAATTCGACCTGGTTCTACGACAACTACAAAAGTTTGGAGAATCAGAATAATTTTGGGGGTTTCGACAACTCGACCAAAAAATTTAGCACCGTTGTTGGCGAACTATTTCAAGTTTCTTAGTTTCTTTGCATTTTTATTTTTACAGTTATTGTTGATCTCTTGTCTTGTGTGATTCGTAATTCTCAGTCAGGTAAATTGCAATACAATCCAAAAATTGATAAGACAGCGCGTCGGTTGATAAAAGAGACTAAGCAAGGAAGCAATCGTTCACCTCCAGACGTGAAAGTTAAAGTAGATTTAACAATTGGTGAAGACTCTAATCTTTAAGAAGCGGACAAAAAGATGATAAATCTTAACTCTAGAATGTTGAGGGAGTTAGTGGCAACAAATTTGAATCAACAATCTTTATGCATTCAACTTCCAGATGTTAACGTAAAGGTTAACTATTGGTACTTGGATTATCTTTTTGTGCTTTGCTTAGGGGTGTGTATGAACACTGTCGTAGAACTGGAGGCTTTACGTTTGGGACTGTGCCTTATTGGAGGGAAGGGCTTAAGGCAGTGGAATGCGAGTTAGATGTTAAAGTGGTGATTGATCTTATCTCTTCAGCAGATGTAGCAGTACATCTGCTTGTAGTCTGATCCAAGACATTAAAGAGTTGCTTGGTAAACCGTGGGACTGTTTACTTACGAACACTGTCGCAGAACCGGAGGCTTTACGTTTGGGACTGTGCCTTATATGGAGGGAAGGGTTTAAGGCAGTGGAATGCGAGTTAGATGTTAAAGTGGTGATCGATCTTATCTCTTCAGCAGATGTAGCAGTACATCTGCTTGTAGTCTGATCCAAGACATAAAGAGTTGCTTGGTAAACCGTGGGACTGTTTACTTCATCGCACTTTCAAGGAAGGTAACTTTTGTGCTGATTACTTGGCCTAAGCTGCTTATAGCATGGATGATGATTATGAGATTTTGGTTAGTCCACCACTGGAGTTAGTTCGGGTGCTTGACGCAGACCTTAGAGATGCTTGTTTCCTCGGGGCTGTAATGCCCCTAGTTTTCATCTTTGTTCACAAAAAAAATTAAATTGTTCAGTTTTCAATTTAATTATTTTAATTATTATTATTATTAAAAATCAATTAATTTATTAATATATTTGTCAATTTTTGTAAACTAATTGTTTTTTATAAAAAATAAACTAATTAAATTTTAATTAAATTTTAAATTCTTCAATAAATAAAGAAAGACAGTCTTCTTTTATTATATTTCAAAATTTTTAATTTTATTTAATCTTTAATCAATTTTTTGATGGTTTAATACTGGTTGAACCTTTTAAACTTTTAATTTTTATTTTACCAATTTAACTTTTGACAATAAAAGAAACTCAGTTTATTATGCAACGTACAGTTGATGAAACACCAATGATTTTAATTCAGGATTAAAAAATTGTAGATTAAAAATAATTAATTAAAAATTGATCAGTATGTTTTTCTAAATTTATAAAAAATTTATATTTTTTCTCATTTTAATATAATATTATGACACTTATTTTTCATATAAAATTTTAAAATTTTCCTTTTTGAAATTTTAATGTCCTCGACGAAGTTTTATTCATAGTATAAAGATTTTCACTTCTCTTTTAATATGAAACTGAACTAAAAATATATTAAAAACTGAAAATTACTATTTTTTATCCTCATTTATGTGTAATTAAAAATTTATTATAAAATCATTTGTAATATCTTAAGTTTAAAATGACTCAATAATTAATTTCTATTTTAAGTTTAAAACAATCACATATTTAAAATTAATTAATTAATAGTTTTTATATGCTTACAAAAACTTTATTTCTTCTTTCTTTTTTAATAATTGATTGTAATAATTATCAACCTAATGAAATTTCACAGCAAAAGGTGATAGGAACTCACTGCAAAGTTATAATTATCTCCCTAGAGGTTCTTGTTTCGGTCAGGAGCAACCTTCAAAGGATAGACGAAGTGGCCTCTTGCATATGTGGGAATGGTTTCAGGTTCCTTCTCCCGTAAGAACGAAACACAATTTCTCTCAACACAGTTCCTGTCTAGTTATGGAATGAAAGTTTAGCTTTTGTGGGTTGGAAGTTCCTGCCATTCCAGTAACCAATTCATCAGCATCAGGATTTTATTTACACTCCTGAGTTAATTCATCATTCTTGAGGTTTTTTAGTTGCTTCTGCTACATATGTTTTAACAAACTCAATCTGATAAGACTGTCCCTACCTGTGTATAATCATATTCATCTGCTTCTACAAAGACACAACGTTCATCGAAATAGCTCACAACATAGGCCACGCCGCCATGAATGAGTCGGCCAAATTAGTAGTCTGCACTGCAACAACCCATGGCAGAGATTCCTCCATTAGAGTTCTGATTTAACCTTGGCTCTTTTTCCAATTAAAATAGTGCAGCAGTCTGCACCTGTTATTGCTCATGAATTCCACTGAAGCTTCGTGGATTTCTTTAAAGTAATGTCCATCATCGGAAACACCTCCAACTTTACTGGATCTTGTCTATTTTGTTTTGGTTACGGGTTTTATATTACATTTTATTAAATCTTATCTATACATTTCCGAACATGATTAGAATAGAATAATTAACATAAAGAATTTGATGGACAGCCTGACAAGTCAAAGCTGCCGATAATTTACAAAATCTCTTTTTCGATTGATATTGGTAAATTCTAATATTAGTATTATTAATATTGCTATAGATATTTTTTAAATTTATAGAATAATTTTTAATTTTAATTTTTATTTGTGATTAAAATTAAAAAATTCCTACTCAATAATTTAATTTATTGAAATTCATATAAAATTTCAAATTTTTACTCAATAATTTATAAATATTTAAATATAAAAATATTATTTAATCTTCAATTTTTTAATAAATTATAAATTTTATGTAATATTTTTAACTTTGTCAACTTCCATCATCACTATTTTATCGATCAGTGTAATATAAGAATTCGCCATACAACCTATACAATACCTTTGCACCAAAAATAGCTTTTTGCTGTCGCTAGTCCAACAATTTTTCATAGTACAAGCTCAAACATATCAAAACTATATACCTAAGATCCCTGCCAATTATCAGTAAGATGGCTAATCAAATCGCAGCATGTTACTTAAAAACACCATGAGATCTAGTAAAGTCAAAAGGGCTGCAACATTAGTGGTTCTCAACGGATAGGAAGTCAGATGTCTCACCCTAAATCTCAATTATGGCGTCTGCACGTATTAAAAATCTGAAGGGGCTCTCCAGACTTGTCCGTAAGATTGAAAAATCCTGATGAGCACAAATTGCAGGAATCCAGGGTGCAAATACCTAGGTAACCACCAATCTGTCACAGCATGGTTGTCCTGCTATATATGGAGCAGCCTCAAGAACAAACATGCAAGCTCATCGTGACAAGAGTTGCCAACTTTGACGTCCACTCTGCCAAGAAAGAGACATTGCCTTGGCGTTGATTGCAAGGCCGCAGAATATGTGTTTTTCCAGATGGAATCATGTGTTTTTCCAGATGGAATCACAGCTTGAGCACTTGACATTGATGGCATGTTACAGAATTTCCATGTTTCTTTCTGGTTTAACTTTTTAGACTACTCCTGACGAATCAGGCCACTAGAGCTATTTAACAATCTCCTCCTGAAAACCACGTCAGGAGATCCCCTTTTGCCAGCCAAATTACAGAGCTCCATCTGTCTTTCTTCTTCAGTTTCGTAGGACCTATGTATTCAAAAGATACTGTTCGTTAAAAGTCATTAAATTTCACTGTCAACAATCATGGACATTTCAGAACATAAATCGATTAAGAAAATGCATGTCCTCGTTACTTTTTATGCTTCTTTGATTGGTGCATGTACAGCAATCTATTTTGTTTCTACATGCATAAGAATAAAAAATCCAAGAAAATGAAAGGAAAATGGAAGGACTTAGCTTTCAATGATCAGTCTATAAATTCCTGCACAAACAGCTTCTTCTCCACCTGCACATCTGATTGCATCGGGATTTTTTTGGAGGTTTAACTTTCTCTGAACTCTCTCCCTCAATGGTTATCCTCTAGCTTACTTTCCAAGGTCTGTCAAGTGCTTCAGTGTAACAGTTGAGGTAGAGAGCTCAGAAAAACGTTAGCTCTCCTCTTGCTAATCATAACGCAAAGCTCATCTGCATCTATGGAGTTCGTAACTCGCTCTTTCCATTATTTGTAAGTTCACAACTTTTGTTTGAAGTAGAACTACATTCATTTCTGGAGTATTAAGTTCAATTCTTTTGATTTCCCAACAGTTCAACATGGACAGTATCATTGATTTACCATCTTCAGGTTGAGAATCATCAGTATTATCTCTGCATATGACTCCATTTTCTGGATTCCAACTATTCTTGTCCCTGTGCTCTTCCCAGAGAATTTATGAGAATCCTCTTGTACATATGTATAAATTAAAAAGACTATTATTATATCTATATGTGGTCCTTATTTTATATAACAGATAGAAATTTTATTTGTGAAATTGATTAATTTTGATAAATAATTAGTCTTATAAGATAAAGTTATCATGACATGAAAATTGTACAAGAACATAAGTATATTTATCAATATTTTAAAAATCGGACTGAATATCAAACTGGTCAAAGAAAAGGTTAAAAATTTAAGTTTCAATCGGTATTAAATCGTTATAAAACCAAATATAATAAATAAGGAATAAAAATTATGAAAATAAGTAAAAAAATATAGTATTAAATAAAAATACTTTATTGTAATAAAAAATACACTAATAATACTTATTAATATATAATAAGCTAATAATAAATCTAATAATTTAAACTAATTTTGAATCTAATATAAAATTTACAATAAAAATAAAAATAATATTTCTTTATTATCATTTATTTAAAAACTCGTAAAATTTGAAATATATTTAAAGAAAGTGAATAGAAGGAATTCTAACTTTATTTTAACTTTTTTTAAAGTCCTTTAAACACGTTTTTTTATAGTTTAAATATTTTTTAACACATTCTTAAATTATGTTAAGCAAGATTACTTATATATATTAATTATTAATCAAATTTACGATGAAAATAATAGTTAGTTTTTAATAATGATAATTTAAAATTTTTAAATTAAAGTATAAAGAGATAAATAGAGAACCTAAATTTTGCCAAATATAATTTATTTTTGAGATTAAATAAATTTAGTATTTTTTAAGGACAAAAACAGTAATTCATTTTTGACAATAATAATTAAAAAATTTTTAATTGAGATATAATTATATAAATAAAAATATATTTTATTAATAAGATTATTTGATAGAATAAAATGAAAAAACTTTCAATAAAAATTTCACAGTAATTCATTTTTGGTTCAGCTTTTGGCAGGCGAAAAAGTACTTTTTTCTATCGCAAAAACTATTTTAAGGAAAAAATGAGTGTTTGGCTGTAAACTTCAAAAGCACTTTTGGAGTAGAAATAGCTTTTTTAAAAGC
>JAOQMS010000006.1:37069253-37085776 GCA_027563885.1 Erythroxylum longipes
GCTCTTTTTAAAAAGCTATTTTTTTAATTGACAGCCAAACAGTCAACTGACTTTTTAAAAAAGCTCTTCTCAGAAAAATTCTACTGACAAAAACTCTATTAACAAAAGCTCTACTAATATAAGCTCAACCAAATAGACACTAACACTTCTGTGTTAATGACAAGTTAACACATATCAAAAATAAAGAGTGCCAAGGATAATTTATTAAGCCCCACATATTTAAATAACTGACACATTCTCTTGTTTTATTGTACCGTATCAGACCAGATACATCTATTGAATGGGAGAAAGGCATTGGAACTAATTAACTAGTTTATATATTCTTCATTTTTATATTGATAGGGATCCTTATTTATTCCTAGATTCCCGTCACTATAGAAAGATTGGATTGCCTTTACCTAACTAAACGGTAATGGTCTAGGGCGCAAAATTGCTAGAGCACGGGAAAATGAAGAGTAATGATTTCAGCAAGAGCAACCGGGCGAACTACTATAAGTATAGTGACTACTGGAATAGAGTTGAGACAAAAGGCTTGGTATAACATCCTTCCGAGCAGATCTCCTGTAAACCCCTGTGATTTGATAAAAGGAGGATATTAAGAGTTCAAATCATCTATACCTAAAAAATATTGTACCCTTGTGCTCCTTCAATCTCAACCACTCATTTTTTCTCTCTTCTATTTATTGAATGGTTGAGATTGAAAGAACATAGGGGCTCACCGTTTTGTAGGTACAGAAGATCTGAACTCAGATATTAGGGGAAGTAGTGAATAGAGATTCTCCCGCAGAGAGAGTCGGATGAGGTGAGACCTTCACGTTTGGTTTGTAGGGTGGGGTATCCCGACCTACTTTCATTATGCCTTTTCAATGTTATTTGGTTCAACTCTATTTGTGACCTTTTCTTGTATGTGGGGCCTCACATATTAGATGACTATAATCGGAATTTTGAAAATAACTGACCGGTTTTTATAAGAAACTAGCCAATTTTTCCCTTAATCAGCTGGTTTTTTTCTCATAGAGGTTATAAACATGAACCAAACAGGAACATAGACTGATTTGTATATATTTTGGTCAAATCAATTAGTCTGATTCGATTTTTTAATCATTGATATTTAATTCTGCCCATAATTGAACGTGCTCATACAATTCTAATAAAAATTTACACCATAATCAAATGTTTACATAAAACTAGTTCGTACACTTTGATATTCGATGTCATATATAATAATAATAATAATAACCCAGTAAAAGTTTTACTAATATACGAGACTTTGAGAGATTCAGGAGTACTTAATTTGACCCCTAATTGATAGAGAAGCTCCTTAGAATAGCCTCACATTAAGAAAAAAACATGTATATAATAAATGAATAAAATCAACGTATCAAGGTGTACAAAACTCTCTACTTTGCAGAGACCTAAGAAGGGTCATGATATACGCAGCTTTCTCTTTTTACTTTTACAAATAAGCTCTTTCCGTAACTTGAACCTATAATCTTATGGTCATATAGGAATAAACTGATAACACTCACAATACAATAAAATAAATATAGAATAAGGTAAAAAATAAAATAAAAAATAAAACAAGTAAACAAATGCATAAACAAGTAAAATGCATATAATTAAATAAATCAAACAAGTCATTATAAAAAATATTTAGGTGAAATAATGAAATATTTAAGTTAAATAACTAAAAGATAATTATTAATAAAAAGTATTATATATTAAATATTTAAGCTAAATACAGAATATAAACTTGAAGAAAATTTTCGTGTCATATACGCAGACTTAACCTTCTAGTATTTGTATCGGTACATACTTGAATTCAGTATAATGAATACTTAAAAACTGGGTAAAGATAACAGCAGGTTCTGGGCTTGATTTAGGTAAACATAAGCCCAACTAAGATCAAGGTTCAATCCTTCAAAACAAAATAATATTATTTTTACTTATAATTAAAAAAATTAGCCAAGTCAAGCTGAACTTGACTCAAACTCGAATCCAACTCATTGCCATCCCTAATTAGAAGTGACAATTGGTCGTTTGACTCAAAATATTTTATTAGAATTTGAGCTTAGTTTGAGCTTGAAATTAATTAAGTTTGGACTAAGTTTAATTAAACGTTTTAAATTTTTAAAACAAAATTATATTGTTTTTTTATTTCAGACTTTAAATTAAGTTAAATTGCAAACTTGAACTCGAACTACAGCCTAAAATTAGAAGAAAAAAAAAAAAACTGAACCTTGTCCAAACCATGGTTAACTCGAGTTGCCGTAGAAACACTTCAAAAAGTCTCCCTACTGCATCTTACCTCTAAGAAATAAAGGTTTTGAGTTGCTACAGATATGAGCAAGTTAAAATTTATAATGTTGAATGAATTGGTAGTTAAAAGTGACAAATATTTTAAAATAAAAGACAAGTAATTATGGATATGAACCAAAGAGTAAAAATTAGAGTAAGGACGATATGAAAAGATAGGGAGCATTTTTTATAGATATCGGGCTACATTAAGGCTCCTCTTTTAATCTCTTTTTGTTCATACTAAAAAATATCTAAGAGGATGTGCCTTGGTATATGTTATTTGTTGATGACATTGTTTCAGTGAATGAGACAAAAGAAAACGTTAATCTTAAGCTTGAACTTTGGAAGAATATATTAAAGTCGAAGAACTTCAAATTAAGTAGAACTAAGATTGAATAAGTGGAGGATAACTTTTTAAAACATAGGGTGGCTACCGATGTGGAGGTGAAAATTAATTCATAAGTTATAATACAAAAGGAGTGTTTTAAGTATTTAGTATCTATCATCCAGAGTAATGAAGAGATTAATGAACATATAATTTATCGAATTAGATTATAATAACTTAGATGGAAAAGTGCATTAAGAGTTTTATATGACAAGAAGATACCATTCAAGTTTAAATAAGTGCATATTCATAAGCTAATAGTGTCGGAGATGATGATGCTCAATTGGATGTGCACCTTATTAGAAGAGATAAGGTTAGGAATGTATTGATAAGAGACAAATTAAAGGCAACTGATATTATTGAAAAATCAAAAGAGACAAGGCTTACGTAGTTTGGACATGTTAAAAAGAGATACTTAGAACGTTTCAGTGAGAAGATGTGCGAATATTGTACTTAGAAACTGTAAGAGAAAAAATAAAAGCTTAAGAAGAATTGAAAGGAGGTGATCAATAATGATATGACACTATTGGAATCTACCGAAGATATGTTTCGCAATAGAAAAATTTTGCATGCTATGATACATATAAAGAATCTCTCGTGAAGAGATCCTTGTTGTTCTCGTTAGTCTTTTAACATTTTCCTCTTATAGTTAGCCTAAACTTTTAAATATGTAGTACTTACCTCTTATGAATTTAGCCTAAGTTTTTTCCTACTTAAAATCATCATCATCATTATTGTTGTCATTATCAATCATCTATTTTATTTATATGAGTCATTTAAAAATAGTCTTTATATTAGTTACGAGTAAAGTTGCGTACAAGTGAAACTCTGTAAACTCCGTGTTTTTAAAAGATTTGTGCTGAGTTGTTGTTGTTGTCTTAAATTCGAACTAAACTAATTAAATTGGACTCAAATTAATAATTTTATATAATTATCTCAAATTATTAATTTAAGTCAAATTTAATTCATTTGAGTTTGGTTAGAAGGTTGAGTTACATTACCGTGTTATTGTTATTTAATTAGTTTATGTCTAATATGAATATTTTTTCACAAAAGTCTAGAAGAATGATTTTTTTTGAAAATTTTAAACTAGAAAGAGTCTTATTCAGGAATTTTAAAAATCAATGACTTTTTTGAGTTTTCTTATCTATATCTTTTATTCTTTATGATATTTTAATTTTTAATTTTTTAAAGAAAATTTAAAATTTTCATTAAAAGTAATTGTCAATAGAATATGAATATTGCACATAAATTAATTAAATGTTACTAATATAAAAAATTTAAAATTATTTAAATCACATTGCAACTTCATATATTTACTTAATATTTTAATATTAATTAATTCAAATTTATCACTATTTCTTGAATAATACTAATCCAAATCTCCAATGGGCTACGAACATAATAAACGCCCAGTGCCTCAATTGGACCACGAAACCAGTGGTTTCAACTGCCAATCCCGAAAAGCCACATTTAAGTCCGTGACTGCAATTTTCCACGTGGCGTCTCGTTGTTGGTCCAATAAACGTGTCATATGTTTTGATTGGAGAAGGCATGTCGACATTACAGGGCCTTCAAGATCTAACCAAGTACCATTAATTACTATATAAATGCACCACTTAGGTTTATATTTCTATTAGGTTCTCAGAACTCTTTTGGCTTCTTTATGCTACCATACTGAGGTTAGATCAATCATTTCATTTCCTCAGAGCTAGGGTTTCGAGATTGGGAGAAATATGGGAGAAACAAAACGCGTCTCTCTCCGATTTGCTATTGTTTTTCTGATAGCTTCTGTCTCATTCTATCAGCTTCGGGCCTCCGACGACGACGAGGTGAGTAACTGATTTCAGTGAATCTGCGTGTGGAAATTGTGTGTATGAGTTTTTGTGTGGGGGGATTTTATAATGAGAGCTGTTGATCTGGTTTGTGTAGGTCTTTTACGAATCGTTCGACGAGTCGTTTGACGGCCGATGGGTTGTTTCCGAAAAGGATGACTATAAAGGTATGGTCATTTGCTTCGGATCTCGTTTAAAGCGGAACGATGTTGCTTAATTTTTTGAGTTTTTGTGCAGTTCTTTAGCTGGTGGAGTTCTAGTGACTGTTGTTAAACAATTATGAATCATATGTGGTGTAATCGATGGGAATTGTTTTAGGTAGATGGTCAATAATACATGTGGCATTTGTTTTGTTTTGTTTTAGGTTGCGGGTTGACTAACTATAAAGACTTTGTAAGTGTGTCCAATTAAGAGTGGAAACACGCTAGACTTTGATCCGTTGATAGTTATTTAATGAATCTCACTAGGGGCAAAAGAAGGATTTCATAATTTTTTAAATTACAATGGACATGAAAGGAACGGGAATGATGGAGCTTTTGAAAAAATAATGTGAAGAATTTTAACCACTTATATACTGCATGCTGTAATTGTAGTGTACCCGATTTGGCCTTTTCGACAATGTTTCCTAATACATTACTTTTATAATGCAACTCTTTTGTATTCATTTGGTATTTTCATTTTCGAGTAGGTGTGTGGAAGCACTCAAAGAGTGAGGGACATGATGATTATGGACTTCTTGTGAGTGAGAAGGCTAGGAAGTATGCCATAGTGAAGGAGCTTGATGAACCAGTTAAGCTAAAGGATGAAACTATTGTTCTCCAATTTGAGACTAGACTTCAAAATGGGCTTGAATGTGGTGGTGCTTATCTGAAGTATCTTAGGCCGCAAGATGCTGGTTGGATAGCAAGGGAGTTTGACAATGAATCTCCTTATTCAATTATGTTTGGTCCCGACAAATGTGGAGTCACTAACAAGGTTCATTTCATCTTGAAGCATAAGAACCCAAAGAGTGGGGAGTACGTTGAGCACCACCTCAAATACCCACCTTCTGTCCCTTCAGACAAGCTTTCTCATGTTTACACTGCCATTTTGAAACCTGACAATGAGCTTAGGATTTTGATTGATGGGGAGGAGAAAAAGAAGGCGAATTTCCTTTCTTCTGAAGATTTTGAGCCTCCTCTTATTCCTGCTAAGACCATCCCTGATCCAGATGATAAGAAACCTGAAGACTGGGATGAAAGAGCCAAAATTCCTGACCCTGATGCAAAGAAGCCAGAAGATTGGGATGAGGATGCACCTATGGAAATTGAAGATGAGGATGCAGTGAAACCAGAAGGATGGATGGATGATGAGCCTGAGGAGGTTGACGATCCTGATGCTGCCAAACCTGAAGATTGGGATGATGAGGAAGATGGTGAATGGGAAGCACCAAAGATTGAGAACCCGAAGTGTGCAACTGCTCCTGGCTGTGGTGAATGGAAGAGGCCAACAAAGAGAAATCCTGCCTACAAGGGAAAATGGAGTGCTCCACTTATCGATAACCCAGCTTACAAGGGTATTTGGAAGCCTCGGGAGATTCCGAATCCCGACTACTTTGAGCTGGATACACCTGACTTTGAGCCCATTGCTGCTATTGGGATTGAAATCTGGACCATGCAAGACGGTATCTTGTTTGACAATATCTTGATAGCTAAAGATGAGAAAGTTGCAGTAACATACAGGGATACAAAATGGAAGCCTAAGTTTGAGGTCGAGAAGGAGAAACAGAAGGCTGAGGAGGCAGATTCTAGCACAGATGGACTTGCTGGCTTCCAGGTATCGAACTGTCCAGTCTCCATCTCCTTTGGGTTTTGACCTTGTGTTTCATTGTCTGACTCTTGCTGTTAATTCTGCAGAAGAAGGTGTTTGACCTCTTATATCAGGTTGCAGAGATTCCTTTCCTAAGCGGGCACAGACAGAAGATTCTTGTAAGTCTAATATTTTCTGACATTTGTCGTATGAATAGACCCTGATATATGAATTTAATGTTGTAGGATGTCATTGAGAAGGCAGAAAAACAACCAAACCTCACAATTGGCATTCTCGTCTCCATTGTTGTTGTGATCTTCACTATTTTGTTAAAAATAATTTTTGGTGGCAAAAAGCCGGTGGTAAGTGTCTAGTGCAACCTTCTCATTCTCAACATGTTTACTTTTTTTTTTCCTTGCATTTATTTCGTAGTTTTCTTGAGCTTCTATGTGGTTAGAACTTGTCTCATTGTGTCTATAACTATGTGATGTAGGCGAAGGTAGAACCAAGACCTACACCAGCTGCTGAGACTTCCAATAAGGAGGAGAGCAGCAGCGGAGAGAAAGCAGAAGACGACGACAAGGAAACTACTACAACTGCCCCCAAGAAGAGGTCACAAAGACGTGAAAACTGAAGACGTGATATTGGTTAGACTTGGGGCTGGCAGATATAAACTCTTGGTAAAACATGTGCTTAGTTGTTTTCCGTAGTTTGACCCTTGGCTATTCCTCCTTTTTGGCCTTGGTTTTGATCACGAGGAATGTATGAAGAGTGTAAATCGCATTTATCTATCATCAGGCCGTGTCCTTTCCTGCCTTGAAGATCTGCTTAGTTTTTGCCTAAACTCATTTTACTTGGAATTTTTTACGTGGAAGGATTAAGGATAAATATGGTTTCTTTAATCAATTTTGTTGCCTCTGATGATATATTGTGGCGTGAAAGCGTCATCAACCTTTGTTGGTAGATGTAGTGTTGGAATTATACTACCTTCGGAAATTTGCTCATGGAATCGACGGACATTGATAACTTTTGAGTTCGGTTCTTCTTAGTTTTTCTTTCCATTGAAGAAGAAACATATGCTAAGTGTTACAAAGGATTTTTGTCACCGGTTTTATATCCAAGTTACGTTTACATCTTTGCATGGTAAAGATTCAGCCTTTTCACGTAATCTTGCCAATATTTAGCCTTTTAACAATTTAGATAGGACTTTATATGATAGGATTTAGCTACATTTCATTTAGTTACATCTCAATCGTATCTACCTTTTTCTCTGAAGCCCGATTGCTCTTAACAGCTGAATTCGTTTCTGAGTTACAGGGGGTCTGTCTGCCAACTCTCTTTTAACTTGACCAAAGAATTCACTTCCCACACAGGTTCTTACCGTCAAAAACTAGTTTCCCGAAATACTAAAATACGCTACTTTTTCCTACAACCACCACATATTAAATCGCTGTTTATCTACTTGACTGGGGTGGGATCTGAGATTCGGAAGACTGGCATTGTTAAATGATGGTGACGAGCAGCAACAGCCAACAGGCTGCAACGGTATGAGAAAGAGAGAGGAGCATACGATGGTGTTAGTTGGGCATTCCGCAATTCTACTCGTATTTTTATCATGTTTTATTAAATTTCATTCATTCATTACGTAGACTTTACATAAATATATGGATAAGATTTAATAGAACATGATTAGAATAGAATAATTGGAATAGATGATTTGATGTGTCCAGTAAGAATAAGAAGATTTCTTGCTCCAATTATGATATTTTTATCATATTTCATTAAATCTCTTCCACACATTTAGGTAGACTCTACATAAAATATATGAATGAGATTTAATAAAATATGGTTGGAACAGAAAATTTGATGTATTCAGTAAGGATCGGACCTCCTGTTTCGATTATGACATTTTTATCGCGTTCCGTTAAATTTGCTAATCGGAAAGATACCGTAAGGTTGTGATCGAGAAGACACCCAGAAGCTTTGAGCCATATGTGCATTATCACTAAGTCTCTAATTCTATTTTCAATAGATTTTTACCTGATCAATGGATAAGTTAATTAAAAATAAAATTAGATTTCTGATAAATGAAAATGCAATTAGTGGTTAGAACCTTTTACTCATATGCATATTTAACTAAACTCATAGTTAATATTAAACAATTTAATAATATTTGTTAAATAATATATATTTAACTAATAATAAAATTAAACTTAACAAAAGAACTTTTTATAATTTTCACATGTTATGAAAATATGCCAAAACTAAACTGAAAAGCAAAATAAACATTCAACTAAAATTTACTCCTTTACACATCTCTGGGTGCAAGCCATTTGTTGTCCTAAGCATTACTTAACCACATGCATTTTATAGATAAGCTTTTGGGGCTAAAAGAGCTATGGGTATGGCCAATTGCTCATAGATAAATATAAGCAGAAGGAAGCCAATTCCGTTTAATGAAAAAAAAAAAAGAACTGTTTTTTATCATTACTCTACATCTCAGAACTGGAGCCGCTGGGCAGAAGTTCACCTTATTGTGACCAAGTATGTGTTGAAAAAAGAATGTTCGTCGCCTACTTGGAAAAAGATTGACAGAGAAAAACAAAAGGTAACTGAAGACCTCACGCTGCAACACCTCTTTTGTTAATAATCATCACGCCTACTATAACTTAAGAAAAGCTCATCTGAAGACCACTACAGTTCTGATTTTCTTAATTTAACCTCGTGTAGTGAAATGGTTAATTTATCGGCGACCACCGGTGGCCTTTCTAGTCGCCGGAGGGGCCATGTCCTCATCATCAGACTGGATATCTCCGTACACCCACATCCCAAGTCTAGCAGACCTCGCTTCATCCTGGAACTTCTCTAAATTATCAAGGGCTACCTGCCTTTCCTTAGGGTCCCACTTTCTCCTCTTCTCAATCCTAGCAAGTCCCTCCTGGAAAGTATCAGCAAAACTCATCATCAAACAACATAAAAAACAAGAAGAAAACAGAAAGGAAGTCGTATCATAAATGATCTAATCAATCAACCAAATGATTATGAATGGAAATTATGTTGGAACCATAAAATAGTACAGGTCACAACATTGTTATGTTTACCATACTCTACCAGCTGTATTTGACAAAAAAGGGTGCTGTGCCGGATATTTGTTCGAAGGTACAGATACTATAAATACCAAAAATGATGTGAACTACTCGCAGTATGGTATTCGCAACCTTGATTGCAATCTATGATTATTTGTGAGTGCAATTAAATTATACTAAGCTTTGAAATATTAAAGAAGAAGAAACAAATTCACATCAGGGCTTAACTTTGGAACCAACTCTACATAACAAATCAAATATCTTGAAATTGTAGGTTTTACTTAAAAAGAATGATTAGATTCATAGGTAGATATTCACAAGCTATGGTAAAAATGTTATGCCCAAAACGATGCATCTCTAGTCTATACTAGCATAACATGACATAGAAGCAACATAACTCGTACCTGAACCATGGCAGCATTTATGCTAATCTCTGCATCCACAGCAACAAGAGTTACTACAGTGATGGACCCAGTTCCTTGCCCTTTAACTTTCCCTCCAGAAAGATCCCTCTCCTCCACCTTCGCTCTGAACTCTTTTGAAGTGCTCAACGTGTGAGCACTCAGATACGCAGCTGCTTCAGGACCACAATCCTCTTCCAAGTCTGGCACTTTGATATAAGCCAGGCTACATAGCTGGGCGATACCCGGGGAAGATGACACTGAAGGGTCAAGAGGCCGTAACCTACTGTATGGAACCTCCTCCTGGTTTCCGTAGTCAGTGTAGAAGACTTCGAACTTGTCTTTCATGGACTCAACAGTGCCACGAGGTGCATTCACAATCTACATAGCAGATTGCAAAAGCTGTTTTAGACCACTAACCCATGCATGATATGCTAAATTTACTTGGATGGAAAGAATTTTATAAAAGAGAAAGGAGTACGTAGAGCACATCATGAAGACCTACAAAACTTAGCATCCCAGCTTGACAAATTACTACATAATACATACATGACAAATATCAGGGAATTCGTTAAGATACATGTAGTAGCCAGGGTGAAAATCATTAGAGCATACAAAACCAGATTTGCATGAAACAAACTACAAAAATGAGCCTCACCATTGCTCGGTTCCATGAATTATCTGCACTAAACTGAGCAAGGACTATGTCACCCTTCTTAGGATTGAAAGCACCTATAACGGGAGCATCTTGTAGATTCAGGGATGCCAACTGCTTCTGAATAGATGCAACTTTCTGATCCCCAACTGTCTGGACATAAAATTTTCCACCGCCCAGGACTTCTGTAACTACTACCTGCAGAAGAATAACATGTGTAAGCAAGAAACATTGCTTCACTCTCCGATCATATCTAAGAGACAACAACCTTTAGCACTTCTTTCTGTTTGCTTTCAACAACTGAACCATTAGAAACTTCCTCCCCTTCAACGTAATTCTCCCAAATCTGAAGAGAAAAGGAAAAAACATTATCAAAAAAGATGGAAATTCTTGTAGCCAAACATATGACAGAAAATCACATATCCTTGCTTCTTACTTTCAGCTTCTGTCTTTTGGCAGATTTCTCCGCTTGTTCAAGAAGATGAGCATCAGGGATTCTGTCAGTACCAAAGGAGGTTTGCAGCTTTGCAAGGCCAGCTTCAAGAAGAGTCACTGCCACATTAGTCCTGGACTCCCACAAGGATCCCAAGAATGTTCCAGTTCTATCAACAGTTTCCACTTCAATCTGAATTGAAGATGAATTAATCAAAGAAAGGAAAATAATCCAACTGTAAAATGACATGGTTAAAGGCTAAGATCAGTACATCAACATCTCTCTGCATTATCTTTCGTCTCATGAATGCAATTGCTTCATCAGAATAAGGTTCATCACGGCCAGGGCATCTAACACCAGAAAATGAGAAGGCAATGCTGCATGTTTCCTTAGGAATCAACAGTTTGAAACGATGACCACTGAGGACATACTCCACCACAGCAGAACTCCTCCTACTCCGATGTAGAAATGGCAAGAAATCCCTGGCTTTCTTGACTGATGCCTAAAAAGAAGCATATTTGCTAAACAAAATGGACCTCACAGAATGGAGCAAGTATGCAAAAAGGGTTGCTGTACTAACTGTTGTAAGGTCTGTTATATGCATGACCGGAGGATCCTTGGCAGAATGAATCCCTTTCTTCCCAGAAACAGCCCGTGATTCAGCAGCAAGAAGGGCATCATAAAAGTTTGATCTCTCCTCAAAGTCCCTATGTCTAATTACAGTGCCAAAGCCACGGGAAACCACAAGCTCTGCCACATTAATCCCTTGCTGAGCACCAGCAGTTGACAGTGCTGGTGGAGTCTCATCTCCATCACCCTTGGTGGCCGAAGAGAGGAAAACTGAACCAAAATCCATCAATCTTGAGTCTCCAGGCCCAGTTGCAACTGTAGGTCCCTCTCCCATTGTGACCTTCCTGGAATACTCCATTTGGACACTTACCTGAGAAATAAATAAGATTAACATTTTAACATAATAATAATAATAATTATCAAGGTTAAGTAAAGCAGCTACAGATTCATACTTGTCGGCCAATAAGGCGTGTTCTCAAGAACTCTTTGGCTTCACGGGCATAGGGAGCAGGTTTTTCATCTCTGCGAGGATTGCCCATTTTTGGACACCTAATGCTTGAAAGATTTACTCTCCTCTCTGCCAAAGGACTGCCAAACGGCACAGAATCATCAGCTACGATGATGCAGTCACCACTTACAACCTCCACCACCTGAAAAATAGCCAAACTTAGTTGAGACAATATTCAAACAAAGGGGCTAAAATCACATCAAGAATTTGAGAAATCACAACCTTTCCAGTGAAATTCTGGTCATGAATTGCCTTCGAGTTTGTTGCTGGCGGTACATAATTTGTCCAGATTTTCAGACGGCTTTTCTTGGCCTCAAGCTCTGCAGCCTTCAACCGACGCTTGGCATCTTCTTCCATCATGTTTGCACTCCATTCAACAAATTTAGCTAAACCCTACATTGAGAAAAGTGGAGGCAGACACACAGAAATTCAGAATCCTTATACATATGTAGATATTGATTCTTGTTTAATGTAAGCAAAAGCTAAAAATGCCAATTCTCTAAGTAATACAATATGTTTCAGGGGTTATAGATTTTAAACCATACCCAACACTGATATCAGCTAACAGCAACAGTCGTTGTCATAAAAGCAACAATACTTATCGCACTTACATTTTCAACAAGTTCCATTGACAGGTCATTCACTGTATCCCCTTGTGGATAATATACTGAACCAATCAAATTGCTGAATTTATCAACACCTTCCAGGACAATTCGAACCTACAAACCAAAACTCAAAGTTAGCTTATACTAAAAACATTCATGGCTATATTATAAATCATAATGCCTCATTTGTTTTACCTCTCTATTCAAAACACGAAGCTCTGTAAAATGTTTGGCCTCCATACCAAATGGATCAGGAGCAACTTCAGCAGCTGTTGTTGAGGCTGCAAGTCTCTGTGCAGATGTTAAAGGCGCATGTGGTTCAGAGACATCACCATTTGTTTCTTCAGATGTGATCTCTGTTTCAGCAACAGTTTCTGCTGCTGCTCTTCTACCCATTGATGGGGACTAATTTGAACAAAAGAAAATAACATATATTTATAAATATTACATAAAAATGTTCGTAAACAAGAGCAAGAAGAAAAAAACTCAATTGCAGGTTCAATCCTCATAACAAGGACATGCACATACCTGAATTCCTGCAACAAAGACTTGGACAAACTGAAAGTCTGGCAGTAAATACACACGTACGGTACTGCCATCACGAACTTGTTCAACAATGCCTTGCATTGGTCTGCCCTTGTTTGCCGCTAGAAGACCCATGGCGTCCAAGTTAGTTGGGTCCCCAATGGCAGAGGGGGGCAGATTTCTGATGGATGCCTCAGCAGCACCTGGTGTCTACAGCCAGAAATACAAGAATTCAACACATTATCTCGTGGAAGACATTACATTAAAAGAAAAATATGACTCTTTATCAAGGTTATGAAATCAGAAAATGATTGCTTCATATTAAGTTTTGAACCATCTGCTTCAGTTAGGATCCAGATGCTTCAAGCGCTACCTCCAGTTGAGCATGAAATGAGTATGAAATTGAATGCAACATAAAATCAAATTTACATAAGCCAAGACTTATACATGTCATCACACACGTTGCAAATTTTTCCTGGACTTAATGACAATACCATACAAAAGTTTTCTTGAAATGATGAAATATCTAGAGTGCTGTTTTTAACAGTCATAGACAAAACTGCTCCTCCTCATCTCCAGGTCTCAGCCTCTGTTCTATGATTACTGTAAGAAGTGAATCAGAACAGAGAAATGAACTACGCAGTTATGACTGATGAGTTAAGTATTTTTTTTTTCAAATACCATGCTAAATATATTTCTTTTTATATATACATCCAGGAATTAATTCCTACATCAAATGACTGTATCTGTGCAAATGATATGAGTTTATTTACAGTGCACAAGACGAGCACAAAACCAATAATAAAAATAGTTATGTATTACCTAGAAAAGGGCTTTACAGAAGTAAGCACAAGATTGCCATTGACAGGGAACCGTTTGCAGTGAATGGGGAGAAAGTAGTGATGAGATAAACGAGAGATTGAGAAAAGCTAACCTTACTCCATCGACCCAGACCCTGTTGCTTAGCTTGTTCTTCAAGTTGGAGCAAGTCGGCAAGGAAAGGACTAGCTTCCCCTTTCTGCTGACCTTGTTCCCTCACCTAAGTGGATAAATGATCAATATAGGCAAGGGAAATGAAAATTATATATTAAGATTCTTTCCAAGAAAATAAAAGGTAACCTTTGCCCAGCCTTCAGAAACAACAAGCACAGCAACATTCTTGTCACCAAGAAATACTGAACCAAATTCTCGACCAATAGATGGCACAGAATAATCCACCCTGAAAGTGACTTCCTGTAGAAAAAGTTTAGCAGTCGCATTATATAGTCCAACATAATTAGTGAACAGTTTAAAAAAAGATCATCTAGCAAAGAACAGCTAACAGAAGAAGAAGAATTTGACCTGTCCAATGCAAAGCTTCCTCAAGAACTCTCTGCTTTCCCATGCAAATGCCTCATCAACTCCACCTCTACGAGCCTAGGAGTAAAGATGTAAAGTCAATACATTAAACTGTCAGCTGAAAATCCACCCTAGCATTAGTGACATTCTTAGTCCTCTTTTGATAGTTTCTAAGTTCTTGCATGCAATATCTTTGGCAACTGCCATACTACATACATTTAAACTTGCAATACACCAACACTGGTACATGTATATGAGATGAAAAACAGTTTGAAATAACGCCATCGAACTTCAAGCTCATCAACATAGCACCCCGACCTAGTTCGTCACTCATCCATCTACTCAAACGGATCATACATAAACATGCAACTAACGCATAACAAAGACTTCAATCGGTAACAAATTGGCAAATCAGAGCAGTAGGTAAACAATAAAAAATATTAACAAAAATAACAAACGGGAATAAACTTTTACCAGTCTTGGAGCGATAAGAGATGATAAAGTGATGGTCTTTTCTGCTGGCAGCCCAGCCTTGTTGTTGGTCATAGCCATAATCACCAAGCAATCCCCTGAGGGAACAGCTTTCACTCTTCCTCTGTACCATCCTGTGGCTCCAGCTGTTGAAGTTGCCATTTCAACAGCTAAGATCTGAAGACATAGCAGATTATTATGCACCAACAAAACCCACTGAGAACGGAAAAAAGTCAACAAACTCCAAATAGAGCTATTCAATCACATTCATATTCATACAATACACAGAACTGCAATCTTCCATCGACTCGATAGTGTCATCCTCCGTACAGTCAATTCAATCCCAAAAAGAAATAGAAAACAGTTACATGCAATAGCAACAAAGTTGATAGCCGAATACAAACAACTAAAAATACAGAAAAATCCAAATTTTCGATCACAACGCATGAGCAACTCCAGATCGGCAACATCGAACTCATCGAAGATCAAAACGAACAGACAAAAACGATTAAAAAACACAAAACCTGATCCAAGCAACAGCTCAAACAAACACAATCTATCACTCACTCGATCAGACCAATCACAACATCATTACATCAACTTATAAAACAACAACCGCTATCAAAAAGCATACCAAACGAAAAATTTAGCTCAAATGAAGAGCTAGAAATCTGCATTAACACGCACAAAATACAATGATAGAGAAGTACAGAAAGCGATCTGTTGAGTTGAAGAATTGCGTTTACCTAGATCTCTCAATTGTGTAGAAAAAGAATCTTTCTATTTTCTTTTTCAGTCTACAAGACGGCGGATCAAAAGAAACAGATGGAGAAACAGGACAAGAATGAATGCGCGCGAGAGAGAGAGAGAGAGAGAAGAGAAAGACCGTGAGCTTAAGTTAAGTGTCGAGAGAGAGAAAGAGTGCGAGGGGCAATATAAATGGCGGATAGGGAGGAGATGGCAGCGAAAGGTGCCCTTCACTTTTAGAAAAATAACTAGAATTGCCATTATAAAGATACAATTTTCTTAACGATACGTACGTTCATATATTTATTTAGGTTGGCGAAATCTATGGGAAGTTGGATATGGATTGCTAAATGCCCGATCTGTCCCTGTATTATTCTGTTATCTTCTTCTGTTACAGCTACCACATCACCTTACCCCTTTGAAAACATTTAGTTGGGTCCACAGGACTGTGATGGTCGCTTTGTTATTTTAAATTAAAAAAACAATTTGGGTTGGGTTGAGGTACCCCGAGCCTGAGTTTTAAGGCTTGAAATTTTCAAAATACAGGGCTTAAGGCCTGATCGAGGCCTAAACAAACTAGACCTGATTTAGGTTGCGTTTAGATCTGTGGTGTAGTAAAGATAACACTTATCCACCGCAGTTTTCAAACGCAGTCATACGTTTAGATTTGCAGCCGACAACCGCAGGTTGGAAGAAACTGCGGTGCCACCGCAGAAATAGATAAGTAGAAAGGGGCTGCGGTAGGAAACTGCTTATGCGGTGGAAGTTTTACCTTTCAATAATAACCTCATGATATTTTAATATTTTCTATTATACCCTTACTTAATTAATAGAAGGAAGTTTTTGCCAATAATATTTAAGTAAGGTGAAATATTTTA
>JAOQMS010000006.1:37120253-37131253 GCA_027563885.1 Erythroxylum longipes
CTTTTTACCATGATGAATCCATGTTCTTCTGGATCTAACTCTTCCATGATCAGCCTCGCATATTCCTCCGCTTGCTTCTGTATAGTTGAAAGCTTGTTCGCAGAAGCACTAAGGGTGATAATCTGCTCAAATTAACCATCAAAATAAGTAATTTATGAGACAACTTGGTCTATGATCGGAGAAATTTTAGTTTCAGGGTTTAGTTACTGCAGCAATTAGAAGGACTTTACCTCTTTGACTTCCTCCTCATTAAGTTTTCCATCTGCATCTTTATCGACCCTGCAATTTTTGTTTAAGCTCAAATTTTGATGAAAGCTGAGAATTTTACATACAAATTCAAAGGCTCAACTGTTTGCCGGAAACAAGAACACCTACATGTCAAAGAAAGTCTGCAGCCTGGAATCGAAGCTCTGATCAGAAATCTGTTCCCAGAATTGCATCAGCTCTTCCTTAGAAATGGAATCGCCAGTTATGTTCCGCTTTCTGGCAAGTGCGTTAAACAACTCTTCAGCAAACTCCTTGGACTCCTTCATTCCTGGCATTACAACAACAAACAAATTAAAAACAAATCAACCAAAGGCTGAAGTTTTTACATAAAAACAAAGATCTGCAACAAATGGAAGATTATATTGTGATTTGTGCACCTATGCATTCAGAAAAACGTGAACGAGGAAGCAAGCCATTGCTTGAAGCAGTAATTTCATCAAACCGCTTCTCCACAGCAGGCCATCCTGCTCCTCCATCAGTTTTGCTGATGAACTTGAGTCCCTTCAGGGCATGGGCTGCCGAAGTTTTGTTCCTGTCCAGATGGCTTGGCTGTTGTTTCTTAGAGAAAGAAGCAAGGCGTTTGATATCTTGAGATACTTGTCTGATTCTAGCAGAAGCATTCCTCACAATATTCGAAGCAGATCTTTTTTCCAGGCCTTTAGCTAGTAGTGTCATCTCAGGATCTTCTTCATCGCCGTTTGCAGCTTTAACACTGTGAACTGCCACAGAATCGTCACGCACGTCAAGTGTGATCTCCACATATGGTTCTTCATGACCCTTGCTAGTACTCTCTGGTATACTGAACCTTGCACTTCTTCTTCCCGTTCTCTTGTTCAAAGGTCCACTTAGTGGACCACTGTAAGAAATGCTACCAACGAGCTCAGTCTCAGACTGGTTGTGATGATGAAGATGATGATCTTCTCTTCCCATTTCTTGCATCTGGGTCGACACAGAAATTCTTCAAATGCTAATAGCTTCAAGCTTTATGTGTGAATATACTATTAAGACTGATAGCAAGACGAAACCTTGAAAAAGTTTATCTCCACTAAGAGACTAGAAAACAAAAAGGGAATGATTATACCAAAAGTGCGTATGATTCTAATATAATTTAAGGAAACAAGTTGTTCAGAAACCAATTGTCTAAACTCTAATACTCAATTCTCGCAAATCTGTGAGGAAGGAAAGCAGAAAAGTATGAAGAATCAGATTTCACAAAGAAAGGAATGGAATTTCCCTGATCATTGGCTCCAGTTAGCTAGACATATCTATATATGTACATACATAAAAGAAACAGAATAAAGGACATATTTGGGTCTGAATAGGCAATGATTGTACCATTTCAAAGCGTGTAGGTTCGTGTAACAAAAATTGCAATTTTTTGCTGAAGTTTGGCAGTTGTGGGCCTGTGACCAAAACTTAATAAAGTAATAAACATCAACATTATCTTAAAGGATATCGCGTAGTGATGTAGATGTGGAAGATAATCGTCAGAAGGCAGAAGCAGTGATTTGTCCTTTCCATAGTTGTTTAGGTTTGGCAGGACAACACTAATCGCTGGATTCCAATCAAATCTGAACATTTGATTAGTTACCAGTGTAAACGGTGTTTAAAAAACGTTGTTTTTTAATTAGTTTTCAGGTATTAGCACCGCATCCATTTTCCATAGGAAGGCTCAGAAGAAGTTTCATGCTTTCTTACATGTGCTTGTTTCTGGTTTCATCTATATTTCCTAGCATTCTGCTTTAACTTGACTTCCCTGCTTTTTCTTAAACGGAAATCAGTATTACAAGTGATGATTGACTAATTAAAGGCTTAAATCACGTTTCTAGAAAATAACTAAGTTTTTAACTTTTTGTCCTCATACATTGTACAAATAATAACAATCATTAAAAATTTAATCGATTCAACTGTTAAAATTTTGAACTCTGTAACTTTTCGATTTAATTTTTAAATTATTAAATTTGATTTAATTTAATAATTCTTATTATTAAAAACTGATCAATTTATTAATTAATTATTCAATTTTTATAAATTAATAAGCTCTTATGAATTAAAATAAATCAATTAATTTTTATTTAACATTTTCTTTTTTCAATTAAACTTCAATTTTATGGATGAATAAGAATAATCTCTTTTAATTATATTTTAAATTCTTTAATTTTGTTTATTCTTTAGTAGATTATATGACGGTCTAATACCGGTTGAACATTTTAAACTTTAAACTTTTAATCTTATGGGTTTAACTTCCGATCTGATTTTTAAAATATTGAATAATAATCTTACACTTTAATAAATTTAAGTTTTTATCATATGCTAGTAAAAAGTTAGTTAAATTAGCATGTATTATATTACAAATAGACAATTTGAACTTATTGATTTTAAAAATAAAATTTTCAACATAACAAAAGTATAATTTTACATAATAAATAACATTTTGATAACATTAAAATATATAATATATATTTTTAAAATATTAAGATGCAAATAGTATATTTAAACAGCTTTTAATCTTCCATTTATGCAATTAAATTTACCAATCTCTTAAGAAGTAGTCGAGTTGGTAGAGTGGACGGTATGAGGTCAAAATGTTCTGTGTTCGAATCCCCTACTTACATTCTCTCGATCGAACTTGTCGTACAAAATTTGGCTAGTGCAAAGTACTCAAATGGCATGATTTGTAGGTTATTGTATCAATCTGAAAGTTTACTCAGTACATATCAAAAAAATAACGATTGCGGATTCATCTGTTCCAAAAATAAATAAATTTACCACCTTGTGAAGCATGCCTTTTTTTTCACAGGTCCAATTCATTTTGAACCTTCCATAATATTAATTCAAGGAAATAATTAAAACTCTCCATACAAAGATAATTTACAGTACAAATTGCTTAACTCTACACTGATCCAGAACTAAGTGCTTACCTCTGCAATAATCCGCATTATCTGTATTTGTGGATAGTTGTGAAACAAGTCGTCTTACACTTGTGTTTAAAAGATGAAATGAAATGAACTTTAAAGGTAAGAAAGTGATACATATAAATTGTACACATATATTATCACGACTTTCACAAGATAAAGTGGCCTTTTAACCTTTTTTTTTTGACCCGAGGAACAATTTACAGATTTATATTAACATTCCTAATCGTTAAAAAATTTAATCGGTTTTAATCGTAAGAGTCTTGAATTATTAAATTTTTTTGTTCGGTTTTTAACTTTTCAGTTTAATTTATTTTAATAATTTTTATTGTTAAAAATAGTTAATTAATCAGTCAATTTTTATAAATTGATATTTTTTATAAACCAAAATTAATTAACTAATTTTTATTTAATAATATATTTTTTAATTAAACTTTAAATTCTTACAATTTCTTTCAATTGTATTTTAAATTCTTTAATTTTATTTAATCTATTCGATCTTTAGTCTTCTTTATGACAGTCTAACACTGGTCGAACTTTTTAAATCTTAAATTTCTTGTCTTATCAATTTTAACTTCTGACAATTTTCAAAACATTTAATAATTCACTAAAAGTAGATTTTTATTAAATTAAATTAAGTTATTTTATTTTATTTAAAATATTAATATTAATTAATTGTCATATTGTGTAATTTATAAATAATTTCATTTCTTTATTCTAATTTAATATGAATATATCACAATAACTTTATATAATATTATTTAACTATCAAATAATCACTTATATTATTTTCTTCTATTTTACTCTAAATAAACAATATTAAATTTAAAAAATTTTATTATAACGTTAATAATTATATATAATTAAATATAATAATAATAACTTTTGAATTATAATGAGATTTGATGCAATTAATCTTATTAATTATCATTTATTAGAGATACCTCTAGACCGGTCCAAGCTCACAAATTGACCGGTCTTTCTGCTTTTAGCTAAAAATATCCGTAAGTGGATGCTAATAAACATTGAAAGCAACAGACTTGACATCAAAAAGAACGAAGTTGTTGATGGAGCCACGACTTGTTATTTCCTAAACTGTGTTGTCGTTATAGTCGGTAGTCAAAGCATGCGTGCTGACGTGTTCAGATTTTTAATTTTGGAATATGTCTTTGTGGTCAAAGTTGATACCTTCCAATTCCTACTTTGATAAGTTTGTCAATTATTCAACTTTTTAACACAATAAATGCATGGCCTTTAGTTTTAAATCAAATTATCTGATATAGTTACTCTGTTTTAATTTTGATTTATTAAATCTTATTTATATATTTATATAAAATTTACATAAATATATTAATAAAATATAATAAAATACCGTAAACAAAATAAAAGATCCGATCTCCTTTTGTTTCTCTTTCGTCAAGAGCTCAACTTCAAACATCCTTATTTGCACCTTTAAAACATCTTAATTCCTAAGGCGAGAGTTTCAATTAATTAGAGTTGATGTATACATAGACTTTCAGCTTTTCGTCATAAATTTAACTATGTCTTTGTAATGTTAGTGATTTTCCGAATATTAAACAACAATTAATTTCAGTTTTACGGTTTTAATAAATTTACAGTCCAAACTAATCAAATTTGATCCGGTAAAAATAATAAAGTAACTAAATAAAAGATTTAAGTTAATGGTTAAAGTATAGCGAAAAAAATTGACCTTAATCAGCACAAGTCAGACATGCAGTGAGCGTATAATGGGGAGGATGGATATGATTATTATATATATATATATATGCTAAGGTCTCCTCCATCTGTTAAAGTAAGTCGTAAATGCTTAAATCTTTAACCTATTAAGAGATTTACATGATGAAAAAGACGTTAACAACCTCTAGTTAATTAACTTTTGTGAAGGTCTTAGAGAAAGTTCAAAAGTTTCGTTGTCGAAAAACTTGTTTGTAATTATGGAAAGCAAAATAGGTGTTTTTCACCTTTTTCTTTTTGTTTATTCACTTTTACGTTTTATCCTAAACGCGTAACTAAAACTCGTAACATGTACAACATGTAATTGAGTGATATTGCAAAATTGTGTCATAATTTCGTTATAAATATTCTGATCTTAAAATTAGTTTTAATTTATTCTTTAAAAAAGATAATAAATTTATAATTTTCACTTATCCTAAATTTTAAATACAAGGTAAAAGACACAAATTTAATTTTCTTATAGTTTAATAAAATTTAGAGAAAACTCACCTTTAAATAGAAGAAGGAAGAACTTTAAAGCCAAAGCAAGTTGACAGGGTTAGGACGCGGAATGTAGTAAATAGATGAAGAAATGGTAGCTAGAAATGGTCCCTTTGAATTGGCTAACATTCACCAAACTCGACTTTTGTAAGCCGCAGAGAGGTCGTGACAAGTTGTAATAATAAGAGTTCAATGCAACTTGGCCTTGAGACTTGTAGCTGGCAATGTCAAATGCATGTCCTGTGTTCTATCTATCTACTCTCCAGGCGTTGGTTTGAGTTGAATCCTGAAATGGCAGGCAGGAGGCTGGAGCTGGCACTCTAATTTGACGATGCCCTGCTTTGCTACTCGTGTAAATCTTTAATGCTCGTGAAGACCATATCATAACATGGGATTAAATGGGAACAGTTCTGATAAAGTTCTCCATTCGCTTTTTAAGAGTTTCTGATAAAAAGGGTATTGAACAATATTATGTTCAAATGATGATCGATCATCCGATTCCGAGCAGTTTGAAGTTCAAGATAACGTAAAAGCAAGGTTATTTTAGTCAATGAATTGGAAAACATATTGATTAAAACGATGGTTTTTTCGTGATTATAATTAAAAAATATTTTTTTGTTTAAATTTAAGACGGTTAGAATTGTTTTAAACTTGAATCTGATCTAAAATTCGGTTAATTTAAACTTTATTATTATTAAATTTTGGTTAAAACTATCGAATTTTGCAATATTGAATTAAGCAATTATTTGAATTGATTTGATTTTATATATGCTTAACAAAAGATTCATTTTTAAATCTTTTAATACCACAAATTGTTTTTATGGTGTAATAAAATATTTATTAAGTTATTTTAAATATCCCTACTTTTTAATAAATTTTCAAATATACCAATTTTTATTTCAAATTGTATTTATTTTTTAACAATTTTTTATGCATGCATATATTGTTTTAGCCCCTTTTGTCATGTTAATAAAAATAAATACATCCTCATTTAATAGTTATTTTTATATCTTTTGGTTTTGATTTTGATTTTTTATTTTTACTTTTATTTTTCATTTATGAAGTTAATTATTTATATATTTGGCTATTATTTTCTTTTACCTTTTTTAATTTTGTTCCCTATAAGTCTGTTAGAAAAAAATCTCTACATCAGTTATGGATAAGACTGCATACTTTTGGATTTTTTTAATCTCTACATCTTAGCATAATTTCTATTAAGATATTATTATTGTTGTTCCTGATCGTGTTAGTGTTATAAATCATAATTATAAAAAATATAGTTATATGTCTCATTGGTCAACGATAATAAACTAATTTTATAATCATGTTCAAAATATTTTTAAGGAGTTTTGTAAATTTTGATAACATTTGACTTTTTATTTTATATTTTCCAAAAATCAGATTTTATAAAATTATAAACATAATCTTTATTATCAAATATTTTTAAATATTTAACTATAGTAAATTATATTATTATTAATTTTTATACAAATTTCTAGATCTAAATACATAATATTAAATTTTTTACAAAAACAGTTCAATACAATTAAGTTTTCTAACTAGTTGACATATATAAACTATGAATTTTTATTATTTGTGATATCTAATGTTAAAAATAAAACTTAAAATATATTTAATATTATTTTACTAAACTTCGTAACTTTAAACTTTACAACTGTTAAAAACTATATAAAAAATATAATTTACCAAAAAGATAAGTATTACATTAAAGAATTTGAAATTAGGGAAAAAATTTAGAATGTTAATGGTCCATGGTGCCCCGCGGGCCGGTGGGCTGAAATGGGTCGATCGGTTGCTCGGCCCAACTACGGGCTAACCAGCTTGTGACTCGGGCTATGGATCGACAGGCCTAACTTGTCCTTTTTTTTTAAACAAAAAATTTTCAAAACGATGGCGTTTTGGAAATGACGGGTGGGTCACTTGCCAACCCGTGGGCCGGTCAACCCTGGCCAAAAACAAGTGGGCCAAGCGAGTTTTGCCATCCCTAAAAAAATGAGTAAAAAGAATTATGTAAATTATAAAATATTTTAAAACATTGCAAATTTTTATCATGTGAATTAAAATAAAAGTTTTTAAATGATTTTTATTTGAATAATTAGTAATGCAGGTATCAAATCTAATCATATTATCTCCGTTTAATTCTAACTAATATTTATTTAACATAGGTAATATAATTACCCTAAATTATTTTTAAAATAGATAATGACCAATAAGAAAGTTAATTCTTTTATCATTATTTGTATTTTATTTGTCTGATTTATTATTTTTAAAACAACGTAGTTTTATTAATTTCAATTGGGCCTCAACCGGGGACACAATTATCATGCCTAATTCAGGCGGCTTCGTATGTGAAATGGTCTACCTCACAATCAACATGTAGACGTTGGTCCTGAACAATAATTTGTACACGACCATGTTATGTTTAGAATCTCTGAATTTTAGTTTTCTGTCATGTGGGGCTTTGAAATATTTTTTTTGTTTAATCACGAGCTAATCGTGTCTTGTTCTTATTCTTAACGTTAATTTTATAAATTGTAGTCATCTATCATAGGATGCTTCAATCTTACAAGAGTATATGTATTTTTCTTAACACGATCTAATCATGCCCTTATTCTTAAACATCAGTATTATGAAACAATAGAAACATAAAATAATAATCAAACCAATTCAAAAATAATGTTCAATTTTTTATAAAAATAATTTGACCCTAGTCTTTGATGTTGCCACATAACTTTGTTATGATATACATAAGAAATCATGTGTTTTGCAAGATCTATATCAAAATTTAATAAATTTCCAAAAATCAGCACGAAATAATGTTATTTTGTAAAAAAAACAACTCGTTTTTATATTTTAATTAAAAATAGTTCAGACTATTGTTGAATTTTAGTTTTTACATTTTTAATTAAAAAACAACATAAAATTAGGTCAGGTTATTTCGAATCTAGTTAGATTCAGGCTTTGGCCCGTTGGCTCGAGCCCGATCGAGTCTCAAATTAGACTTGTGCCTTAGTAGCAACTTCAGGCTCGACCTGTCCTATTATTGTTTATATTTTCTGCCACACTCATCTTATTCTTCCCTGTATACCCACCATCTGATGAAGAGATTTTACATATAAGAAGGATACAAAGATATGAGTGATGATGGTTAAAAAAGTCAGGATTGGGAAATACCTGATATGCAAACTTGAATTTTGTCCTGATCATTTCAAGTTATTTACGAGACCAGTTAACAAAACGAGAAGCTGAGAGCTTGCGATGATCAAGTTACATAGCCGCAAATACCTTCCAGGCTCGTGCCTACACTAAAAGATCCCACTTTGATAAAATGAGGCTTCTCATATTTTAACTTTTCCTTCTACTTTAATCTTACCTGATGAGTCACAAATTGCAATGGCAAATTTAGATTTGACATTTGCAATTTGCACCTAGATGAACTTAAATGGATTTTCGGGTGAACCGTCCACAAGAATTTGCTCTTATGTTATTCTTAGTCCTCTCTATTTTACAGTGAAGACGGCATTTACCAGGTTTACAAAAACACTAGAGATAGGCTCAAGTTGGTAATCATTGCACGAAGCAGCGGAGTATCGAGATCATTTGAAGTTCTAGCGAAGGTGTAAGTCACCTTCACCGAGCTTATACTACTTCCACCTACAACCAGTTGGACAACCAATTTGCTATGCTTTTCTGCAAGCCCAACATATGATGCTAGTTCTGATAGAACTTATATTGACACAAAGTGACAATTGTCGACCATAAGTCTACTTCAATAACTAATATTTCGCTCTCCATAGTGAATTTATGAAAATAAAGAAATAACTAGTGTTAGTGAAAAAGCAATAATATAAAATTGAAACGAACTATCTGAATGTAAGGGGTCACGAAAAATCACTGCTCCAAGTTGTAAATTCTCCCTCTAGGTGCAACAGGACAACAGGATCCAACCTCCGGGTTAACTCCTTTTTCACCAGCTTTGGTGTGCTCCAAAGGATAGAGTATGAACTGTCTCTGAAATTAAAAGAAGGCAGATAAATACGCAAAAAAATGTACGTAAGACAAAATACGTGTGTAACGTATTTGTATATAGAGAAAATTGCTTGAGTTGGATGGAGCAACTAAAGATTCGTGAGATACTAAAAACAAAGAAAATGAGCAGTGTTTAACCTTCCCATTTTGAGCATATGCATGACTCATATATATAACAGAAACAATGTATACGTTGGCAATTGGAGAAATGAACGTTGGAGTATAATAATGGCTAAACATTATCACTATTAAATGATAATATATAGTCCAAGTTATGGACCAATAATACTAACAGTCTCCCACTTGGTCTAAAACTTGAGAAAGAAACTATAACAATTTAGGAGAAAAATAAGTAAACAATAAGGTAAACTAAGTCTTGAATTTGTTGTCCAAGAAAATCAAAGACAGAATCTGCTACAGAATTAACAGCCTAAAATGCCCTAGTCTCATGATCGTTCTAGAGAGATAGCTCAAATACTCTCATAGGAGGGTGGCTAACTCCCCCAAAATCACGTAGGTGAGTCCATCAAGTGTGTACTGCTCATACCACCTAAACTTGGGTTATGAAATTCATTAAGGATTACACAATTCAACCTCATCAAAAGCAGTAAAGTCATGTTAGAGATGCAATTTAACAATTGAATATATCTCAGTATTATTTCACAAACAAAGTACAAGTAAGTAGTCTCCACATAACTTCATTTAACCCATTGAACTTGGTTTCCCAAGTCGGATGTCCATCATGAGGTTACTGTACAATTGAGCTCAACTCCATACCTTTAACATGCTCTAAAACTAGTTTCCTATACAAAGCTTTTGTAAACGGATCCACTAAGTTTCTCTCTGACTTGACATAGTTTAGAAAAATTAAACCATGTCTAATTAAAATGTAAACAATTTTATGTCTCAATCTGATATGTCTACATTTGCATTATATGTCTTGTTCTTGGCAACTTGAATGGCATCCTACGAATCACAATGAAAGAACACAGAAGGAATTAGTTTTTCCCAAAGTGGGATATCTGCTAAAAGATTTTTTAACCACTCGGCTTCCTATCCTGCCAACTCCAAGGCCATAAACTTAGCCTCTATTGTTGATCTCGCAATACATGTTTGCTTGGATGATTTCTAAGACACGCTGCAGCTCCTACCAAGGTAAAACATAACCAATAGTAGAGTGTATATCATCATCTTCGTAACCCAGTTAGCATTAAAATACCCCCTCCAATACAGGAGGATAACCACCAAAAGATAATTCATAATGCATAGTACTCGCTCCATTTGCATATCGCTCATGATATATATAATAACTCAAGCATCTATTTCAAATGCGTATCCCATTTTTACATAGCAGGTTTATGAAAATCCACGTGAAGCAACTGGTCGTATTGTTTGTGCCAACTGTCATTTGGCTAATAAGCCAGTGGATATTGAGGTTCATAATGAATAACCTTTCAAATACCTCAACAAACGAATCAGTGCATTCCAATACTCTTGACTAGGATTATGAGTATACCTACTAGGTCTATTCAC
>JAOQMS010000006.1:37140875-37160758 GCA_027563885.1 Erythroxylum longipes
TTTAAACTTTCAATTTTTTTCAATTTTAGCCCGACGTTAATGTTTCTGTTATCTTTACCGATGTGGCAGTGCTAGCGTGCATGAACATTAATTAATTAGACATGTTGGTTAAGATTCAAAAACTTTGATTAAAAGACGTCATTTTTTTAATGACTTAACCTCCTTTTTTTTTACAGCTCCCAACAAAGAAAAACTCGTCTCTTTCGTTATCTTAATTGTTGTCTTCTTCATCCTGGTCATTTCACTGGTTGGAGCTATCAAGATAACGGTAGCGGTGAGTAGGATTATCATGATCAAATGAAGCAGGTAAGGCTAAATTTGACATAGGAACTGGCACTGATGCATGGCCATCACGTTCTTTCTCAACACCTCATCTTGGAGCTAGCACTTTGTGTTGGAAGTTGATTTAAAGTTTGAATTAGTCTTTAAGTTGTTTTAGTCTTGCAAATTCTGTAGGGTAGTTTCCTAATTTTATTCTACTTTGTCATCGCCAAAATATCTGGTTCTGTTGAAGATTTTATTTGATTTTCAATTTATTTGTATGCCTATATAAAGGCATGATCAAATAGAATAAATTGAAATAACATACAGAAAATACGTTGATCTTTCTTGCTCACTTTTTTCCTATCGTTGCTTGTTCAAAATTCCAACACTGTATCAAAGCCAAGTTCTGGACTTGTGAGTTAGAAAGAAAAATCCTTCAGATATAAAACCCACGGCCTCCAATAACACGACACCTTATGCTCCTCCCAATTTCAATGGTGAAAACTATCAAGTTTGGGCTGTCAAAATGAAAGCTCACTTGAGAGGGCTTGGTTTGTGGCTGTGGGTTGACACTGCAAAAGAACTACCATCTGTAGGAAACAATCTAACACTCAATCAAATTAGAGCCCATGAAGAAGAAGAAGCAAAAGCTCTTAGAGTGTTGCCATTGATTCATGCTACTGTGTCAGAAATAGTTTTCACGAGAATTATGACTTGTGAAATAGCCAAGGAAGCTTGTGACATTATGAAAGAATTATATCAGGGCAATGATAGGACAAGAAAGATGGAAGTGTTGAATCTCAAAAGAGATTTTGAGACTTTAAGTATGAAGTAGCAGGAGACCAAACAGGAATATTCTGATAGGTTGATGAAGGTGGTTAATAAAATTCGACTGTTAGGTGAAGATTTACCAGACAACAGGATAAGATGATTATAAGTTTGCCTGAAGGATTTGAGGCAAAAATTTCTTCTTTTAAAGATTCAAGAGATATCAGTTAAATAACCTTTTTAGAATTAATCAATGTCTTGCAAGCTCAAGAGCAAAGAAGGGCTATGAGGAAAGTTAGAACTGAGCAAAACGATGAAGGAGCTCTTCTAGCCAAATTGTTAAAAGGAAAAGGTAAAATTCCTAAGTGTGATAATTATAAGAAATCGGGGTATGAAGAGAAAGATTGTTGGTATAAGGGAAAACTTTAATGTTTCAACTGTAAAAGATTTGGACACCTGCAGAAAGATTGCAGATTGAAAACGGAACAAGCAAATATGGTGGAGTTGGTTAATTAAGAAAATCTTTTTTGAAAGTTAGTGAGAAGTGCACCAAGATGTGTTTGGAGAGACGTGTTCCAATGATTGTAGGTTGGTGAGAAGGGCATCAACAGAATGATGAGAACTACATCAATTAGTGAAGAGAAGTGCTTCACAGAATATTCTGAAGATGGGGAGATGTGCTCCAGAAAATTTAAATATCCAACTTTGAATTAAGAGAGGGTGTTGGAAGTTGATTCAAAGTTTGAATTAGTCTTTAAGTTGTTTTAGTCATGCGGATTCTGTAGGGTAGTTTCCTAATTTTATTATACTTTGTTATGGACAAAATATCTGGTTCTATTGAAGATTTTCTTTGATTTTCAGTTTATTTGTAATCCTATATAAAGGCATGATCTAATAGAATAAATTCAAACAACATACAGAAAATGTGTTGATCTTTCTTGCTCACCTTTTTCCTAACGTTTCTTGTTCAAAATTCCAACACTTTGGAGGCTCAGGTCCATATTACTTTCAGTTTTGTTCTTTGGCCATGTTTCTTTATTGTTGAGTTTCTATTGTCATGAGAGTTCTTGGCATTAATCAAGAAGGAGTAGCCATTGAAATGGTAGAAGCTATTATTGGAGCTTTGAAAGGGGAACTTACTTCTAGTGCAGTTAATGCACCCATGGTTACTGCTGAGGTGCCAGTTATTTCTTTATTTTCATAAATTCACTATGGAGAGCGAAATATTAGTTATTGAAGTAGACTTATGGTTTACAATTGTCATTTTGTGTCAATAGAGGTTCTATTAGAACTAGCATCATATGTTGGGCTTGTAGAAAAGCTTGGCAAATTGGTTGTGCAACTGGTTGTAGGTGGAAATGGTATAAGCTTAGTGAAGGTGACTTACACCTTCGCTAGAACTTCAAATGATCTTGATACTCTGCTGCTTCATGCAATGATTACCAACCTAATCGTATCTCCAGTGTTTTTGTAAACTTGGTAACTGCCGACTTCACTACAAAACAGAGAGGACTAAGAATAACATAAGAGCAAATTCTTGTGGACGGTTCACCCGAAAATCCCTTTATGTTCATCCAGGTCCAAATTGCAAATGTCGAATCTAAATTTGCCAGTGCAATTTGTGTCTTAGGTAAGATTAAAGTAGAAGGAAAAGTTAAAGATGGGAAGCCTAATTTTACCAAAGTGGGATCTTTTAGTGTAGGCATGAGCCTGGAAGGTAGTATCATTCTGTGCAGGCAAGTTGATCAACCTGGTATAATTGGTATTGTGGGGAGTATACTAGGTGAAGAGAATGTAAACGTAAATTTTATGAGTATCAAAAATAGGCAATTATGACCATTGGTGTGGACAAGGAACCTAGCAAAGAAGCACTAAAGAAAATAGGAGAGGTATCGGCTATTGAAGAATTTGCTATCCTAAGTTTATAATGCAGTATGATTTAGTGTCATAGTCCTAAAGTAATTTCTATACCATATTTAAAGCCATCAGGGCAACTGGTTGAGTACCTAGAATGTTCTGCGTGCTTGTAGTCTCAAGAAATCAATTTTCTCCCAGGAATTCTTGCACTATACAAACATAGTAGAGTTTTAACTCCACTTGGATAGACTTTCGCTTGAAATTTTGTTAATATTTTGTGTATTAAAGACGCTTATATGTCTCTATTTGTTCAAGAGCTAATTAACTCATAATTTCCATAGGTTTGAAACCTGCCGATGACATTTTTTAACGTTTCATGTATAGCAGAAAACTAAAGTAATTATATTCACGTGTTCATCGCCTGAGATTCTCATCTATAAGTCAAGCAAAGGCAGCCAACATATGTAGTACGAGTATATAACATACTATTCATACCCAAATATCGATAGAGACAAAGGTGGATAGATGACTGGTCACTTGCGGATCAAGAGGGAGAGCCCAAGGGAGAAGGTGATAAATTGTTCATCTTACTCCCGAAAAGAGTGATTCTGGAAGTTGAGGCAACCTACTGGCTAGTGCAGCTGCTGCTGTAAGCCTATAACTAATACCTCAAAACCCTGCTAGAGATGATTATAATGGGTAATGATAAGGACTATCCCAACAAATGACCATATCAGATCATAATCAGTAGGCTTATGATGTACATTCTATGACTTTGGTATTCCTTCTGTTGACTTTTCTTGATTGGGATCCACAAAGATTTCATATTAGGCTAGGCAACTTATTGTTCAATTAAATTTCTACTGGCAGCGTTCCTTTAGGTGATTAAGTAAAAAAATGTGAATGAAGCTGATAATTTTGACATTCTGCTACATACAAGCAGGATTGTTCAAGCGAGCTAAATGATTATTTTGTAATTTTTCCAATTAGATCCAAATGCTTCAAAAAATTTGTTGAGCTAGCCACTTGCTTTAATCAGTTTTTGAAGTTTCCAAGTCTCACAAGGGCTTTAACCATTAAGGTTACTCATATCCATAGATTAACCCTAGAATAACATGCGCTGGCAATTAAGATAGGTACATTTTATTACCACATAACATGACACCACACTGTATTACAAACTACTTTCGACAAATGACTAAAACATAATAGAGGCATTAACAACACCCTGTACTAAAGATGAAAGCAAAGAGCAGAGGCACAGGATTGGACCTTTCTACTGCTCCCAAAGAGCAACTTCCCAACATCCCATTAGTGTTAAACCTACAAGCTATCTTCTCCTTCGCGGACACAGCAATCAACCCAGCTTACCCTTCATCAAGCCTTTTGTTAACCCGATGTATTCCATCACCATTGCCACGCCTCGTGCCAATGTCCCTCTTATGATGGCCTCTCCCCCCTTTTGTGCAAGAAATTCTACACAAATTACACGTATATGTCCCTGTACCGATCAATGGCGAGTCACCAGTGTGACCTATCATCTTGTTCATTAGGCCATTTGTCGATGTGTCACTGGACTTGTAGAGTATCTCATATTGATTAAATATGAAAATGTTAAAAGGTTTATAAAGTGGTAAGGATCAACTATCCAAATGACTAATTCTAGTCATTTTAGCAATGGTTGACCCAAGCCCAATTCTTATTAATGAGCTCTACACTCTACCCATATTAAAAATTCTAATAAGACTCCTCCATGACCCTACTCTACACTTTATCCCCCAAAACATCATTCTCTACTAAAGTCACTAAATGGCCTTTGGCTACAGGGAAATGACCAGAACGAAGAAGACAACAATGAAGATAACGAAAAAGATGAGTTTTTCTTTATTGGGAGCCTTGAAAAGAAAGGGATTAGGTCGTTAAAAAAAATGACGTCATCTACTAAAGTCACTAAATGACGTCGTTTAATTAATCAGAGTTTTGAATCTTAACCATTGTTTATGTGTTTGATTAATTAATGTCCTTGCATGCGTGACACTGTCATGTTAGCAAAGATAACGAGAACACTAACGTCGGCCTAAAATTGAAAAAAATTAAAAGTTTGAATATTTTATTATTACTTTTTAAAGTTCGGGCTATAATTGAAAAATTGTCAAAAGTTTGTTATTTTTTGTAATTAACCCATTTTTGAATTATAATAAAATTTTAAAAATGCTCTTATTTTTTTAGTAAGAATATTATATTAGAGTTAGGGATAATAAAAGAGTCCAGGCTCGACCCAGCCATGCTTGGCCTGACTCAACTCGAACTTAACAGGCAAGCTTGGTTGACCAAACCTTGGGCAGGGCTCTGATCTAATATTCTCGACTCGATTGGGCCTCGGGCCTGTCAATGTAATATAAGGCCTGGGCTTAGACTCGATTTGGATCAGGCTTGCCTGGCTCAACATTTTATTTTTAAAGAATATTTTCAAAACAACATTGTTTTGTCCATGTCCGTGGAGCCTCGAGCTTGAATGGACCTAAATAGTCCTAGTCCGATAAGGCCCGGTCAACTCGGGCCAGGCCTAGGCCCAATTGCTAAGTCTAATGAACCAACCTGAAGCCTGACTTGTATCTGCAAAATAAAGTCGTCGTACCTTTTTTTTTAAAAAAAATTGACCTGGGCTTAGCCTCCTTAGACTTGGTCTGGCTCGTGCTCAAGCTGGGCAACCTTGGGCTCGACCTCGCCCATTGCCTCGAGGAAACAGAAAAAAGAGCCAACCCTTTTGTTGCTATTCTCAAATTTTGCGGACGTTGATTTTGAGCATAATAGTAAAATAGTAAATTTGAAGAATCTCTAGGATGAGAATTGTATAAATGAGATAGTATGAAACAAAGTAGGAATGACTAACCGAAACAAAATATCTGTTTCCAAAATATCTTAATCTCATCCATGTACGTACCAAAACTAAATAATAGTAACAATAATAATTTTAATCATGAGATTACTTTTTAAGGTCTAATGATTGGCCTAACTAAATTTATGTAGGGACAGAGAAAATTAATCTAGACATGAATTAATTTTCAGCCATCAAATTTTTAAATAGAATATTGGCGGGACTTTAAAGGACGGAGCATATAAATAATTTTAGATAGATAAATTACATTTTAAAATTATTAATATTAAAATAATAAATGCGTAAAAAATATCAATTAAATACTTGATATTTAATTTAAGTCAGTTATTCTTATTATTAATCTTGATGGCGTGGATTTCAAGATAAATTAGGCTTATTTACATTAAACAAACATAAAATTTTAATAAAATAATTAATAATTAAAATTATTGCTAAAATTAATTAATTAATTAATGACAAGGACAAGAAAGAAAGAAAAATAAATTTGTAAAAAATTAAAAATATTATAAAATAATAATAAAGTCAATGTACGTCTGTTATTTTTTGTGAGAAATTGAGATAATTATCGATACACGCAGTCTTATTTACTTAAAAACAATACAGACTTACTTAAAAATATTAGTCCTGGTCCAACAACGTGAACCCAGGTCGTATGAAGTTGGGCCAATGATGTCCGAAAACAGGCCCAAAGACACTTACAATGTCGTAACTTGGGAGGGAAATGAAATCACAGAGCCAATTGACCATTTGAACCAGAAAGAGCGAGAGGACTGAGGAGGCATAGCCATCCTCTCTCCACCATTTTTGGAATTCATTTTTGATTCTTTCACATGAAGGATTCGACTTCTCCTTCTTCTTCTCACACCCACAACAAGAAGAGAACAAGAGTCAATGGTGATTCTTCTTTACTTTACTCTGCTTTGCCTCTCAGAAAACGACCCCAAAACCGCATTATTTCCCACTCTGCCATCGTCCACATCCACAACCTTGATGTCCCTCTGGTCTCGCCCACCACCGGTTCGCCTCTCGACTCCATCCAACTCGAACCGGATCGGCCCTACACCCTCGGCCGAGCCGCCCGTGGCTGCGATTTCCGGTTCTATGATCGCCGGGTGAGTAGAACACATTGCCAAGTTCTGTTCGATAGTGTAGACCGTAGGGTTTATGTTGTGGATGGAACGATGTCGTTGCTTGGTGGTGATGATGTTGTTAGTGAGTTTAAGAAGAGATTGGTTAGTTGTGATGAATTGGATAGCGTGAAGCCTTCGTTGAATGGGTTGTTTGTTAATGGGGTTAGAATTAAGAGAGGATTGGCTAAGGAGTTGCATGCAGGAGATGAGGTTATGCTTGTTTGTGGCAATAAGGGTATGTGTAGTTTGTTAATTCGAATTGGGTTTGTGATTCAGGGGGTTGTTATTAAGGAGGAGGTTGTTGTGGGGTCTAATGAGATTCATTTTGAGAGACCTTGGTTGGTTGAGGAGTCTACTTTAGTGGGACATTCACAAGGTTCGGTGTCTAGTGGGAAGAGAAGCAAAAGGGTTTTTGCTGTCCGAGCAAGTGATGTCGTTTGTCCAGGTTACGATTTTCAAAAAATTAAATGCAGAGATGCTGTTGGAAGAGCCAATCCTCTTTTGCGTCTTTGTAGGCAAATATTAAATAGCGATGATCCCATTTCTTGTATTCGGGGATTCAATTCATCAAATCTGAGATTGGAAGCTGTAAAGGGTTGTAATAACAAATTAGTTCAAATTCAGGGTGTTAACCGAGCTGAACCTCCTGATTTTTTAGCAGAAGGTCGAAAGGAGGTGGATAATGACATGGTGGATTTTAGGTGGCAAACACTGAGGTGTGAGAACTTACACAATGACCAGGGTAGTGTAAATAAGAAGTTATGCGGTGACAAAAGATGTGTTCTTGTTGATGGTGATAATTTGCTCGGAAAAGATCTTAGATATTGCACAGAAGATGATAATTGCACTAAAAGTAAGGCATTGGTGTTGAGTACTCTGAGTGAGAAGGAGAATGCCCCTTGTTTTGATGGTGTTTTACGAATGAAAACCACAGAGAATTCAGTGCCACCACCTGGAAAGAAGTTTTACCTAAATCGTCTTCAAAATATGGACCATGTTACTGGTCCGTTCAGTTTTCATAGTACCATCTCTTTGCCTGAGCTTCTTTATCCACTGGAAAGCATTCTAAGCATGTTTATTGCGACTTTTACATGTGATGTTTCATGGTAAGTTACCTATCTTGTGCTTTTATTTGTCAGTTTCTTCACTTCATAGTTTATTCTGATCTTATCTGTGTAGTCTTTCGCGATTTCATATTTAGCAAACAAGTAAAAGCACTTTTTTAATGCTTCATTATTGTTACTGGGTGTCATTATATATTGCCCCTTGAAATTTTGTTTGGGGTAGTGATCATAACTTGCCATATGTTATATTTCCAAGTCTAAAGGACATCTTTCTTTAGGTTTCTGTCATATTGCAAGATTCCACATTATTTACCAGTAACAATTGCGTGCCATAACGCAGAGCGTTGTTGGAGTTCCCGCCTTGATAAACGAACCTCTTCACCTTGTTTGGATTTCCCAAACTTGGTTTTAGTGTAAGCGGGCAATTCATCTTTGTTAAGAACTGTTTCACTTGACTTTTTTTGGAACAGTGCATTTAAATTTGTTTTTAATAGGTTTCCTCAATTCCCCGAAGAGATAGCATTTGGTAAAGAACGCAAGAGACAAGGTGTTGCTTGCCACCATCCAAAGTTGTTCATCCTGGAAAGAGAAAATAGCATCCGGGTTATCATTACTTCCGCAAATCTAGTTGCAAATCAGGTGATTATCACTTTTCCAGATTTTATGAATCATACATATGTATTTGTACTTTTCAAGTTATCTAGAAAGAATGTAGTTTCTTAGTTTGTTATGGTGGATATGAATCCTTTAATAACTATATAAAAAATAGTTATGCTTTATGTACTTTGGGATCTGGTGGTGAAATTCCAATAGGATTTTGCGGAAAGCAATTGGAAACCTTTTCTGTTAATTAGCTCGCCCCAAACAGTTTTAACCCTTCTCATCTATGGATGCTACTTTATCCTGAAACTTGGACATGGGTGGTAATGGTGTCTTGGGTTGGTATCTTGTTTTGGTGTAGTAACTTAGGTAATGGTTTTGTTGGAGAAATTTCATGTCTAAAGTACAACTATTACTCATGCTATTGTTTGCCCATTTGCCTGGATTCCTGTGTATCTAGTCTATTTTTTCCTTATGTGAATCAAACTTTTGCTGAAGCTATGAATACTTTTGTGTAGGGATATCCGTTTAGCTCTCTATACGAAATCTTGTATTTGATTAATGTTGTTAATGTTGTTAACTTTTGTTGATGTTTCCTTGAATTTTACATTCCGCCTTTGTGATTTTACAGTGGAATAATGTAACAAATACCGTTTGGTGGCAAGATTTCCCTTCCAGAAGTGCTCCTGATCTTTCATCACTTTTTGTTCGAGTTTCTGATGGAAAAACAGATCAACATTTGGGTTCTGATTTTTCTGCTCAGCTGGCTGGATTTGTAGCATCTCTTTTGATTGATGTACCTAGTCAGGCTTATTGGATAATGAAGTTGGCAAAGTACAACTTTGAAGAGGCAGCGGGTTATCTAGTTGCTTCAGTGCCAGGAGTTTATTCTTTCAGGAGTCTCAATGTGAGTGTCTATTCTCGTGTAATTATACATTCTTCTTATTATTGCTCAATTAGAATGCATATTTATAATTTACATTTCTGTCCTTGGGATCTGAAAACTGGAACATAGCTTTGAACTAATAAATCATGGCTTGTTTTTTGTGTCATACTTTGAAATGGTGCTTGATATGGTAATCTTATGTGTTGAATCATTCAATTACAGGCTTATGAGTGTGCTTTACGGACATGTGGTGTGAAGTTGGTGGGTTTGGTTGAGGCATCTGTTGTAGGTTTAAGTTACCTATTTCATTCTGCTGCAGACACGAATGGTGCACACCTGAAAAGACTGGCTGCTTTCATTGGGAAGTCTGGTGAAAATGCAAATGGGATGTTGGAGGTTCTTTTAAGAAGAAACACCAATGTGGCTGCTGATGTGAATGCTGTGAGCGTTCTTGTTCCTGATCCAGATCAAGCATATGAAGGAGGTGAAGTTGCTCGATTCTGCACCTTCACAAACAACATGCACTTTGTTCCCAGCCTTCATCTTCATGTTTTTCTGGATATTTTCTTACATGGCTGCAGTCATCAGCTTTTGCATATTTGTCAAATAAAGGATTGACATTAGTCATTAGAATGCTATGCAATGATAATTCTTCCCCATTGAGGTTTTCTTTCAGTCTTATATAAAGCCTGTAGAGATAACTTTTCTGTTATGTGTTTGGACTCTTTATAATAGCAAAATGCAATATCATGCTTATGCAAACATCTAGGTTGATCATGTTGTCTTCAAAAGCTTCTTTCTGCATGGAGCCTTTTTGTGATTTAGCTAATTGTTGGTTCTGTCTGTATATGTGCATGTTTAGTTTGTGATGTATTTGTTACATTCTTATTGATTTGTGTGGTACAAGTTTTCGTTTGGACTTTGTGCTATGGTTTGAGACTGATTGATGTTACTCCATTTGGGGAATAGACAGTATTCAGCTTGGTTTTATGCCCAGAGATATAGCAAAGTGGGTCTCTCCATTGTGGGACAGTGGATTCTTCAAATTCTCAGGGTATATATATCCTAAAGAAGCCCTTGCAGCTGCTTTGGGAGGAAGCAACCTGAGAGTGCAATTGATATTACAAGTATCACAGGCATGTTATCTTTGACTTTATCTGATTGTCATAAATCAATATTTCATGTTTTCGGTTTGATGTCATTGTGAACAAGTTGATGTAATACAGGGACCCTACTTTTCTGGTATGACGAGGATGATGTTACCTGAGCATGCCATTGCCTTTTGCTCCCTCGTTGCTTCAATTAAGCGATGTGTGGGCCTTTGGCGACTGCAAGAGGTAAATGCTTCTAGATTGGCTGCCTGCTCTTTTAAGTCTCACCTCTGAAATTTATTGTTCATTGTGTGCCAATGATGTAATTGCTCCTTTTCCATGATCCTGATGCTTATTATACTGAGAACTTCTGTCTACCTGAAACACAATGTGAAGGCCACATCAATTCAAATATTTCATTTGGAGCAGACAATTTTAACTGTTGTCCAAGGAATTGCTCCTTGGAGAGGTTTCCAACACCTATTGTTGAAATGACTATTCCCATGCTTAATTACAGGGAAAGTTATTCTCTTTCTGGCCATCCGGTGTTTCAGATGGCAGCGCTAGCTGCGATAATGTCTTGGTTCCATATTTTATTGTTATCTTGATTATCTTTTCTTGTAAAGCACCGTCTCATGAGGTTTAGGTGAAGAGACTCAAACTTGTCAAATCTCTCACCTCGATTTCTTTTGATTTTGAGATAATATTAGTTGCTTTATCTGATGAGCATAGGTAAAATATTCTGACAGGTAGTCTGAATAGCTAATTAGAGGCTTTTTATAATGTATATTCCTGGAGCTCTTCGGTCTTACACAATGTTTTCTGTTGATGCTAGGTGCTATGGCAGTATAAATGGCCTGAAGTGGAACAATCAGATTTTATTTATGGTTAGTGCCTTGAACAGAAAGTTGGTTTGGCTCATGAAATTTGAAGAATCAGATTCTTTTATGTTTCATAGTTTTTTTATCTTCTGCTGAAGGCTCGTCCTCAATTGGTTCCATCAATGTTCAATTCCTCGCTACATTTGCAGCAGCAACGGGGAAGAGATCTATGCATTTCCTTGACTCTGAAGAATCTGATCCAGAGGTAGTGATAGTGGTTTTGCTGTAAACACTGATTACATGTTGAGACTGTGTTTTGTGGTGGATTCATGGACTTGTTACTGTTCTTGACAGTGGGGCTGTTGGAATGCTGCTGAGGAATTGAAAAATCCATCCATTCAAGTCCTTTTTCCTACAATTGAGAGAGCGAAGAATGCATCCAATGGTGTCTTGCCCTCAAGGCGCATCCTTTGCTTCTCAGAGGTAATATGCAACTTTAATCAACAGCTAAACTTACCACACAGCAGGTCTTTTTATTCTGTATGTGCTATTTCTTCCATCAGCAGTTGGTATTATTAATGGGTTTAAGGCCAATATTATGATTGGTAAGCTCGCCCAGGAAACAGAAGATTGAAGTTAGAAAACAAAAGATAAGATTTAAGAAAGAAACAGAGAAGCGATAAAGGAGAGTAGAGAAAAATAGCTGTTAGAATTGCAGGTCTTTCATTGAAATGTAAATAAAAGAAGAAAAAACAGCCAGAGGCAGCATTCGAGAGGTTTCACTCTCCTTCACTCACTCTTTTTCTTAATACATTCTCTATATTCCCTTCCTACTTTCTGCCCACCAAATATACCTCTGACATCCTAACAACCTTGCCACATCAGCCATCTAGAACTCTACTAAACAAGAAAACAGTCAAATAAGAGATATAGGCAGATAGTCAACATGGAAAGCAGACCCAAATTCCCAATTGTGTGTCATAACTAAATTAGTCATGCATGAATTGCAATCTCGAATATGCTGGAAAATGCTAATGACATGCATAGAATCAATATCAATGCCAGTTTTAAACAAGAAAAATGCATTGATGACTATTTTTGCTTAGGTCCTGGATTAATAAAGAAAAGAAAGGCAGTTCCACCTTTTTATTTTACTTCAAAATTTTCCTGGAAGTCAAGAAGTTTGATGGAGCTTGTGGCTTGGAGAGAGATATTTACCCTTCTATTAATTTCACTTTTACATGGTGAAGTTCTTAAGATTTATCTCTAACCTTCCATCTTTTTCTTCAACATTTTTTGTTTCATTTCACAAGTACTTATCTGTCTGTTGATTTTTTTTAAATTTCTTCTGCAATACAGAAAACATGGCAAAGGTTGAGAACTATGGACGTACTTCACGATGCAATTCCTCATCCCTGTGATAGAGTAGGGCAGCCAATGCACATAAAGGTAGAGAACTTAATTTCTGCAATAATATTGGAATTGCCCTACACTATTTCTCATCCTAATTATGACTATGATATCTTGTTTGTCTTAAAAGCCCTGAGCAATCACTATTTTGCTTTCTTATCAAGCACACCAATGAACTGAGGAAAAAAGTGTAAGCAGGTAGCACGGAGATGTTTCCTGTCTAAGAAAGATGCATCTTCTTACGGTTGGGTTTATTGTGGGTCACATAACTTTAGTGCCGCTGCATGGGGACGACCAATCTCCAGTCCAACTGATCTAAAATCAAATCTGCATGAAAAGACCAGCTTTTCTTTGGGTTCCAGGCTCCACATATGTAACTATGAAATCGGGATTGTTTTTGTTTTCCCTCCGGCAGAGACAACGGACTGTGCCAGTAAATATAATTCCAGCCTGGATGATATTGTCTTACCATTTGTTGTGCCAGCTCCTAAGTATGGACCAATCGATAGGCCAGCAACTGCCCAGGCTATGAGAGAGGCGTTAGCTGAACTTAGGGAGCAAGACCAAGAGAAACTTGCAGAACTAGCTTCTGTAGAAGAAACAATGGACGAAGTCCCCGAGGAAGATGAGGAAATTGGCGATACAACTAATCATTTCATGCTAGAAAAGAAAGAGGAGAAAGCCTATGCTGAGGAATTATGGATCCAAGTTGATTCATCTAAGAGCAGTTGATACATGACAGAACTTAGTGAAATTTAGTCACTTCTAGCATTTTGGAGAAATACTGTAAATCTAACATTCTTTATCCATTGTAGAAATACGGTAGCATTCTTGGCTTATTTAGATCACACATTAGGATGTAGCAAAGTTTACAAGTGATTTCCACAAAACAGAAAGTACAGTAGATAGTCATTCCATTGCCATTAGAATTGTACTATTTCATTGTATTTATCTGGCTTACTTTGCCAGTGATTTGTGCTTCTTACCAATTGTAAGTAAATTCATTATTGAAGATCAGTTTCAATGTGCGTTTAATTTGTCTTTACCTTTTTTCCTTCGCGCACTCTGATCTAGACTCTCAATGAACAGTGTCTTGAGGCAGAATTTTACATGAAAAGTACTGTTTCAGATATTGGGTTGGCTTAGAGTGGAATGCACCGTTTCTATTCGTTGTATCATAACATCTCTTTATCTATATATCATAAACCCTTCTTAAACCCTGTAACTTCATACTCATTGAGGGCCTGTTCAACCTTCATCTACATTCCTGATTCAACGGAGAGCTTTTACGATCATCTTTTAAAGTCCTGTAATGGATTGGCTTCTCTCAAACAGATACATTCACCTCTCATTACTACCAATCTCCTCCTTAAAAGCCTTCACTTGGGTGCTCGAATTATCATCAAATATGCTGAAGTCGGAGATCCTTGCAGTGCCAGATGTTTGTTTGATGGTATTAATGAAAATGGTTATAAACCCAGTTCTTTTATTTGGAACACGATGATTCGGGCTTATGCTAATGGCGGCCATTGTGTGGAAACGTTGGGTTTGTACTCTCGTATGCGAAGAACTGGCATTTCACCCAACAACTACACTTACCCTTTTGTACTTGAAGCCTGCGCTTCAAAATTGCTGATTCTTCAGGGGAAAGCGGCTCACGGAGATGCTTTCAAATGTGGGTTTGATTTGGATTTATACGTTGAAGCCGCCTTGGTGGACATGTATGCGAAATGTGGCCAATTTGGTGATGCCCGCAAGATATTCGATGAAATGGCGATGAAAGATTTGGTTTGCTGGACGGCAATGATAACTGCCTATGAACAGGCTGAGAAGCCGGAGGAGGCCCTCATCTTGTTCCAAAAGATGCAAAAAGATGGCCTTTTGGCGGATTTAGTTACTATAGTGAGTGTAGCCTCTGCTATTAGTCAGTTAGGAGATGCCAAGAAAGCTGGAGCTGTTCATGCTTATTCCATCCGCCACTCGCTAATTGAGAATATTTGTGTTGGGAACTCAATTATTGCCATGCATGCCAAATGTGGGAATATGGGTAAAGCTTGTTTGGTTTTTGATAAGATGGATGAGAGAAACATTATCTCATTGAATACTATGCTTGGTGGCTATGCCCAGAATGGGCAAGCAGGTGAAGCTCTCATGCTTTTTGATAGTATGCATGATTCTGAGGTAGAATTTAATGAAGTTACGGCGTTGATTATGGTTGGAGTTTGTGCTTATATGGGTTCCCATTGTCTTGGTAAGAAATTCCATGACTTCGTAACTCATAGCAAAATGGAGATAGACATGAATCTTTGGAATGCATTAATGGACATGTACGCGAAGTGTGGAGACTTGGAAACTGCTGTTGATATGTTCAACAGTAAACAGATTGAAAGGGATGTTAGTTCTTGGAATGTAATGATTTCAGGCTATGGCATGCACGGACATGGAAGACAGGCGCTGGAGCTCTTCTCAAGAATGCAAGAGGAAGGAGTTGAACCAAACCACATTACCTTCACATCTATTCTATCTTCTTGTAGCCATACTGGCCTTATTGATGAAGGTAAGAAGTGTTTTGCAAACATGAAAAAATGGTCTGTTACACTAGAGGATAAACATTACGCCTGCATGGTTGATATGCTTGGTCGAGCTGGGTTTCTGGAAGAAGCGTTTGATATTATCAAAGAAATGCCATCACCTCCAAGTGATGCAGTGTGGGGCGCATTGCTTTTAGCTTGCAAAATCCATGGTAACACAGAATTAGGGGAAATCGCCGCGAGCAATCTGTTCCACCTGCGGCCAGACGTCACCGGATACTATATTCTGATGTCAAATATATATGCATCATCTAACAAATGGCAAGAAGTTGGGATGCTGAGACAAGTCTTGAAGAATAAGGGATTGAAGAAACCTGCTGCTTTTAGTGTTATTAATTATGGCAAAGAATTTTACGGATTCCATACAGGGGATCGAGAAAATCCATACTGGCAAGAGGTGTACAGAAAGTCAGAGAGCTTAGCAGTGTAGCTGAGGATGGCTGGGCATGTACCAAACTTGTCATGTGCTCTTCATGATGTGGAAGAAGAAGACAAAGAGCACATCTTAAAGTATCATAGTGAGAAGCTGGCCGTGGCTTTTGGGATTATGATGATCGATCCAGGAATGACCATCCGAGTGACAAAGAACCTTCGTGTTTGCTATGATTGTCACTCAGCTTTGAAGTTTATTTCAAGCATTTATGGTAGGAAGATTATTGTGAGAGATACAAATCGATTTCATCACTTTGAGGGTGGTATTTGCTCTTGCAAGGATTATTGGTAAAACTACCATCCAAAACCTTGGTAGTCTTCATGGATCACGTTTTGACTCCAAACTTCTTGGAGGTGTCCTCAATTTTAAGTTAAGAACACGACGTTGGAGGCAATTGTTGTCCTTCAAAAGTACAAAAGTACTAGTTCTGTCCAATATTAAGACGTCCAATCTTGCATAATGCTCATAACGAAGTTGAAGATTTGAACTTGTTTTGAGCATTGGGTTGGACACGGTAATATTGGATAAAGAGGATTCGATCTCTTGTTTTCCTACCATTAATGTTTGACCTGCATGCAACAATAGTTGACAGGTCCAAACAAGAAAACAAGATGAGGTACAATGTGGTCTTCCTAATCGTAGATGTTTAATGGACTCAAAACTCAATTTGCCTAGAATGATGGGATGAGAACAAAATATGTACAAAGGTAGTTTAGCTGGGGACCGAAAAGGTCGCTCAGAGTTTTTCCTGCCAGGACACTTTCATTAAATATCTGTAGAAATGGTCAAACGTGAAGCGACTGGAGTTCGCTACAGTATAGAGAAGTAGATATTTCAGTCCTGATACTTTGCTAAGTTCCTAATAAGTCGACGCAATCAAGCCCTTAAATTATGCCTGGTTCGGACCGAGCCTGGGCATCCTCAGCCTAAGCTCCTTTTCGGCCCTATTGCTGTTGTAATGATTCGAGCCAGAGGCAGCGCAACCTGAGTTCGAGCTCAAGCCTGACACATTTTGATTAATAAATGTTGGGCTTGGGGCTTGGTTGGGCATGAACTATTCAAGCTTGAGCCTAAGCTCAATTTAATACAGAGTCAACCCAATCTGATCTGTTGACTTCAAGTATGGGCCCAATAGCTATCTCTTATATATACTAAATTGCAATTTAAATTGTCACATAATTCTCTAATTGATTACCATAAGGTCACCTAAATAATAGTAAGAGTAGTTTCACATTTTCCGCTACTCATGTCACCCAAATATCGATCATAAAAAAATACATCCATTATTATATTAGTAGCAAACTAAATAACGAATAAAGCAAAAATAAATATGATTTAAGGTTATACAAATGAATTAAGTTTGTATTTTTTTAATTGGTGTGACCTTGTTTGGTAAATAACTGATCAACTATTTTTTGGTAGATTGAGAGATGATTGACTATTTGGTTAGTCAAATTATTGATAATCATGTTTGGTAATCAGCTGATTGAGTTGACAGATTGAACTCAATCCATTGTCTTTTAAAATGCTTTTATAAGGAGCATTTTTGCTCCAAATGTTGAGAAATTATAAGACTAAAAGACTATTGTACTCAAATGTTATGACAAATTATTCAAGCTATCATCTATTATTATATACTAAAAAAATGAAATTCAATTTGATTAATACAGAAAAAGCAAGTAATAATAATAATAATTATTATTATTATATGTTATATTTTTTATTAAAGTTATAAACTTAATTTTTATAAATTAAATATATAAAATCTAATTTTATGAGAATATTAAAAAATTAAGATATAATACTCGTATCTTTATAAATATTTTTTTAAAATCACACTCTCGTATATTATTTTACACGCAATTAACTAATACTATTTAACTAATTTTACTATACTTCTATAAATAAATATTGCCGGTACAATCGACTATCAGCTGATCCCGATAGAATGAGCTATCAGCCAAGTGTAAAACAGGCCATAATTATTGTAGGATCATACACCAGTTCCTTGCTTCCTTACCCTGGGAAACAGATTAGCCTGGAGTGGTTTTTTCATTACAATAGTGAAACATTGCTTCTCAGACAGCTCTACATCTTCTCCATCCACAGCTTTCCACACAAATGTCCAAACCAAATTGGCCACAAAGTATTCCAAATGAAGAATTGCCAAGCCATAGCCCGGGCAAATCCTCCTGCCAACCCCAAAAGGCATCATCTTTATCTCTTTACTTCCGGTGATGTCCACCATTTCCCCTTCAAATCTTTCTGGTTTGAATGCCATTGGATCTTCCCAGACCTTTGGATCCAATCCCATATCAGCTACCATGAAATTGATTATCCCATTTTTGGGTATTATATGCCCGCCCAACTTCATATTTTCAGTCACTGCATGTGGTAACACCACATGTCCAGGTGGGTGTCGTCTTAAAGCTTCCAAAACGATTGCTTTTAGATATGGCATCCTCTCCAAATCCTCTTCTTTTACCTCTTCTGCTTTTTCATCTCCCATTCTCGTTTTCATTTCCATGAAAAGCTTCTCTTGGATATGTGGGTATTTAACCAAATTTGCCATGATCCACTCCAACGCCGTGGATGTAGAATCCGTACCGGCGTTGAGGAATTCATTGCATAGAGAAACCATTTCGTCTTCTGTAAGCTTCCTTTTCTCGTCCGGAAGTTGCAGATCGAACAAAGTGTCAACGTAGCACAAAGCATGCTCGTCCTTTTCCTTTTGGCAGTCTTCCTTTACCTTATTTTGTTTTCTCACTTCGTTAATCTTCTTCCTTGCTCTTATTAGAGGAATCAAAACATCTTCTTGGTCTCTCCTCAACTGCAGCAATTCTTCCCATCTTCTGCGGAACACGATTTTCGTCACTCTCGGCCAGAAATTCAGTGCATTGGAGTTGCTTACACTCATCAGCATAGCACGCCCTACCTTTTCAATTTCCTTAACTTGACTCTGATCAAGTTTATCGCCGAAACACATGAAGACCAGCAAACAGAACATAGCGTACTGAAACTCTTCCAAAGCCCTCACAGGACTTCCAGATTTCGACACACAGACGAGGCGATTTCGAAGAATTTGCAGAACCCAATTACGGGCATGAGAGTAGGACTTAACCCGAGAAGGATGGAGAATTTCGGAGGTGAGATTTCGACGGAGGATGCGCCAAGTAGGTCCGTAATGAGCAGAACTGATGATACGTTGGTCGCTAGTGAAGATATTGCGTGTGGCAACAGCTTTCGGTCGATCAGCGAAAACTGCTCCGTTTTGGACCAAAGCCTGGTGAGCTAAAGACCGGTCGGCGATAAATATCGCCGGACGGTGACCGATATGGAGAGTGATCATGGGGCCGTATTCTGCATGCAAATTGCGAATGATAGGCAACAGTTGGGCCAATGATTTGCCAATCCATAGGAAATTGCCGATGATGGGGAAAGTAGGAGGACCTGGAGGGAGTGTTTGGTTTGTTCTCCTATAATTTAAGAAGTGTTTGAGAAGAAGTGGAACTGCGACAGAGATTACCATGATCAAGTATATGGACTCCATTAGTCTACGCTGACAAAATTTGCAAAGAAGGAAGGAAGTTAAGGAGGATTTATTGCTTACAGAAAGGTGGTGGTCACTATACGGTAACTACGTTTTCTCTCCTGATTGGATTTGCAATTTCAAACAAAAGAAAATTAGAAGAACAGGACGTCATTATACCACATAATGCAAGGAAAACGTCCCATCAATGGAAGTTTCTTCTTACTTTCCTGTCCACACTCCGTATCTTCTTAAGCATTTAAGGCTACGTTTAGTTGAGAGGTTGAGGATGGAAGGGGATGTAACGTAGCATGCTTCTATCGTTTAGTTTAAGGTTTCATAATGGAATAGAATGGGATAGAAGTGGAGGGTTTCATGTTACGTTCCATTCCATCCTAAAGTGAAAATAGAAAACCTCCGCTTTGGAGGGTTTAGGACAGAACGTAAACTAATAAATATATACTAACTAATATATCCTCAATAATTTTTCGTAATACCAACTATGACCAAGTCATAATATTATATTAAATAGAATTAATA
>JAOQMS010000006.1:37160807-37176620 GCA_027563885.1 Erythroxylum longipes
CACTATATTACATTCCATTCCATTATAAACCATTCCCTTCCGTTCTATTAATTAACATCCAACCAAACAGGCCCTAAGTATAATCACAACTATGTGTTTCCCAATATTGTTGTTGCTATTAAATCTATTTTTATAAATTACCATAATTATTATCACATTTTCTTTCATTATCTATGATATTAATAATAAGTTAATAACTAATAATTATTGGCAATACCAACCTCCTAAATTAGGCTATGCTTAGTTGGACGTAAAGTTTTTAATAGAATGTAATAGTTTATATATTTAGTTAGACGTAAGGTTTTTAATAGAATGGAATAGTTTATAATATAATTGATATAATATTAAAAAATTGTTGCTTGGCAAGGAAGAAATGGTTCATAATGTAATATAGTGAAATGTTGTTTGGAAGAATGATATATAATATAATATAGTGTAAAGTTGTTTATCATTTTACATTTCATCCTAAACCCCCAAATCAGAGATTGTTCATTTTTACTATTGAGGATAAAATTAGATGTAACATGAAACCTTCTTCTTCCATCTCATTTCGTTATAAACCTTCTTTCCAAACGATGAACTAATATTAGATTCCATTCCATTTCATTAATAAACTCTCAACCAAACATAATTTTAGAGAATAGGCAATCCGAGCTTAAGACTCGGCCTTTATATACAAAACAATATTATTTTAGCTTTTTCAAATTTTAAAAAAGTCGACCAGACCAAATCAGGCTTGAGCTTGGACCCACTACTTCAGGCCCTAGCAACCCAGGGTGGGCTTGGGCCTGGATAGCCCAACCCGACCCGTTGTTGTCTTTACTAAAACTAGCATTAGAAGAGTAGGGATGGATCAATGATTCAAAAATTTTTTACTGCCTGAGTTTAAATTTGAGCCACCTTAGATATAAATTTAAGTTTGTTTACAATTTTAAATATATTTAAATTTTAAAATTTATTTGTAAGAAAAATTAATTTTTTAACTAGAACTTAACTTAATTAAATATGAATTAGCATATTATATATTTTTATATTTTATACTTTGAATTAGAACTTTTAAAAAATACAAAATGATAAAATAATTTTAGATGAAGTCCAATAGAACTTTGGAATAGGTACATTTATGCTTGAAGCTTGAGTCAACTTCGAACTAAATTTTGAATTTGATACGAGTTTTAACTTAGCGTCTAATTCCCAGTACAACTTTAAATTTACGAAGTGATTGAAAGAAAGCTACCAGTAGTATATAAAGTACTACGCGTCTATATATAAAGTTTGATTATTTTAATAATTTAATTAAAATTAATTAGAATTATAATTAATTATAATCAAATATCAATTGAGCTTAAATACAGTTTAATATTTTATAATGATCTTTATTTATTAAACACCTTATATTTAATTTTTAAAATTTCTTAAATTTTACATTCAAGTATAACTCACTTAAATTATCTTTTTTCTTTTTAAACCTTTTGTATTTCAACCGTTTTTGTGTAAGACTCGTTAGATTCATGAATATATTAGTAGTAAATATTAATCACAATCTTAAATCATATTTAAGATTAGATAAATTAAATTTTTTAATTTATCTTTAATTATTTAATAAAACAATTTATATCCATACCACTCAAACATTAAGAATGATAAAGTAGTTTTTATTAATCTTTTCGTATATAATTTTTCATATAATTCATTCATTTCATCATTCCATATTGTGATTAGATATAGAGAATGTAATTAATGTATACTTTATTTAAGTCGGACCATATTAGTTTTTCAACATTAGTAACTAATTTTTGTTAATAACATTGAAAATTATTTTCAAAATATCATTTCATCTTTATCAAATGATTTTATGAATCAATACTATCGATAATAATAAAATATTCTCCCTCCTTACTTTAGAATGAAAAATCTTATATTAATCACTCAAATACTTTCATATAGTTCGTGTTATATCCAATGACTACTAACTAAATATAACAATGCTTATATGAAATACTTTGAAAGATTAAAATATTACTAGTAAATTTATGACACAGCCGTGCCGTGAATACGTCTGAGAGGCCTACTATGTCAAGTTTTAACACTAACACTACAACATACTCCTCATCAAATTCCACTCTTTACTTTGCACTCCACTAACATCGTTGGTTCCTTCTTCTTCTTCTTCTTTCCTTTCCTTTCCTTTAACTCGTCTCTTCCATGCATAAACAATAGAATTGCTTTTGAGAGATTTGTGAAGCGGCCATAGAAGTTGTGATTTAGGAAGAGCCATTGGTAATGTAAAGACTTGTCTTTTAATCGACAAATAGTACTAGGTTTGATTGTTGAGGATCATGACCCAAATGGGTTTCTTAGGTTTAACATCAAAATCGATAGATAAGCTTTTAATAAGAAAATAAAAGAGGCATTTGGGGAATTGTAATGTGCGTGCCCCCTTGCTCTCACAAGAGTTGCAGCAGATTATATTTATAATAAAAGTTTGTTAAGGGAACATTCCAGAAACAAAGAGAAATATGCCACATATATAATTATGTTATAGAATTTTTTCAACAGTGTTTTTATCACCATTGCTCAAGCATAGCTAGTCTCCTACAGCAAGCTTGGTCTTTGGATAAACAAATCGTGCTGTTGATAAAGGTTTTGTAAAGATGTCGACAGTTTGTTCTTCAGTTGGAATGTAGTATATTGAGAGGTCTCCGCGAGCTAATTTCTCCCTTACAAAGTGCACATCTATTTCTATGTACTTTGTCCGAGAGTAAAAAATAGGATTACTAGCTAAAGCTGTAGCTCCAATGTTATCACACCAAATCAGAGGTGACCTTTTAAGCTGAAAATTGATCTCCTTGAGCAATGACATTATCCATGCAACTTCAGCAGCAGTATGAGCTAAAGCTCAGTACTCGGATTCGGTACTCGACCGAGCTACCACTTGTTGTTTTTGGGAGGACCAGGAGATTAAATTACCACCAAGATAGACACGAAAACTACTGGTAGATCTCCTGTCATCCGGATCGCTCCCCCAGTTCAAATCTGAGAAGGTAGTTAAACGAAAGTGATGAATTAGACAAATGAAGAGGCTATGGGCGGTAGTATCTTTGAGATAGCATAGCAGACGTTTGCAAGCATGCCAGTGAAACTCAGTTGCATGTTGGAGAAATTGACTGAGACTATTGACCATATATGAGATTTCAGGGTGAGTGAGAGTGAGGTATTGCAGAGCACCAATGGTGCTGCAATAGAGAGTCAGGTTATCAAAAGGAGAACTGTTATGATGACATAATTTGACAGACGAGGCAGCCGGAGTGGATAGAGGCTTAGCATGCAACATATTGGTACGAGAAATACCATGTAAGTATTTTGTCTGAGAGAGGTGCAAGCCATTGGAGGTGTGGGTAAGTTGATGCCCAAAAAGTAATTGAGGGAACCCAAAAGTTTAATAGAAAATTTGGATGAAAGGAAATGAAAGAGTTTTTGAATAGTGGAGTTGTGGTTACCCGTGACAATTATATCGTCGACATATACAGGAAAAAAGAGAAGTTTAGGGTCATTCTTGTAAAAGAATAGAATTGGATTGAGATTGCTGAAACTCCTAGTGAAGGAAAGCTGTTGTAGGGCATTGAAACCAAGCTCATGGAGCTTGGCAAAGACCATAGATGGCACGATGAAGACGACAGACGAAGTGAGGATCTTGTGGATCAACAAAACCATTAGGCTTGGCCATATAAATTGTCTCAGAGAGGTTCCCATGTAAAAATGCATTGGCGACATCCATTTGGTATATAGTCTAATTGTGGGTCACGACTAAAGTAAGGATTATACGGATTGTACTCGACTTAATAACAGGGCTATAGGTTTCAGTAAAATCGATACTAGGTGTTTAGGTAAATCCTTTTACGACTAAACGGGCTTTATAACGGGTTATGGTGCCATCATCATGATATTTAATCCAAAAAATCCATTTAGAGCCAATGATTTTTTGGTTGGGATGAGGAGGAACTAAGGTCTAAGTGGAATTTTGTTGAAGGGCTTGAAACTCTTCAGTCATTGCCTGGTTACAGTAAGAATTGGCAAGGGCTTCATCAATTGTTTTAGGTTCAGAGGTAGGTGGATTGAGGTGAGCGGAGTAAAGCTTGGGCTTATGGATGCTAAATTTGGATCTAGTTTGCATTGGGTGGGTATTAAGGGGTGGTGGGCCAAGGATAGAAGGAGGAGGGGGCCCATCGGAGCATGGTTGAGCAATGAGTGGAGCTCCTAACTTGTCGTGTGAAAGCAAAGATGAGGGGGAAGAGTCTGCCACAGAGTTCTTTGGTATGACCGCTTAAGGAGTGGAAGTTAAAGATGAAGATAGATGAACAAGAGGAAAAGGTGAAGGAGATGAAGCAACAGAGAATCTAGGAGGAGAGGAAAGGAAAGAGGAAGTGTATAGAAACTTGGATTCGTTAAACTGAGCATGAGGAGTGATATAAACATTATCAGTAGGGGAAAGGCATCGGCATCCTTTGTGATGGGAACTGTAGCCGAGAAACAAGCATTTAGTGGTATGAAAGGAAAACTTATTTTTATTATAGGGACGGAGAAGTGGATAACATGAGCAACCAAAAACCCAAAGAAAGGAGTAATTAGGAAGATGATAAAATAATAACTGATAAGGAGAAGAATTATTGAGAATGAGGGTAGGCATGCGATTGATAAGATATACAGTAGTATCAAAGGCATAGCACCAAAAAGATAATGGAAGAGAGGCTTATGCAAGGAGGGTGAGGCCCGTTTCAGTAAGATGTCGATGTTTATGTTTAATCCGATCATTTTGGTGATGAATGTAAGGAGATGGTAATTGATATCCAATGCCAAGAAAGGTAAGATATTTAACGAATGGGCGATATTCACCCCTTAGTCAAATTGAACTGTTTTAATAGTGGTGTTAAACTGTCTTTCAACTTGAGTCTTAAAGATAGAAAATACAGAAATAGCTCGAGACTTGTAATGTAAGGGAAAAATCCAAAGGAAGCGAGAGTGGTAATCTAAAATAGAAATATTGGTAACCTTCAAGTGTAGGAAGTGGGTAGGGCACCCAGAGATCTGTATGAAGAAGTTGGAGGGGAGCAGATGCGTTGTGAGTAGACAAAGATGTAGGTATTATATGCATTCTACCATATTGACATGTAGAACAAAAAGTGTAATTCTCATTAACAAAAATCGTATTACAAATTCTAGATAATGTTTGCATAATGACAATGGTTAGATGTCCAAGCCGACGGTGCCATAAAGAGGAGGAAAGAGTAGTGGAAAGAACATAAGGAGAAGCCGATGAGGAATGAGAAAGATATAGTTGATAGAGGTCATTTTTAAGGGAACCTGCTGAAGAACTTCCCCCATGATCTTGTCTTTCACAAAATAAGTATTAGAATGAAATTCAATAACACAGTTAATATCTCGTGTAAGTTGAGAGAAACAGAGATAAGATTAGTATGCATTTGAGGAGCATAAAGAACGTGAGAAAGACATATGGTGAGGGGAAGAGGGCAACTGAACATAACATGTGTGAGTAATTGGAATACCGTGACCATTTTCCATGGTAAGTTGCTTAGCACCAAAATAAGGGTGAGTGACCTGAAGATTGGAATTGGAACCAATAGAGTGATTAGAAGCTCCTGAATTAAAATACCATTCGGGGTTCTAGACATTAGGGTGTAGCTATCATGGCACTAAAGATAGGGGGAGAAGAAGTGATGACAACTTAGAGAGAGGTGTGTGATCGTGTAGAGGAGAGGAATGAGTAGGGAAAAATAGTTGAGGTGGTCTAGGAGGGGTGGGAAGGGATGGGTTGAATGGTGTAGGGCCTCGGTAATATGGATAAAACCGAAAATAACATTTAATAGCTTAGTGGCCAGGACGATGACAAACTTGACAAACAAGCCTCTAATTCCTTCCACGAGCATGACCTCTGTAACCGCCACGAGTATTGCCTCCTCTTTGTGAGAAAGTAGGTGAAGACGGACGAATATTGAGTGCAGCAACATTTGCAGTGAGATGAGATAAATCAATAGTAGTTGCAGCGGTTAAATGTTCTAGTCATAACTCATGATTAACCCAAAAGGCTTGTACTTGTTGTAATGAAGGTAGATCATATCTAGATGTAATGTTCACAACTAGTGGATCATATTCAGATCCAACTCTAGCAAGTATCGCCACAATTAAATCTTCTTGAGAGAGTGGAGATCCAGCGACTGCCAATTGATCGGAGATGGACTTCATCTTAGCAACATAACCAGTGATAGAAGAAGCGTCTATCACCTTTCTTCATGTTTTGCAGCTATACCTTTAATTGTAGAACCTTTTGGTGAGTGGGTGTGGCATCAAGGTGCTCAAGAGTAGTCCAGACTTCACGTGACGTAGTGCAACTAACAACATCACCAAGTGCTACTTCAAACGTTGACGTGAGGAGCCAAGAAAGTAGTATTTGGTCTTGTTTCAACCAAGATATATAGGCTTCGTTGGGTTGCTCTGGATTTACAATTAGTGGTACAGTGTTTGAACAATTGACAAACCTGAGGAGGCCATGCCCACTTAGAGCAGGTAGTACTTGAACTTTCCAGAGTAAGAAATTAGCTCTTTCCAGTTTGATTGGGAGAACAAATAAGAGGGTATTAGTAATGGGTGCTGCTGAGGATGATCGATTGGTCAAAGGAGTGACCTCCTCCTCGAATGCTGACAAAGAACTAGTAGAAGAGGCGTTAGCCATTAAAGCTCTAATACTAAGATAAGCTTTAATAAGAAAATAAAAGAGACAATTGGGGAATCGTAATTTGCAGGCTCCCTTGCTCTCACAAAAGTTGTTGCAGTATTATATTTATAATAAAGGTTTGTTGAGGCAACATTCCATAAACAAAGAGAAATATGTCACATATATAACTCTGTTACAGAGTTTTTTTAATAGTGTCTTTATCACGATAAAGCCCCAAATGGCCATAAGTTCGAGCTTTTAAGAAGTGTTTTTAAATCTAAAACTTTTGTAGACGATTGACTTGGAGTCCTCGAGAGACTACCTAGTTCTAAACTCTTTTAAGTTCAAATCGTCTTTGAAAGAGACGTTCGTACCTAAGGTTTAATAATTAATGAAGGAAGAACAAAAACAAAATATTGTGTTTTCCTGTGCTTATTGTTTTGGAAAAGATTACAACATATATATAATATATATTTCTCAAAAACATTTTATGTTTGGATTAGTTTGAAATTAATGGGAATGTTGCATTAAATTAAATTATTGCAATATAGTAAAAGTCAAAAGGTCAACATATTCAGAGGCTCTTCGATTTGTAAAGGTCTAGAAAGCGATATCGATATACATGACATTCTTCTTGTATTTTTTACAAATATGTTGTTTCTATAATTCGAACATGTGACCTTCTAGTCAGGAGTAACTTTTATCAATTGCTATAATCAAATTAAATTATAGCAATATAGTATATAATATAATTGATTTTTATCAAATTATATTTTTATATGTTGCATTTACTTCTCAATGTAAACAAAATTTTAAATTAATTTGCTTGTATTTTCTTTGATAAACCAAGTCTAAATAAATTTCACAAAATATCTTATTATATAATAACATAATTACTTAAGTTTTTTAAATTTTATAACCTTATAAGACTTTTATTATATAATTTATAAGAGCAAATATATTTTCCATATTGTATTTTAAAGTGATATACTCAAGGATAACAATAGGTTGACCCCATAAATTTTTTTAAAATTAAAAGTATAAAATAACATTGTTTTGTTTAGAAGATTTAGTTCTCAAACCGATCTGGGCCTAAGCAACTCGGCATAGGCCCAATTAAAAATACCTTAATATGGACCAATTATCACCCCTATCATATACTATTATGAATTTAACCATTATTTCTATTTGTATTGTCATTATTTTAAAATTATCCAATAATGTTGAATATTTATTAAAAACAGGTCAAAATATAACATATATCCTAATAAATCTTAATATTCTATATTTAATTCCCAAAATCCGTCTCTCGGCACTTTCCATCAAATCTTGTACTTCACGCGAGCCAAACCGCATACACGTCGTACTTCACAAACACCTGTCGTCCGGCTAAAATCTCGTTCAAATTAGGGCTTCTCTCTGGTGAAACACTGCCGTAGACTCCGCCAGTCGCCGCCATGGACAATCCTCCTATGCCGAACAACAACAACCGCATCTCCTTTTCCTCCGTTAAACCCGAATCTCTCTCACCGACCCAGCATTCGGGTCCACAACCAGTCGTCAAAACCAAACCACACGACCTCCCAATTATCGTTCAATCTCAGCCTCAACATCATGGGAACGACCCCAGTAAGCTTTTCGAATCAATTGATGGACTGGCGAATCTCTCCGCTGCTATTAACGCTTTCAAGAGCAAATTCGATGAATTGCAGAAGCACCTCGATTTCATTGCGACTGCTATCGAAGCCCGTTCCAAGAACCTCGCTTTCCGGCCCAGTAATGATGAAGAACAGAGAAAAGAACAACCTCAAACTGAGGCATTGTTGGAGAGGGAAAATCCGACCGAAACAGATATCCCAGCGACGAGTTATCCGGAAAAATCGGAGCTTTTGGTTCTCTGCGAGACCATGTTGGGAAGAGGGCTTCGGAGATACATCACTGCCCATTTGTCTAATGTTCCTAAGCTTCGTGAAGAAGTCCCTTTGGCACTTAAACGCTCGCCGAATCCGGCGAAACTAGTGTTAGACTGTATTGGTAGGTTCTTCTTGCAAGGAAGTAAAGCCTATACCAATAAAGACTCTCCTATGGTTACGGGAAGAGAAGCTTGTGTTTTGGTGTTGGAATTTTTGCTTTTGATTGACGGTGAAGTTAAAGTGGAGGGTGCTGTGAGCCATGAGGCTGAGCAAGCTGCGATTGGTTGGAAAAAGAGGCTTGTTGCTGAGGGTGGTTTGAGTAGAGCGACCGAAATTGACGCCAGAGGTTTGCTTCTTCTTGTTAGTGGATATGGGATTCCGAACGGTTTTAAGAATGATGATGTTTGGGATTTGGTTGTGTCTTGTAATTCAAGGGAGATTGCACCGGCTCTTCGCAGGTCTCGGGCTCTTGTTTCGAGGATTTCAGGTGATTTTTTGCTGATGCTGATAAATTTGCCGTCTTGCACACAGTTCTGAGTTTGAAGTTATTGTCTTTGCATCTAGGTGTTCTTTTTTAATGTTTATAGTGGTTTCATTATCATTTTTTGTCATTGTTCAGTTTAACATCCTTAATTCTGTTATATAATCCTAATTTGGTGAAATTCTCCTATTATATATAGCTTCTGTTGTCTTGATTGATTTTTTTGGCCACTTTTATGCTGAAGTGAATCGGAATTCAGGCATCTCGAGTTGTGTGAGAATATGGAGAATCAAAAAATATCATCTTGGAGGAAATTAAAATATGGCTCTGGATCAGGAGGCTAGAAAGTTCCTGGAGAGAGTTTTGTATGTTAACTTTAGCTATCTAGTTGTTAACCTTCTCGTGGTATTTGGTTCTTGTCTTGTGCACCAATTCTTCGCGCATCATGGAGTTGAGTGCCTAGGCTACTCTTTGTTCTTCTTGCTCACATTTGTTTTTCTTCTGGATGTCTAGAAATCTTAGTCATTAATGTACCAACTTGAGAGGAGTTTGAGCTTATCAATGTTGTTGAGTATCAGCAATTTGAAAGTTCAATGGCTAGACTATATATACACTGCTATAGTTATATTTGCATTATATTCGTTTTTGCATATGGTTCAGAGGCTTTTGATATTTTTCATGTGTATTATATTATTGTACGTAATCTATTAAAAAAATAGATAAAAATTCCACAAACTGTTTTATAGGCAAGTGGATAGGAAACAGTGGCATTCTCCTCGTCCATCAAATATTGATGGAGAGATATTATTCTATCCCATTAATTATGATGAACAATGATTGTGAGTTTCTCTCACAGCTTTGAGCTATTTATGATGATCATTCTTCATGCCATATTCATTCTCAACAGCTCAATCATTGGGTTAACGCCAGGAAAAGTAATTAGTGGCTGCGATAAGTTATTCAATCACTCGTCATTTGGCATTTGTTTCAATTTCAAGACTGCTTTTTCCTTTTTTAACATGTTTAATGAGGATTTTTGTTTATGTGTGTCGATATCATTTTGCACGTGCCTGTTGGCCATTAAGTTTGTAATTTTTGTTTATATATGTCTATTAGTTTGCACGTGTCTCGTCAGCACTGAGTTTGTTATGGAGACTATTGTCTGATTGCACGTGTCTGAGTTTTGTCGTGTCAATATATATTGATCCATGAAGTTTACTCCTAAAGTGATAAATTTGGCTTTTGATGACCACACAGTTCGATATCTCATGTGTGGACCCGTCAAACATCATTAAATGTGGTTTCTTAAATGGTTTCAAATTTACCAGAAAATCAGTCTTGAAACAGAGGCTATGCATGATTAATTGTTACTGCTGTACAATCTCTGTATAGAGCACAGATCTGCCTATGTTAAAAGAATTTTGTGAGTGAACAGTCTGCATACACAATATTCCTAAGCTTCTCTTTCGGTCTCCTTTGCTTTTTGCTACTATATCAAATTTCTACAAATGTTGCCTTTCTGAAATTAGTGGCTACCAAAAGGCTTGAAAAACCTCAAAGCCCATCAACATAACCTCCGTACAAGAAGTTCTGAGCATTTTATATTTTTTTTGTTAAATTGATTGCGTTGTCAAATGAAACTGTGCGACATTGGGCAGAGTCTTGGATTACCTTATTCAATGAGCTTCTGATTTTACAGACATCATAGAGGGAAGGATGAAGAGTGGAATGAAAATTGAAGCTGTTGATATAGCTAGTATTTTGGGAATTGATGACAAGTTTCCACCTAAGAAACTTTTGACGTCATTTTTACGGGATAAGGAGGAATGGTTGAAGAGAAAAAGAAAAGAAGTTAATCATTCATTGTTCTTGCTGGTATGGATTAATTTGTCTATATTTTTTCTGCAACTTATGACTACTAGTTATGCTAATGGTGCAGTTTCATGATGACCTTTCGCAGAAAGAAGTAAATGAAAAGCATTTGTCTGCTCTTAAATCCGTAATAAAGTTCCTCAAAGATCGCAAGATGGATGTTGCAGAGGTTCTCCCAGAAGTAGAGTTAAAGGCAATGAAATTGGAGAAAGATATTAGTGACCTCGTTAAACAAATAGATGATTGGAAAATGCAGAAAAGAAAAGCAGAGGAGAGTGAGTTGTCAAGGAATTTGATGAATCAAGAAACAAAGCGACCACGATTTTCAGAAAAACGGTTGACCATGATCTCCGCCCCAGTTGTTGGCTTGCACGAGCAAAGGGCTGCTGTTCATGTGGAGGACTTGTATAATGGTTCACTGCGAACCAACTTACTGGATGGTGGATTCTCTGGTCATGTCAACAGTTATTCTTATGCCACAACTGTACCAAATGCGTCTGACACAGGCTATTTGCCTGAAAACGTTCTTGGAACGATGACAGGAGGCCCCGTGTATGCCAATGGAGTTGGGCTACAAGGTGTTTATGATGTTTCATCTGCAGGTTCAATTCCTGGTGTTCACAGGGAGACATTGATTGATAGGGATGGTCAAAGGGTTGTAAACCATGCTCAATCATATGGATGGACCGAGATCGAAAACACTCCCTTCAATGAAAGATCGATCAGGCAGGGCTTCATCAGGCAACCTGTGTCTGGCTTGCATGAAGCATCACCATCAATAGACGGTTTTTTGGTTCCACCGAATTCCGCAGTCACTGCTACTTCTAATCGGAGCTCAGCCTATGATCTATATCGTTATGCCAAGGCCACAAACAGTAATGTCATTTGAGTTCAACTGTAGTATCTTTAGCAACCCAAATACCAGAGTCCGCAAGTTATGGGGGACTTCCCTGGTTGGTCGTAATATTTTAACTTCAGTTTCCTTTTCTCAACCTTTTAATTTATGAATTTTGTACAGTGAACTCCTGAGTCCTGAAACAGAAGTTGGTAGAATTATAGGATAATTTTTGGCCAAGGATTTGCATTGGGTGTAAGACTTCCGCCAAAGAACCTATATTTTCTGTCGTATACCTCTATGGCAAGTTCAATCCAGAGGTCTATAGACTGCAAATCCAATGGTGTGTCTCAATTTTGTAAAACTGTTACAGACATGCCCTGTTCTATTTCAGCAGTAGAATTAGATGATGCTCGAAATTTTAGTTTAAGGAGGAAGTTAGCTAATCATGAAAACTTTGAGCATCCTCTGAAAGTGATCGACTCAGCACTTTGTCAGTATCATGCAATGCATGGATATACCAAGACTAGTGACACTAATAGCCTAGGTCCTTTTTAGTTTTCAGTTCTTGTGTTTAAATTTAGTAAAAAAATAAGAAATAAAAAAAGAACTAAACGGCTTTTAATTAACTCTTATCGTCTGTTCCTGTGATTAGCACCGAAATACGGATTAACAAATGTTAAATGTTTCCAAGAGCAGCAACAAGAGCACCGAAGAATACTAGGAAATACTTGATGCATGTTCAAGACTCGTCAGCCTATATTTAAGAAAGGCCATAGTAAAACACAGTTTAATTTAACATTTTCTGGTTCCTACTCATCCTCGTCATTTTTGTAAAGAAAGTTGTAGTTGCCTCTTGTCCAGCCCCAAAGATCAAGCTTTTCTCGGCCTTTCCTCTTTCCATTTTCTTCTTTTCAATCAATGTTTTTAGAGTCATAAATAGATGACAAAGCAAAATGATGGTCGAGGCAAAGATTCCGATTATGTTAGTTCTTGGTGTAGTTGTTGGAAACCTGGCAGGGACTTTGTCAGGAGAGCTTCAGGTCGGGTTTTACAGAGGCAAATGTGGGTTCGTTGATGTTGAAGCCATAGTAGCTGGTATTGTCAGTGCACGTTTCTTCAGGGATCGTTCGATTGTGGCAGCTCTTTTACGATTGCAGTTCCATGATTGCTTCGTCAATGTATGCTTACATATCTCTGGTTATTATTAATCATCTCAGAACAATTAATCATCAGTTTTTAACATGATAATCCCTTCTAAGTTCACTTAAAATCATTAAACATATCCATGCAGCAACAAGAAGCATGGATGATGATTTGGTTGGTAAGCAAGCTTTGTATGAACTTATCTCAAGGTTCAAGCATGTACCCTCTAGTTATTTTTAACCATTAAAAAGGTAGGTGGTAGTTGTGAAGATGCATGAGCTAATATTCTGGTGTATTAGCAACAACAAACACTAAAAGTATGCCCTCTTCAATAAAACATGTTCTCCTTCATTATTGCTGAACTTTAAGTTGATGAATTAACCATAAGAGCTTACTGTTATATGAAGTTGCTGGTTAACTAACGATTTCATTGTGTAAATAACGATGAGAAAGGGGTGTGATGCATCAATACTTATAGATGGGATCAACAGTGAGAAAACAGCATTACCAAATGCAAGCGTTCGAGGTTATGACCTTATAGACTTAATAAAGGCTGCAGTTGAAGAAGCATGCCCTGGTGTGGTCTCTTGTGCTGATCTCATTGCACTTGCTACTAGAGATGCTGTCTTCTTGGTATGTCTTTCTCTTTTAAGTCAAAAACTCGTACTTATGAGTTGTTCCAGATACTCGTCACTAACTTAAGCATCAGTGTGTCCGCATCCGAGATAAGTTCCGGTAATGATATGCACTTACTTGCAGAGTGGTGGAGGAAGATACAATGTTCCAACAGGAAGAAGAGATGGTTTGGTCTCTCAGGCAAAGAATATAAGTCTTTTAGGCCCTTCAATTTCAGTGTCTCAAGCGATTGCAGCATTTGCTGATAAAGGTCTCAGCGTTACAGACATGGTGCTTCTTATGGGTACTTGAAACTTTTAGCAGTTTCAGCTTTGCTTAGAATGTAACATAACCTGAAAAGAAACTGACCGTTTTCTCATACAATTTGCTATGTAGGTGCTCACTCTGTTGGAGTCGCACACTGTTCATTCATCAAGAACCGTCTCTACAACTTTCAAGGCACTGGCAGACCAGACCCTGCAATGGAACCCGTGCTAGCAAATATACTGAGACTAAGGTGTCCAAAAGATGTACCATCAGACAGCACAGTCAATCTAGACCAGAACCCATTTAGTCCATTTATGGTGGACATCTCGTACTATCAGAATGTAATGCTACACAGGGGCATTCTCCAAATTGACCAAGAGCTTGGAACTGATCCTGCTACAAGGCCTATAGTTGCGGAGCTGGCAACTGCATTGGATTTTCCCATCAGGTTTGGTGCCGCTATGGTCAGATTGGGAACTATAGGAGTTCTCACTGGCACACAAGGAGAGATTAGAAGATCATGTAGGGCCAGTAATATGCCCCCATTTGCTTGATTTGGTGCTTGGCATTACTCAACCTATTAACCGTCCTGTTCTTCAATATTTACTGTGTGATTAAATCTTCATAATTGCTTTCAATGTCAAAGAAGAAATCAGCATGATCAAAATGCTTAGTTTCAAGAGAATTTACATGATAAACTGAATTAATTGTGAGTGGAAAAGCATCTCAATAAGTTGATCAGCGTATTAGAATCTCAAAAACCATCAAAATGCATTAGTTCGAAGACTTCTAATCTTGACTAGTTTGCATCATCATCTTGGACAACATAAATTTGAAGGAATTGCAAGGCATCCTCCATCTTTCTTACATGCCTAGTGACTTTACCAACATGATTATCCGGCCATTTTCAGGACATCTTCCAATGTCTTACCGATTGCCTTCTAATTGAACAATCATCGAAAAACTTTCCTGTTCCAATCGAGCTAACCTTTTCGCTATCGTTTCATGTTGCCTTCCACCATTTTTTATCGAAATTCCCTTGCCTCTAAAGCCATTCGATACAAAGTGTAAATTGAAGTTACATACTGATATTTAATTTTACCATATTCACAGCTCAATTCTTAAACTAAGTTCTAATGATTAAAAAACTCAAATGGTTTAGCCAGTTTAACCATAAATTTTTTTTGTTTGATTTTTAACTTTCCAGTTCGATTTATGTTCATAACGCTTATTGTCAAAAATTAATCAGTTTGTTAATTAATCGGTTAATTTTTATAAATTAATAGGTTCTTATAAACTAAAATAAATATATTAATTTTAATTTTCAAATTTTTTAATCAAACTTCAAATTTTTTGACGGATAAAGACAACATTTTTCAATCATATTTTAAATTCTTTAATTTTATTTAATTATTAGTCAATTTTATAACGGTTTAATACTAATTGAACCTTTTAAATCTTAAATCTCTACCTTTCGTTCTAATTTTTAAAACAATAAGTGTTTACCAAAATGTTTTTAATATTTTGTGTGTGTTTACGCGAGATTTTCTTTAAAACATTTGGTGGGCATTTCCACCAAATATTTTTCCAAACAAATTATAAACGTACTTTCGTCCACAGCACTATAAATATTAGTATTTTGGGAACAGAATGCAAAGAAACTCCATAAATAATTGAAATACAACTTTCATTCATGTATAGGAAAGCATACAATCTTGTGTAAGGACTTATAATAAGCTTAATTTTTGGCCTGCACACTTCACACATATCTATGAAACAGATATAAACTACAAGAGGCTTTTTGTTTAACAAAGAAAAGAAACAAAAAAGCCTAACGCCTCAAAAAAACAACCGAACGTTGGTCATTAAAAAGTAACATCCGCATTCCGAGAACTGGAGCAGTAAACTAAGAGGTTACAACAGTTATAACCAAACTGCAAATTAATATTTTTTT
>JAOQMS010000006.1:37176720-37189455 GCA_027563885.1 Erythroxylum longipes
ATCCGCATTCCGAGAACTGGAGCAGTAAACTAAGAGGTTACAACAGTTATAACCAAACTGCAAATTAATATTTTTTTTTGAAAGTTAAAAGAAAATTATATTAACAAAATAAAATATATACACAATCCTCAACGAGAATCTCACAGTCAAAAACTACACTGCACTACACAAAAAACAACCAATACATCTCATGTTTAAATAAACTAATGCAATATGACCTCCTAGTTAATACTGTTCCATTCTCTCTAATCAAATTGACAATTACTACCGTAAGTTTTGAGTGGTGCTGCTCCTCATGCATATAGATTCGACTATTTCTTTCCCACCAAAGATCGTAAATAACCATCTGAAAGGAAGTCTGGAGTAGTAAACTATACTTGTAACCAGAATTCGTATAACGAATGATATATTCCAATACCTTATCCTATACAAAAGCAAACCTAGAGGGTTGAATTAAAGATAAAATTCTACTCCATACCAGTTTACTATAACTACATTCAAAGAAGAAATGGTTACACGTCTCATTAATAAGTTTACATAAAACACATAAGGGCCCATATGACCCAAACCATCTATCTTTAGTTCTCAATCGATTTTAATCACCAACTATAGAACAATAGCTGCCTTGAGACAAAGAACCTGCTTCTACACTAGTTCAAACCATGGCACAACTACACAAGGTTCAACAAGTAAATTATGCACAAATTTATTGTTAAAAACACCACCGGAATGTAAGGTCCACTTCAACCTATCCTTCCTACCGGTATTTAGCAATTCAGGTAAGTACCTTTCCAATAGATGAAAATGGCGATGAGTGTAAAGTCTTGGCCTCTCCTGCATAAACCAAGCAACCAAAGCCTCCATAGGTTTTGTCTGTACAAGTAACATGACTGTTAGATGGATAATTTTAAATTACTCAAAATGTGTGTTGAATATTACCAAGCAGCCTAAGTGATGCCTTTCCATCAAAATGTTCAATCTGTGTACCTTACAACATTCTGAGTACTTACTGCTTTTTTGGATAGTCTATTTTACACAATTTCAAAAACCGTTTTTCTACCAATTAGGGGTAATATTGCTTGCTACTGAATCTCTCCAATCCTGTATATCAACGGAACTTTTACTAAGATCGTTATTGCTATGTTACACAACTTCCTTATTTAGTCATATCTGTAAGACATTTTTGCTCTTAAAGGCAAATTTGTCAATTTTTCATATAGTGGACAGTTATTAATTGTAATTTGATTTTTAAATAAATTATCGGTTAAGTTACGTAATTTGATTTACATAAAGATAATAAAATGACCCAATAAATTATCTAAATCAATGGATCAAAGTTTGGGTGAAAAATAGATCCCTTTTAATGTGGACATGGTCCATATCAATCTTGTGTTGAGAAAGCTTGATATGAAATCTATATAAATAGGAAAGTTTGATATGAAATCTATATAAATAGGTTAAGGTCTCTTGCAGTTGCCCATATCAATCGTAAGCATAAGAAATCTTTGACCCGTTAAAAGAGCTTACGTTTTGAGAAAACTGTAGAAAAACTTAGCCCGTGTGTCGATGATGGGTTCCCGTGAAAACGTCGATGGATTTGGGATCGTTTCGACCTCGAAAAACTCATTTGAAGTTTCAGAACCGAAATTAAGTACAATTTGCATTTCTCCATTTTTTGCCCTTTTACGATCAATCTGAGGTACGTAACTAAGGTATCGTTACGTATTACAATATCACCCTTACATGATTGGACTTGTCATTTGAAAACAGCTTCTTTACTAGTTAAGGGTAAAATTGCATTTTCAGATTTGACGCATTAGCAAGATTTTTACTAAATATTGTTGTTGTTGTTATTCTTGACATGCAAAATCTTTGCATCAACCAATTTGTCATATAGAGAATCTTACACCTTCATGTGAAATTGATGTCACAAGTTTAATTATATAAGAAAAATAAAGCATAGAAATCAATTTTTTATATAGGCTTAATTTAATTAACTTGAAAGGTTATAAAAAATTAGGAAAAAGTCAAGCATTTTATTAACTTTTGTTTCCATGTATATTATATAGTCTTCAATCATCATTTTTTATGCTTAGAGGTCTTTTGTAATAACTTAAATTTAGACTTGTCACCAATTATATTATGTAAGAAGATTAACTTCTTTGCATTGTAATCTTCCATATCTCAAGTTATAATTTGATTGATTTGTAAGCTTCTATTCCATGGCTGTGAATTAATTTTTGAATTAATTTAAATATATTATAGTTTTATTTTATTATTTACGTCACTATTAAATTTTGAGTCTAAGAAATGTATTCAATTCATCAATTTTAATTTTACGGCTCTTTCATTTTTTATTTATATTTTATCGATGTTTTAAAAATAGAACCGAAAGTTAAACCGGTAAGACAAGAAGTTTAAAATTTAAACGGTTCAATCGGTATTAAACTAATGTAAAAGAGGTTAAAAATTAAATAAAATTTGAAATTTTAAAAAATAATTGAAAGAGCTTGTCCTTATTTATCGAAGAATTTGAAGTTTAATTGAAAAAAGAGATTGTTAAATAAAAATTAATTTATTTATTTTAGTTTATAAGAACTTATTAATTAATGAAAAATTGACCGATTAATTAATAAATTGATCAAGTTTTAACAAGAAGAGCTATTAAACTAAATCGAATCAGAAAGTTGGACGATTCAATGTTTTCACAGTTGAATCGACTGAATCGATTGAATTTTTTAATCATTATATTTTAAATTTATAGTTGATTATATATATTGATAATATAACCCATGTGAATCCCAAAAGAGGATTTTTCAAAGTTGTTTTCCCTTATAAACTTTGAAAAACTGGTGAAGCTAGAAATCCCAAGTCCCGAAGGATAATTTAGTCAAAAGAAATCGAATTCGGTGACCCGAAAAGAATAAGGCAGTCCGACCCTTGTGCAAAACCCGACTATTTAAGTTGGCGCCTTCAAACCAACGAGAACAACGAACAAAAGAGACGAGAACTGTAACTTCTCCAGTTCTAACGGCACTTTTCTGGGTTCATCATAAAACAACTTTAAGGAAAGTCAAGATTCTTTCTGGGGAGTTTTGTCCTTTGATTCATTCCCAGAATGGATCAAAGCAAGAGAGAACGGTTGGTAGATTCAAATTGGTACTCTCCTAGGCGACTTCACGACTCTCCAACCCAATATGACTTTCCTGTAAAGAAACTCTGTATTTCTTCTTCCTGAAAGTTTCTTGCTTCTTATCCAAGTTTTTGTCAGGTTTTGATTGTTTCTGAACGTGTCTTGCCTTTTCGTTTTGTTTAGGGGGATCGGTTTATACCCAATAGGAGTTTGATGAATCTTGATCAAGCCCACACTCTGTTGACTAACAGGATTAATGCAGCACAGAATCCCAACTTCGGTGTACGTTTGCTCCGGTTTTCATCTGTTGTTTATGGCTTTTTTGAAGATGATTTTTTGCTTATTGATTTGGGGTTCAGGAATTAACTTTCTTAGGGATTCTTGTTTCTTGTTTCGTATATTTTTGCGGTGCAGGAAGCATACAGACAAAGATTGATGGATTGTTTGACTATGGACTCAGAAGGTAGACCGTTCAGGATGTTGGTTTTCAGAGGTAGCCCAAAATCGAGTAGAAAATCAATCCGCCATATCGACGAGATGCGAAAGGATGATTCAGAAGCATCGAGTAATGTAGTCAAGCCACATCAACCTCGCCGGTTGCCCAAGGTACGACTCCGTATGATATTATATTAATGAGAAATATGATACTAATGAGAAGAACATAGTTCCCCGATTCTTGCTTATCCCTTACCCCAATTATTCTAATTTTTCTTGAACATTTTGGTGGGCTCTTGCAGAAGGAAACTAGGATTCTGGATGCGCCAGCCATTAGTAATGATTTCTACACTAAAATCATGGACTGGGGCAAAAACAACATCGTTGCTGTTGCCTTGAACTCAGCAGTGTACCTGTGGAACGCAGAATCCTGTAGAGTACAGAAGTTGCTGCATGACACTGACCGTCCAACAAGTTTATGCTGGTCTGAAGATTGTACAAGTCTAGCTGTTGGTTTCATGCATTCCAAACTTCAGGTTTGGGATGCTAAGACTTCTGTATGTGTAAGGGCTCTGTTTTTTCTGCGTGAGTTAAAGAGTTTCTCTTGAATTTTATATGGTGAACAAGTAAAAACAAGCTTGTCATTTCTCCAGGTTCGAGACCTGAAAGGTCATAAAGCAAGGGTAGGAGCAATTTCCTGGAATGGTCAGACTCTAACTTCAGGAAGCAAAGACAAATTCTTGATCCATCATGATGGTACCTACAGTCACAAACTGCTATTTACTCTTCATGTTGTTGCTTTTACCTTTCCTCAACTTCTTTACCCTCATTGACAGTTAGACAGAATGAAAATGCGACTGTACGCATTAAAGCACACAACGAAGAAGTGTGTGGCTTAAAATGGTCAAGCGGAGGCAGTGTATTGGCAAGTGGAGGAAATGACAACATTATATACATATGGGAAGCATCTAAAATGAGTTCATCCAAATTCCTGCATAAATTGAACGGACATTCCGCAGCAGTCAAAGCCCTTGCGTGGTGCCCTTATCAATTTAATGTACTAGCCTCAGGTGGTGGCACCAGCGATGGGTGTATTAAGATATGGAATACAAGGAAAGGGACATGCATTGGTGGAGTAGATACTGGTGCTCAGGCAAGTTGAATAAGAAAATCTATTTAAGAACCCATGTTAAGGAACTTGAGAAAAATCAGGCAGTCACCAGTTTGTGGTCCAGATTGTAACTGGTTTTTCTAACTAATTTAATACTTAAAAATTGGTTCTGGAATGCTAATGTTATCATACCTTTGTGCAGATCTGCGGACTCGAGTGGAATACACATCACCAAGAGTTACTGAGTGGCCATGGCTATGGTACGGGTGAGCTTCAAAATCATCTATGCTTGTGGAAGTATCCTTCCATGACAAAACTGGGACAATTATGTGGTCATAGATCGAGAGTCCTCAATACTTCTCAGGTATGATCATCTAAGAGCTATTCTATCCCTAAAAGCTAAAAAGTATGGATCTTAACCAACCTCCTCCAATCATTTTGCCCAGAGTCCTGATGGATTGACAGTACTATCAGCCGGAGGGGACGAGACTTTACGCTTTTGGGAGATTTTTGGACCAGCTCGCGCCAAAGAATCGAGGGTCTCCAATCTTGACAGCCTTTTGTCTCTGAAGACATCCCCAATTCGATGATCTGAACTGGAGTGACATTAATTTACTACCTCTGTCCCAACTGTGTTCGTCAGTAAGTGTATGTGCTGATCTCTGTAGTCATTCAACTAGGAGAACAATGTAAAACAGTTTCGAATGATAATTAGAGTTCTCCATTCTTGCAAATTCATAATGTGCTTGTCAGATATCAGAAATGATAACTAATTCATGTAAGCGTGTAGATTAGCAACTTCTGGGATGCCAAGTAATTTACCTCAGAAATAAGTTTGTATTGGATTCAATGTTTAAAAATGACAGGACATCGAATTGGTCACAGAAAATGTTTAAGGTTTGAAGGATCAATCATTATTAAACTGTTATAAAGCCGGTTTATAATAAATAAGAAGTAAAAATTATAAGAATAAGTAAAAATAAAATATTTTATTGAAATAAAAACACCAATGTTTATTATTATATAATGAATTTATAATAAATCAAATCTAATAATTCAATTCATCACAAGAAATACAAGCAAAAACAATTCACAGTTTACATACATTTTAATGTATCAGAGCACACATCTGACCCAGAAAGTTGGCAAACCTTTCCTGCCACAACCACAGAACATACAATTTCTGTGTCACGTCCAGAAGCCACAAAAACACAAGGTTTTCTGTATACCAGAGGGTTTGGAACTTAGTGATTCCTGAGGCACGTAGTAATGCAACATCTAATGAAAGGCTATATGAACATCAGAGCACAAATGATGAGTCGGAGGCTTCAAAGTTTTTCAGAAGGTAACAATCAAAACCAACCATGTGTTCTGCGTTGAAAACTTCAAAACTACACTTCATAAATTGAATCAACTCCCTAATTAGCTTCAGTGTTCTAGAAAACAATCCCTCCCCAAACCGCAGCTTATCCTGGCTACCATTGAGAGTTTGAATCTTTATCCATTTTAGCTTTTGATTTTCCACCATGCAACCCTCCATCATTAGCAAAAGGACATCAAAACAAGAACTTCTAGACCAGACTTTTACAATGTATTTAAGTATAGGCTGTACTTCATCCTATCTCAATGAATACGCTGAATTTAGCTAAACATGGAAGAAACAGCTAATGATGCCAAGACTAAACATTCCATTTGTCAAATTTGTATAAATCTTTGATTAAATTTTATGTATGATCAAATAAAGATATAACCTGAGAAGAGAAAGCTGTAAGATAGAAGTTGAACAATCGGTAACTATACAATATGGACAGAGCAAGTACTTCAATATCGCAGAAAATTTTTCAAACTATACAATATGAAACAGGAAGTATTTCAATGTCTAAATGATCGAATTTATTTATTACAGGGAAAAGGTTGACATTGTTCATACTTACACATTTTCTCACAGGAAACAAGTTTGTAAACTAAACACAGTTTGTGGTTGAGAATATCGAGGGTTCTGCTTTCATCACGCAACCATCTGCTAGTTTATACACACGAGCGTCACTGCCACTTATTTCTCCATGTAGATTTTCATCAATTGGATCTGTAAAGTATACGGAATTCCCTTCACATCCACCGATTTCATTAGCAGAAACAGAAAAGCAACATTCATGACCCAAAACAAAGATTTGATCACCTAAAGACTTGACATCATCCCATGTACCCCATTCCTCGTTAAGCTTATAAATTTTGATGTCAACAGTCCCGGCTCGACATATAGGATAGTTTCTCACTCGATAGTGGAAGTTATTGTTCATGTCTAGGTTGATAGACTCATCTAGAGGCCATGTCCTCCTGTTTCCTTCAAGATACCTATCAACAACATAAAGATCTCCACTGGACTCTACCAAATGCTTCATGTGACCGCAACCATACAGCGGAGGCGAGTATGGAACCAGTTTCAACGATGAATCAACCCACCAAACAGTCCCCCATCTATCAACAACATAGAATTGACCTTTATATATTAAAATGTCATCATAATGGAAATACTTCTCATCGACAAAAGTCCATTTCTCTTCTCCATAACTCCAATAACACAACTTTCCTTCATGCAAGATGGCGAGAAGACCATAACCATTAACATTATCAGGAACAGAATTAGAATTTGGAAACAAAACCACCTTGTTTATCCCAAAAACTGAAACCCCGCGAGCAAGCTTAAGCGTATAACCTCTGCACAACTCCAAAAGACGAAACTCAAGAATGTTTAACGTCTTAGGAAACTTACCAGGAGAGTTCTTGAGTTGGTGGTTTCTGAATGGAGCTAAGAGTTGAAGTTCACCGTGAGTTGACTCCTCAACCTTAGTCAACCAGCTCCTGTTAGCTTTCGAATCGCTTGGTGTCTCGTGAGCCGGTTGGACACGACATATGATGATCTGGGATAAGAACGAATCCGAGAAGACCGGCGCTGGAAGTTGAAAGACGGCACGTGGAAACAGCCGGTGGGAAGGAGGAACGGTGGACCTAAATGAACTGCACACGGCACGAAAACGAAACACGTCTATGCGAGAGTCGAGTCGTTGACCAATGATGGACAACAGTTCCTTGGGAAGATCGGCCCATCCGTTGCTCATCTCTATCTTTTTTGTTTTTTCAGGTTCCCTGCGACAGAGTTGCTGGCAATTTGGTTCTGCTCTCAGCTTATAAAAAGCGAGGCCATTTTTATGACAGGTGTTAGTTTATGACTTTCAATAACCCTTTTTTTTTTACGGAGTAGCCACGATTGTTATTTTTTATATGCCTATTGGGTAAATTCTAAATTGACGTAATAATCTACAAATTATACTAATTAAGTATTTTATACTAGATAAGTCTTGTATGATAAATTCGATTAAGAGAGTGTAGGTAGGAAAATTTTAACACAAAACCTTTTAGTCTCATACCTCCTACTCTACCAACTTGGCCACCCCTAAGAGGCTTTAGTAAATCATTTAGATGCAACAGGATATATGAAATTATTACTTATTAATGGAAATACATTTTATCTTTTGTATTAAGTAAATTATATTTGATATTTTTTAATACTAAAAATAAAATATTTGGAATAATTACTATGAAATTGAAATTACGATGAGATCATAATTGTGATATTCAATTTATATTTATGTATTAATTTTAAATGTTCCTAGTTACAATTTCATCAAAACAAGATGTCGTTGAAATGATAAAATTAGCATACATTATGTTTCTTTTTTGTGAAGAAAGTAATTGATCTCATAAATTAAAGTATGAAGATGCTTAAACTAATATGTAAGTGATTATTAGAAAATAATTTACTAAACTGACCTGACTATGAGAATCTCAAATGGAATATTACTTTATATGTTTGTGAATTTTCTCATTTTGATGATTGTATACTTGATCCTTAGATTTAAGATTATCAAGGTATCTCGTGTGGGAATTGTTATATTTTGATGCTATTTATGAACTGTACTAGTATAATTCAATCGGTAGTACTTGGATGCAATATGAACTATATAGACATGTTGAGTAAGTCAATAAAGGATTCGTCACTCTAAAGTAATTAGAGATAATATTATGCTGTTATCAATTAGTAGTGATTTATGGAATTCTCTTGCCAGAATAAATATATGAAAAAAGGCATTTTTCAAACTTTAATTAAAGATCAATTACTAATTAGTATAAACGAACGTGATTGGACTAAAAGAGTAGATACTACATCCATGCTCTGTTTACTTAGAATATTGAGTGATGAAAGGATTAAATTATATATCATAACTATGCATGGACATATTAAGTCAAATCACTTTGACATTCATGATATTTGGATGGTCATGACATGTCGTTAGACGTCAATTTTGATCTATGATTATAAATTATTTAATTGGAGAAATAAAGATAAATTAAAAGAAGTTTTAATTTAATTAGAATTAGAATTTATAATCATTGTTAATATATTAGGAACCTAATGAGTCACACATTAAAGAGCAATTTGTAAAAGAAAAATCAATTTAATTAAGTTGGACTTAATTATAAAGTTTGTGAAACTTTAGAGATTAAATATGAGGTGTTTGATTTTATTAAAATTAAATTAATTATAGTTAGAATTTGATTTTGATTATAATTAACTAAATTAATTTTAATAGGAAGAAAAAACAAAGATGCTAGTACTTCTTGTTCTTCCTCCCAAAAGTTAAGAAATTGCGTTAGTGGATATCGTTAAAAGTTGGACGATTGAACAGGTTGATACAATGAAGAATTTGATCAAAGATTTCAGCTGGAAACAAAACACGAATTAAGTATGATTCATATTTACAATTAATGTTTTTATTCAAATTTTATAATTATTGATATCTAATTAGAATCTATAAAATATTGTTTTCTGCTACAGCTGTTATTCGATTACAGTTAGAATCCAACAACAAGATGTTCTAAGAAAACAAAATCCATTTGCCCAATGTTTTTTCTCACTCCCCTGTACAACTTCTCCAATTCATTGGAGCTAATTTGTTCTAGAACCTGTCGCTGGAACTCTAGACCATTCGCTGCGACCAAGACTGCCCCGGCCAGCACGCTTAAACTAATCGCCAACTGAGCCAAAACCAGCGGTCCTATCTTGAAGCCAAGACGGTAGGGACACGATATAGAACACAAGCGAAGAGATAGAATTGTACACGTAACTCGTAGAGCTTGAAATGCCTGTTGGAGCTTAGCCAATTCAAAGGCCAAATAAAATTTACCCACCAAATCCATCGGAAACATAGGACAAAATTAGATAGGGTTACAAGGTTAAACAGGGTTATTGACGTTGGACAAGATTAGATAGGGTTACAGGGTATCTCTGCAAATAGAGCTTGGTGCGAAAGGCAAAAACACTGATCCGATTCACAATTAAGAGGATATTTAACCACTGTTTCGTGCTTAATCCGATCAAACCGGCCAGTCTGATCGAGTGTTTATATCATTAATTTGATTAATTGATTTATATGTCCCTTGCCTAAGTTTACAGACGAGTACAGATAGTGATTTAGCACCTCGTTATGGGTACAACATTCCTCTTCTGCGTCCCGCGAATGACCCCATAATATTTCCAAAGAAAAAACACTAACTTTCCTGCATATTTAGCCTAATTTTACTTAATAATCTAGAGACCGTTCGATGCAAAATCTCCCCTCATCACCCACCAAAATTCCTGCAGCATTACTGTTCGGTCACTTTTACCTCCTCTTCTTTTCTTCTCTTCTCATCTGCTCTCTCCCTCTCAGCTGCTTTGGCCTTTGCAGTTTCAAGTCTAGCACTGACTGCATCCCATGACACAAGCTTCTCCATAAAGGTAGATATGTAATCTGGCCTTCGATTCTACATGAGAAAACCAATATGAAAATTCGTAGACTGTCAACTACAAAATCTAACAATCAAAATGGGAAATTGTGTAATCAGATGGTTGGTAAAATGTTACTTGGAATAATTTTTTACCAACTGAATCTCACCTGAAAGTCAAGGTAGTAAGCATGCTGTATAGACAAAGTCAAACAAGCAAGAATACATAGTTAGTCACTTAAGATTTTACTATCGAATGAGCGAAGTTCATTTAAATTATCGACCACAAAGTAAGGGAAAGATGTGAAAAGGAGAGTTTGGTAAGTACCTCCCAAACATCAATTGTGAGGATTGGCTGCAAGAAATGAACGACAATATCAGACATGCATAAACATTTGTTCTGATTTTCCACTATCACTTCATTAATAGCACGTGTCATTAACAAAACAAGAGCAAAACATAAGTTCTATGATCAGAAAACTAACGGAATAATCCCAGACAAGGGGATTGACAGCATTGGGGCTCTTCACTATTACAAGCTTCTTGTCCTCTTCTGATGGGCGAGGATTTACAGCATTTGCAACATCAAGTCTATTTGCCTTGTCTGCATAAAACAAAATAACAAAGACACGTCACTTCCATTGAGATTGATTCGTTTAGGTAATGAAAATAAGTGAACTATCTCGTCAGGGGAAGAAAAACATCACTTACACACGAGCCAAGCCCATCCAGAACCAAACTGCGTAGCTGCTGCTGCCTTAAACTCCTGCACGAATTTATCAAAAGACCCAAAATCCCTTTCAATCAACTGCAGCAGCTCTCCTGTTGGCTTTCCACCACCACCTGGTTTCATGGATTCCCAGAAAAACTCGTGGTTCCATGCCTAAAACGGGCAATGTACAACGGATAATACCACATTCATTCTAATCAGCCAATGAACAAAACCAAGCTGCAAGATTAAAGGAGTCTAACAAACTTGGAGGCAAAGCCATACCTGCGCAGCGTTGTTGAAAGCTGGAAGCATGTCGCCTTTGTTGTAAGTAGTAATTATGATATCCTCTAAAGGCACACCATCAAGCTCCGTCCCCACAATTTGCTTGTTCAAGTTGTCTACATAAGCTCTGTGATGCTTACCCCAGTGATACTCCATGGTGTCTTTGCTCATATGTGGCTCTAAAGCATTCTAACCCACAAAATCAATCAATAACCGTACAAAGCAAAGATTAGAGGGGAAAAGAAGAACACTAAAAATCAAACCTTTGTGACATAAACTTCGACTATACCACAAAACATTTCTTTACCAGTGGATATGGAGGAGGCTTGAGCTCCAACTTCGCCGACACTCTGACAGCACCAGCCCATTTTCTGCTTCGATTCTACGAGATAACAGCAATGGATGGTCAAAACAAAGACACTGATACTCTCCATTAATGAGTAATCTCACACTGCACACAAGCCTTTCGTCCAACATCACCAGAACATAACAAACCTGAGTTGCCCGTTGAAACACCTTACTGGGTCCGACAAGCCCTGTCATACAAGCAAAAAGATCAGCAACATGGGGAGAGTACTGTTAAAGCTAAATCGTTGCGCGTGGAGGACACAACCTTGGCCTGGGATAAGCGTGGTCGTTAGTACCATTTCGTGAGTAGGACACACTCTCTGCTTCTCTTTTCTGCCTCCGGAAATGTTTTTAGAAATTTAGGAGAAACTGTTGAATAGTTATAGGAGATAATTAGATAATCACGTGGTCGAGAGTTCTTTACAACCTGGATCTTGCCACGTTAGGGACGCTGAAATAGATCTGAACCCTTCATTTAGAATGGGTTCATTTAGAATAGGTATCGTTTGTACTGAAGGCAGCACTAGTTAATGTGGTACACGTACGACCATTAGTAGTACATTTATAGTTTTTTTTTAAATTTTTTTGAAAGCCATTGATTTTTTAAAATATTTTTATAATGAAAATTATGCTCCTTTTGATTTTTTGATAAAATATATTTCTTAAGTTTTATAACTTTAAAATTTTGAAAAAATAATTATTCCATAAAGACACAGAAATTTTAAAAATTATTTATTTATTTAAAATATAATAAATCAACAACACCGCTTCTTAAAAATTTTGTTGAAATCTAAACTTTATAACTCACGATCTCTCTATGTAACTTAATAATGCTCTTATGAATGATGAAGTTGCAATCAAGCAGGGAAGAAGAAGATGGACTTTTGA
>JAOQMS010000006.1:37189555-37200581 GCA_027563885.1 Erythroxylum longipes
TGACACAACATTACTTGTAAAGAGCAAGAAACAACACTTGCATTTGCCATCTCCAGAACTCCAATTTATGGTGAAACCGCTCGTCAATATTACAATTTCTAACAACCGACCATCACTAAGAATCCTTCCCTGCGATCCTATAGCAGATTATAGACAAAACAGCTAATCTAGAGCAGCATAATTCGCCAATCCTCAACAAATTCAGAATATCTATAAGTCGATGAGATTCTAGCCTGAGAAAGTTAAGTGTCTTTAGTCTGCAAAATATCAAACATAAAACGCAAAAGTTGGTAAGAAAATGCAAGTGGGCATCACTAATTCACCTTCTTTAACAAGCTTTCAGCATCTTCCTTAGACATAGGAGGCTCAAGAGGTGAGACAGGAGAACATTGTTGTTGGGCAAGTGAGAGAGCAGAGACAGTTGGGATAAGAATCCTATGCTCAGTATCAACATTCCCTATAACCTTCTCTGCAAAGTTACTCTCTATCTCGGCAGGAAAAGGGTCTCTGGCCCCAAAATCACCCAACAGGTCACCGCCCATAGCTAGAGTAGTTTTCAAGCGCGAAATTCCGGTCGGATTCGAAACAGAAAACTTGTGCCTCCTGAAATATCGCTGAGGAGGACAGAACTTGGGTAGAGGGACGGTGACGGAAAGCTGAGCCGTGGCCATTGACGAAGAGTGCTGACGACAAAGAGACTCCAACGATTGTATTTTTGGTCTTAGCGTGTCTTATCCGGGGAGTGGCGGATTTTAAGATTTTTCGAGTCGAACCGTTGGGGCCGGGAAACGCAGATACAGACCGGTTTGTGGACCGTTCAGTTATCAGTGGTGGCGGGTCCCCATTGGCTGAGTTACCAAATTGCAAGTTTTATTTTTAATTAAAGGCAGAATATTAATCAAGCATTGCATTATATGCCAATTTGGTCTCGATGTCGTGATCCTTTAGTGAGAGAATTTCGTCTGACTCATAACGATGAGAAGACAATTATAAGTTACTGATATGATTCATGGAGCAAATCGAGACGAGCAATTAAGGACAATTTGAAAAATAATTTTTCCTTATATATACCTTATTTTACAGTTATTAATAAAATATTAGAAAGAAAACTTTATTATGCATTATTTGCTACTAGGATATTTTTGAATCCTAAAATTTTAGCTGGGGGTTTATCAGAAAATAGTCTTTGTATTTCTATCAAAGATGTGGGCATGACTGCGTACATCTTACCCTTCTCGTACCCTACTTAGGTGAGAATTTAGATATGTTTGGTTTGGTATATTTTTGAATCCTAATATTTATTTTAGATCAAGTTTTACAAATAAAAGTTAAAACTAATAGAAAAATACTTTTAATTATTACAATAATTGTTCACATGAAATGAAGTAAGATCTTTTTAACTCATAAATTAAGGCATTTAAGGATGTGCACAGTGATTTTAGCATGTTCATTTTAATTCGTCAAATGGGCAAACTTAGGAGATGGTTGATTCGTACAGGAAATAATAATAAGAATGAGAATAAATATAGTGAGGAATGAGAATGGATAATATCATTATAATTATAATGGTTGGTTAAAAGAAATGAATGATTACCATTATTATTGATAGGGATTGGTTTGTAATAAATAATGAGAAATAAAATTTTATTATATTTTAATTAATTAATTAATTATATTGTAATCAATTAATTACAATATATTGATTAATTAAAATATTGTAATTAATTAATTACAATATTTTAATTAATAAATGAATTATATTTTAATTAATTATATTGTAGCTAATTAATTAATTAATTACAATATTTTAATTAATGAATAATTATCTTTTAATTAATTATATTGTAGTTAATTAATTATTAATAATATTTTAATTAATTATGTTGTAGTTAATTAATTAATTAATTACAATATTTTAATTAATGAATAATTATATTTTAATTAATTATATTGTAATTAATTAATTAATTACAATATTTTAATTAATGAATAATTATTTTTAAATTAATTAATTAATTACAATATTTTAATTAATGAATGAATTATATTTTAATTAATTATATTGTATTTAATTAAATATTAATTATATTTTAATTAATTATATTATATTTTAATTAATTATAATATAATTAATTAACTCATTCCTCTATAGCAACGATACACATTCCTCTAGATTAGGAGAAGAATGAGGTATTACCTAAAAGTGAGTAATCAAAATAATAACCCTATAATCATATTCCCTTACTAAACTCAATCTTTCATTTCATACCTATTCATCTTTTTTCAAACTTACTAAACAAGCACACCCTAAGAAATTAAGGCTTTAAAATATTAAAAAACCGAATAAAACAAAAAGAAGTTTGTCTGGCTCATGTAATCAACAGAGAAGGCCACTCAGCTCTCTTCCTATGACCCGTTTCAGAAACAGTGGGCGCGTGTCTCACATACGCTCATCGTACTTCCACAGAGTTAGGGTTTTTCTAAATTTTTTTGTGCGCCGCCGCCCTCATTGTTCTTCAAGTAGCCGAGTCGCTGTGCCGCTGCTCCCCTTTTGCGCCATCGCTTGCTTCCATCAGTCGCCTGCTACTGTTCCAGTGGCGACGCCAATGGTTCTTCACTGGTTTAAACCATTACCGCCGCTGGTTGTGTCCCAGTATGCATACTGATTCGTTTTTAAACCAAGCAGCACAAGCCAAATATTCAATATGAACATAGGCAGCAGATACAGGCAGTATTACACAAAACAGAGAAACGCAGACGCAAGTACATCCACTCCAGAACATAAAAAGACACACAGGCAAATAAATTTCCAAAATCAAAAGAGACATGCATTCTGATTTTAGAGTTTCCAGAACTATAACAAGGAGCATGTGGTATGTTTTGTGATTCGATAAAACAATTTTCAGAACCACGAATTCCAGAGTACACACAAGTTATTTAAGCCTTAATTTACTTTTATTTAGTCCAGTAAAAAACAATCAAGCAAATTTAATTAAACTATGAGATTAAAATCAAGCTATGATATTATTGTCGAGAAATCAAATCAAGATTAGATCTCAATACAATGGAATAATTATAAAAAAATTTCACAAATTAGTTTTCCGATAATCAAAATCAATTTAATTATATAAAATGATTGACACATAAATTAAAATAAAGTATGAATCTAAATTCGTACCTTATTGCGAAACTTGATTATGTTCTTGTCATATCTCTCAAATCATTTATGAAATCGATCCTTCCTAACCATTGTAGCCACACAAATGTCTGACCTTTAATGGTATTTATAGAATAGGTTGAGAGAACTCTGTAACACTTATAATGCTAATTCCTTAGAGTTTAAGCCTATTTATAATAAGTTTTAGAAATTTTAATAATTTAATTAAAATTAAATTCTAATTTCAATTAAGCTTTAATTAGAATTTCAAATTATTCTAATTAAATATCAATTATTTCCAAATAAGATCCAATATTTCATGTTGATTATTATTTATTAAATATTCCATATTTAATCATAAAGTTTCTCAAACTTTACAATCAAGTTCAACTTGATTAAAATATCTTTGCTCTCTTCAACCCATTCTTTATGCAAGATCCATTAGGTTTCAGATATGTTAGCAATGATTATAAATTATAATTCTAATTCATAATTAGAATTAGATAAATAAATTAAAACTTCTTTTAATTTATCTTTAATTATCCAATTAAACAATTTATAATCGTGTATCAAGATTGACATTTAATAACGCATCATAACCACCTAAATATTTAGAAACATCAAAGTAGTTTTGACTAACCTTTTAGTACATGATTTTTTCGTATAATTCAATCATTTCATCATACAATGTTCCAATTAGACATAGAGCATGAAATTAATGTCTACTTTATTTTTAGTCCAATCATATTAGTTTTTTGTTGTTATCTATCGATTCAATTAATGATATTTGCAAACTATTTACAAAATGTTATTCTACCTTGGCCAAGGATTTTTTCAAATCAATACTGATAGAGAACAAAGAAACATTCTCCCTAATTACTTTAGGGTGATGAATCCTATCTTGATCACACAACTACTTCTATATAGTTTATGCTATATCCAATAACTAACAATTAAACAACCCATAATTAAATAGGTCATAAGTAGTATCAAAACATAGCAATTCCTATATAAGATAACTTTGGAGACCTCAAGTCAAAGGATCATTTATACGATCATCACAATAAGAATTCCATAGACATAAGTAATGTTTCAAATAGATTTCTCATATCAGGTATGTTTAGTGAATTTATTCTCTATCAAGCACCCACAAGTTAGTTTAAGTATTTCCATACTTTAGCCTATGAGATCAACTACTTCCTTCATAAGGAAAAACATAACGTGTGCTAGTCGTTTTAGATTCTATTAATGTTCAATCTTAATAGAATAATGTTTAGGAACATTAGGAATAATACATAAATGCAATATGAATCTCATAATTATAATCTCACTATATTTTCATTTGCAATGTATAATTATCTCATGGACTTTATCATATATAACTAAACATGTATAAAATAAAGAATGTCTTTATATAATTGTTACTGAACTACAACCAAAATGATTGATTGCAGGGCATAAACTAATATCATGATCAAACAATTAATGACTTGTTGGTTATCAATCATGTTCGCTAAGTTATTAAACCCTTAATAAAAAATTAACCCTTGTTCAGCTAAGCTATACAATTTTAAAAGTGACACTTGCTTTAAAAGATATATTACAAATTATTTTAAATATATATAATTTGGTTAAATTATATAAAATTATATATCTTCCTCTTTTATTGCTTCTCGAAAATAATATAATCCTTCATTTAAGCATTTTCTATTAAAATCGATCAACAAATAGTTAAACCCTTTGTTTATAAGAGAGTTTTCATGTGCTTTGTTTAATAGGAAAAAAATAGGCATTCATTCATTAAAAAAACACCTTTTACATATTTAAACTTTTGAAGTTGATTTTAATATGAATGTTGGATTGTGTGTGCTTACATGAAAATAGAGAACTTTGATAAATCAAAATTTCATTATCGTAAATTGAATTTTTTAGAATTAAGTTTTTCATGGGATTTTTCAATATTGTTTATTAATTTGTTTATTAAATTTATAAATTTTTTAAAATTAATAAAGCCCTATCATTTTTGTCTTAACGTACCCAATTTTAATTATATTTTGTTAGCTATTTTTTTATTTATTCATGTTTAAATGTCTTATTTTGATTTTTTAGTAATATCATAAAATAGTGAAGTAATCTCCACCAAATTGCCTCACCTTAGAATTGGGGCCAATTTTGGATATATAGCTGGCTTATTTAAAGCAGGAGCTGAGATTAGGCCTCATAGCCTATTTAGTTTGCCATGCCACCATGAAAATGGTTGCAAGTGTAGCGATGCTCTTCCTCGCAAAGAAATTTCGTTTGCCTTAGTCCTGAACTCCTTACTGGCAACATCATGAATGATGCGTATGTTTCTTGATTATTAAACATCAAAGACATAAATCATACATACATCATGAATCATACGTAAATCATTTGTGCCCATACAAATCTTGAATATAATAATAACCATATAGATGGAGCAAATAAATCACTTACCTTGAGCGGAATTCGTCATGATGTAGAGAAGAAAAATTTTATTAATTACGAACTAGTTTCTCTCTCTTAACCTTCTTTCTGTACGATAGCCTGATAGATAACTCAATACACAAACACCTACGTTCTGCATTTGCTTTTGTCTGTACTTAATTAGGGTAGAGAGAGCATTAGTTTATATACACTTCTTTAATGACATTAAATCTTGTACGTCTATCAAGTACTAAATTAACAGATAAGATTTAATATATTATTAAACTAATAAAACCCTAAACTAAGTTTAATATGGGCTTATAGCAAATATGGGTCGTAACATCAGGCCATATTTCTTACATTTTCCCACTTGGACAGATGTTTCATCATTACATTTAGTAGTATAACATAAGGCTAACAAGAATTAAATCTTATAAACCGTCAACATCATAAGCACCTCAATACAACAAATCACATAATGTGGATTATGGTGGTCATACAAAGTATAGTCGTATACTCTCTTCAATATACCGCTACATTAAGAACTTATTATGTTTAGGTTTATAAGTTATATATAAACAACATAAAGTCCACATACTTGTTGTGAAAATACATACAAATTTCTTATTCAAACAATCATGTATATATAAACTTAATGAATAAGAAATATAAAATTCATAAACATATTATTATTAAGCTCAAGAGTGCTAAAACATCATCATCAAACATTATTATCAATCATCAATATAACCAAGACCAATCATAAGCATATGTTCTTTAAATGTCTTTGGTTGTAAACATTTAGTTAGAGGATCTGCTACCATGAGATCCGTTCTAATATGTTATATATGCACTCTTTGTTTCTGAATCTCTTCTTTAAAAAAAATACCTTAATTCCATGTGTTTTGTGTCTCTAGAGTATTTGTCGTTTTTAGAGAAGAAAACTGCTGCAAAATTATCACAATAAATTTTCAACAACTTGCTTACTGTGTCGACAACTCCAAGCCCTGAAATAAAGTTCCGCAGCCATAATGCATGAATTGTAGCCTCATAACAAGCTACAAATTCTGCTTCCATAGTAGATGAAGCAATGACAAACTATTTGGCACTTTTTTCATGAGATTGCTCCTTTAGCTAATAGAAACAAATAGCCAAATGTTGACTTCCGACTATCAACACACCCGGCAAAATCTGAATCTAAATATCCAATCACTTCTAAATGATTAGACTTTTTATAAGTGAGCATGTAATCCTTTGTTCCTTAAAGATATCTCATCACTTTCTTTGCAGCCTTTCAATGATTAATACCAAGATTACATTGATACCTGCTCAGCATCCTTACTGCAAAATTGATATCGAGTCTAGTACAGGTTTGTAGGTACATCAAATTACCCACAACAGAAACATATGAAACTGTTTTCATTTTCTTACGTTCCACATCATTCTTTGGACATTGCATAAGACTAAACTTATCTGCCTTTTGAATAGGGACTATACTTGCTGAGCACTTGCTCATGTTAAATTTCTCATGAATTTTCTTAATATAGGCTTTCTGAGACAATCCTAATAAACCTTCTAATCTCTTACTGAATATTGAAATTCCAATCACATAGGATGCCTCTCTCATATCTTTCATTTCAAAATTCTTAAAAAGAAATTCTTTAGTCTTATGCAACAAACCTAAGTCATTAGCAGCAAGCAAAATGTCATCAACATACAGAACTAGAAATATAAACTTACTCCCACTGATCTTTCAATAAATACACCGATCAACAGTGATTTCCTCAAAACTGAAAAAAGTAATGGTATTATTGAACTTAATATACCATTGGCTGAAAGCATGTTTGAGTTCATATATTGACTTCTTCAATTTGCACACCATACTTTCTTTACCTTCAATGGAAAAACCTTCAAGTTGATCCATGTAAACTTTCTCCTCAAGATCCCTATTCAGAAAGGTTGTTTTCACATCCATCTAATGTAGCTCTAAATCAAATTGAGCCACTAATGCTAAAATTATTCTCAATGAATCTTTCTTTGAGACAGGTGATTTTTAGCACTCTTACTAACCTCACCATTCTCTAAAAATTTGGCATTGGTTGTTTCAAAAATTCTAAAACTATGGTTCGCACAGTAAAACATGTACCATTTAGATTTCTCTGAGTAACCACTAACTATTTAAGAATCCAAATTTCTTTCATGTGAATTATAGATATGTGCTTCTACTGGACAACTCCAAACATATAAATTTCTTAAACTAGGTTTCCTTTTAGTCCATAACTCGAAAAGAGTTTTAGGAACTACCTTCCTAGGAACCCTGTTTAGCAGATATATAGCAGTTTTAAGTGCATACATCCACAAATTTTTGGGTACTCAGGAATTACTCACCATACTCCTAACCATATCCATTAATGTTCTATTTCGCCTTTCTGCCACACCATTTTGTTGCGGTGTGCCTGGCATAGTGTACTGTGCAAATATACCATGACTTTCGAGGAACTTAGCAAATGGACCAAGACATTGTCCAAATTCATCATAATTTCTATAATACTCACCCCTCCATCAGATCTTATCATTTTCACTTTTCTATCTAATTATCACTCAACCTCCTTTACAAACACCTCAAAGGAATTTAAAGCTTGAGATTTTTCATGCAACAAATAGATATATCTATACCGTGAAAAATCATCTATAAAGGTGATGAAGTATTTTTCTCCATTAAAAGACGGAGTGTCAAAAAGTCCACAAATGTTGGTGTGTATTATTTCAAGAAGCTGACTGCTTCTCGTGGCTCCTTTCTTAATATGTTTGGTTTGCTTGCCCTTAATACATTCCACACATAAGCTAAGATCAATAAAATCTAGATTCGGTAGAATCTCATTCTTTATTATTCTTTCTAACGTTTCTTTAGATATATGACCCAAATGTTTGTGTCACAAGTAAGCAGAATGTTCATTCACTAAACTACATTTTATTCTAACATTATGATTGACAACAAATAGGGATTTAAAAAAAATTATCAAGTTTCAATTTATATAAACCATCCATAAGCATTCCATAACCAATAAAGGAATTATTCTTATACAAATTGAAACAACTATGTCTAGCCTTAAAGGTATATCCACTAGTATTAAGTCTAGAAACAGAAATTAAATTTCTAGAAATTGAAGGTAAATAGAGAATGTTCATTAGATCCAAGTGATGTCCAGTATCTAATTTCAGCTTGTAAGTCCCTACACCTTCAATTGGGGCCTTCATTCGGTTTCTTACAAACAGAAAGTTGCTAGCTGGGCTTATAGTTTGGATTGTAGGAATCCCTACATAACATTGGAAACATGAGTAGTGACACCAGAATCAAACCACTAAGTATTAGAAGGAACTTCAGATAAGTTTGATTCAAAGCATAAATAAATATAATGTATACCTTTCTTATCGAAACAAGCCTACGTTTCAAACAATCTTTCTGATAATGTCCTTCTTTCTTACAGAAGTGGCATTTATCTAACTTTTGTCCCTTCGTTTCATATCGGCAACTTGTGGAACTTTAGCAGGTCCTTTCTTCTTAAAATTCTTGGCCTTTAGTTTGAGTTTCTTTCCAGCTCCTTGACCTACTAGGTTATTAGAATGAACTCCTTGTTTCTTTAATCTCGCTTCCTCCTAAATAAGCTTACTGGATAATTCATCAATATTCGACTTATCATTCAATGTGTTATAATTAATGTGGAACGATCCATATTCAGTAGGAAGTGAGTTCATGATAAATTGCACTAAGAAGGAGTCTTCCATAGCCATACCTAGTGTCTTAAGTCGTGCTGCGATATTTTTCATATCAAGGACATGTTGTTGCATACTCTTTGACCCATCAAACTTCATGGTCATGAGTTCAGCCATAAGTGTCCCTACAAGTGCCTTATCAGCAGAATTGAACTTATCTTCCATAAGTTTAAGAAAATCTTTAGCATTCTAATTTTCAGTGCTAGGAAGAGCAGACTTAATGTTGTTGGCAGTCGTCATTTGCATAAAGTTGAAACATAGCCTGTTAGACTTGTCCATGCCTTATAGTGTGCTTTTTGAGCCTCTGTACTGGTATCATTAAGGTCAAAAAGCTTGTCCTCTAATAACGCCAAGTTAAGATCCAAAGTACCTAAATAGAAAGTGACTTATTTGCTTCATTCAGAGAAATTCACACTAGTGAACAAGGTAACAGAAGAAGCTTGAGAGTGAAGGCTAATAACTGCAAACAAATAAATGCTCACTAAGTAACAGATTCAGACAAGAAACATATACATTAAATATATTGCAGGTTTCCTTTGGGTAAACACAACAATACATGCCATCACCATCATTGGAATGCTTTTTAAACTTTATAAAAAAAATAAACTTCGTCAAATACATCTAGTATCTTTGGATAACTATACATATATGACAAGAGTATATTAATTTTCTCCTTTATATTTATTAGTTATAAAACATTAATTTACCTTTGCGTAAAGTCTTTAATTTCTATCAACTAATAAAATTTTCATAATAGCATTTCATAAAACACATAAATTATATGACTACACATTCAAAATTAATCTGGCCATTTTGGTGACTAACAAATTAATTTTAATCATACTGTCATATATAATCATAATTATAAGATGAAACTAAAATTAAAATTTTGATTATATGTCAAAATATCATTAATATGACCGAAACATAAGAAATCAAAATTTTAAAAACAATTCATTCTATCGACAAATTTTTAGAAGAATCAAAAGACGCCCAACAACATTTTCTTGTCTTTCACACACGGTTTTCTTCATGGATACCAATGACACACATAAAAATTTTAACGCTATTGGAGATTCAGAAAATACATCCTTGGCCCACTTAAAGAAAAACTAATGGCCTGTTTGGTTGGATGATAATTAATAGAATAGAATGGAATAGAGCAGAACGGAAAGGAACGGTTTATAATGGAATGAAATGTAATATAATGAAAAGCTATTTGAGAGGGGTGGAAAGGTTCATAATGTAATATAATGAAACGTTGTTTGGAAGATTGATGGAATGGAATGTAATGTATAATAAATGCTATTATACCCCTAATATTAAAATGATTGTTGCAAGATATTTAACGTTATGATTTTAAAACAGAAATCATATCCAATTAAAAAATTACAGTTGTTCTAGTCACAATCGTGACAAATAATTTTTTATATGTTTTCTATTTTAAAATAATAAAATTTTTATTATTGTATTATTAATTATATACAATTTATTATTAATTATATAAAAATATTATCATTAATTATTTAATAAATTTTATTATATTATATGTGATTTATATTTAAACTTTATTTATTTATATTTTTATTTATATAGAATTATATACAAAAAATTAAAGAATAATTTTTATATATTTTATATTTTTCATTA
>JAOQMS010000006.1:37200681-37215948 GCA_027563885.1 Erythroxylum longipes
AAATAAAATAAATTTAGTAAATAAAATATTTCATAAAAATATATTATTAGTCATATTAATTAAGAGTATAATGAAAATAATACTTGTAGTGAAGGTTATTAATGGAAAGTAAAATTTCTACCTCAAAAGTAGTTTCTCACTGCAACTCTCTTTCTGCTTATTGATTTCTACGGTGACATTGTACTTTTCTTCAACCTTCGGTTGTTTACCGTATATTTAAACATGTAATTATGTTTAATAATTGTAGTGAATAAGTAATTATTTTTATCGCGCGCCCGTAGACTTATTTTAATTTGTCCTCGTAAATTTGAATTTAAGACTTGTAATTTAAAGCCCAAGAACTTAACGGATCTGTTAGGTCTTAACGGAACCCAACATTTTAATTAACTAACATGTTTCTGAAAACTACGAAGGAAGTAGGAACCCTATCTCCTCCGACCGAATTATATGAACCCCAACAAGAAGCCCAAAAACTCGAAACAACGCTGGGAAGAGAATCAAAGGGTATGGATCACGAAGAGCATGAGGTATACGGCGGCGAAATCCCCGATGAAGGGGAGATGGACACCGATTTAGCTGAAGACGACGACCGGACTGAAGCGAACGCCAAGGTTTTCTTTCTCTCGTGCTAGGGGATTTGTTTTGTCGGTATTTTAAGGTTGTTTGAGTTATTTCTTTTGGGTTTAATGGATAGGAATTGGAGGAGATGAAGAAAAGATTGAAGGAGATCGAAGAAGAAGCTGGAGCTCTCCGTGAAATGCATGCAAAGGTTGAAAAGGAGATGGGTGTTGTTCAAGGTATCGCCAATACCACCAAGAAAGCTTATTTATCTGTCATGTCTTTGTTGACATGGTAATTGAGTTGCGAAAAAGATGTATTTTGGTGATCTGGGGTAGATAATATGGTCTGTTTATGGTTGGAGCTTAAGCTCTCGCCAGCTTGAATTGAACTGATGGGTTTGTGTTTAATTTATGTTGGTACATGTGTAGAACCCTCAAGCACTTCTGCTTCTCAGGCTGAAAAGGAGGAGGTCGATTCCCGCTCGATATATGTTGGCAATGTGAGGGTTAACCAGACCTTTCTTAATTTACTTTGTCTCCATTATATTCTATGTGTTCATGTCGGGAGAGGTCAGTTATAGTAATTGATTCCAGTTAGGGATTATAAAATTAAGTGTTTGGTTGGGGAACGAATGAGTATACTTGCCCTTGAAGTGTGCCTTTCTGGTCTTACCTTTTGATATTGATACAATATGTGGTGTGAACTATTTGGAATTTTACTTGTAAACGTATAGTGGATTCTGTGTTTCATTATTTGTGGGACCTTGAACAAGCTGCTATAACAGAGAGGAATGCTGTTTTGTGTCTCCAACTTCAGGTGGATTATGCTTGTACTCCTGAAGAAGTGCAGCAGCATTTCCAGTCCTGTGGAACAGTGAATAGAGTGACAATTTTGACTGACAAGTTTGGTCAACCAAAAGGGTTTGCTTACGTTGAGTTTTTAGAGATCGATGCTGTTCAAAATGCTCTTTTGTTAAATGAGTCAGAGCTACATGGCCGCCAATTAAAGGTAGTTGAAATGATATTTCTGCTGGTAATTGCTTTATGAGTTTACTTGCATCATTTTGATGGAGGAAATGGTATACTTTCAGGTCTCTGCTAAGCGAACTAACGTTCCTGGGATGAAGCAGTTTCGAGGAAGGCGTCCCAACCCTTATCTCGGTTTCCGATCTCGAAGGCCATTTATGCCTGCTCCATTCTTTCCCTCATATGGTTATGGGTTAGGACTTGGCCTTTTTCCTCATGTAGCTTTTGTAATGTCATAATAGCTATGTTGATCTTTACGACCAGGCTTGTTATAGGGGCATTTAGAGACTTAACTATTGAATCTAGTTGAAAGGAAGAAGGTTTTAGATGGCTTGATTACTTGGAGTCTTTATTCTCATTTAAAACTCCAGGCTTGTTATAGGGGCATTTAGAGACTTAACTATTGAATCTAATTGAAAGGAAGAAGGTTTTAGATGGCATGATTACTTGGAGTCTTTATTCTCATTTAAAACTTCCATATGTGCTTAGTGTAATTGTAAGGCACTTGCTTCTTCATGCAATAAATAGATCTTGAATAAGAAAAACACTGGACGTAGTTATTGAAAGAACTAGTCTGTTAGTCAAATGTGACACATGTTGTACTTTTAATGTTTCCTCTACTACTTTCTGTATTTGCCTATCTGCATCTGTTGAAGAACAGAGATTTAGATAAGATCAATCTTATGGGATAAGATTATTAGAAACAGAAATCCCTATAGCGATAGACTTCTAGATATAGTTTAGTTTAGATTGATACCTATTTTCCTGCTGGTTAAGTTGTATATATATGTGTATCCGTTTATATTAAATACAAGATAAGTTTTTCCTGGAAATCTTAACATGGTATCAGAGCCGTAAGGTTTTTTGGAAGTATTCTTTGTTATTCTCGGTACAGCCTTCATTGCTGCCTTAGTCAGCCTTCATTGCTGCTCATTCTTGTCGGATTTCAATCCCCATAACAATTATTTTACCCAATCTTTCCCTTCTTTCACGATGGCAAATTCTGGAACTTCTCAAGCCACTATTTCCAGCCCAGATGAATCTGTCTTTGTTTAGAAAATTGTGAAATTATAGAATGTTCGTGCCTCCAATAGACTCAATGGCAAGAATTACCTCAAGTGGTCACTCCTTGTTCGCACCTATCTCAAAGGGAAAGGGCAGCTTGATCACCTTCTAAGATCAGGACCTGCAACAGGGAATTTAACAACAAAAACATGGGAAGAAGAGAGAACTCCGTGATGAAGGAAAGGACTCCGTGATCATGTCATAGTTGTGGGACTCCGTGGAACCTTCAATCAGTGATACGTTCATGCTTTTAACTACTGCAAATGAGATTTGGTACTGTGTTCAACGTATGTATTCAAAGGCATGCAATGCTGCTCAAAAAATCTATGAAATTAAGATCAAAGCCCATTCCACCAAGCAAGGAGACAAATCAGTCACAGAATATGCTAATACCCTGCAAACTCTGTGGAAAGAACTTGACCATTATTAGGTCATTGAGATGAAAAGTCATGAAGATGTTTTTCTGAAAATTTTCATAGCAAAAGAGCGTATTTATGATTTCTTGGCTCGATTAAACCCTGAATTTAATCAAGTTAGGGTTCAAATTCTTGGAAGGGAGTCCGTACCCTCACTAGAAGAGGTTATTTCCCTGATTAGAGCAGAGGAGAGCAGAAGAAACGTGATGCTTGAGCCCCAGAAGATGGATGGTTCAGCAATGGTGATAAAGGCAGATAAACAAGACAAAGAAAGGAGTGATCAAGCCCAGCCTAAGCAATCTGGAAAGGGCAACTTGTGGAAGGAAAATAAGGATAATCTATGGTGCACTTACTGCAAAAAATCGAGACACACAAAGGAGACCTGCTGGAAATTGAATGGGAAGCCACCAAGTCGTGAATGGGGAAATCGAGGAGGTCAATCACGACCATAGGCACATTCTGCTGAACAGAAGGAAGATGAAAAAAATCCAGCAGCAGGGATTCCAGCAGCATGGAGTCTTAGCAATGAAGAGATTGAGAAATTAAGAGGTTTGTTGAGTTCCTTTGGACAGCCAAAAGGTACATGTTCCTTTGCTCTCTCGGGTAAACCAACATTCTCTTTGTATACAGACACTTCAGAAATTAAGTGTTACAATAGCCCTTGGATTTTAGACTCGGGGGCCACAGACCACATGACCCCTATATCACAGTTTTTTCACACATACAACCCTAGTCCAAGTAATAGGAAAATCATAGTTGCCAATGGAGAATTAGCCACTGTTGCTGGTTATGGAGACATAAAATTGAGCCCTACACTCACTCTAAAAAATGCCCTACATGTACCAAAATTATCAGCCAATCTACTCTCGATCCAAGGGCTTACTAATGACCTTAATTGTGTTGCTATTTTCTCTCCTTCTTGCCGTGTTTTTTAGGACCAGGACAAGGGGAAGAGGATTTGCTAAGGAATGGAATGGTCTCTATCACCTTGAACCGTATCAAAAAGCTAAGATAAATACACCTTCATCCTTCCTTAGTTCTTCGAATGATGATTCCATTTGGTTGCACCATTTCCGTCTAGGTCGTCCATCATTTAGAGTTCTAAAAACTATGTTTCCCCTCTAGTTTCAAGTATTAGATATCTCTGAATTTCATTGTGAAACTTTTGAATTGGCAAAATATACTCGTGTATCTTTTCCTGTTACTAATAAAAGAACTTATCGTTTTCATGTGATTCGTAGTGACATATGGGGTCCATCCACTATACCCAATATTTCTGGAGCCTGTTGGTTTGTCTCTTTGATTGATGATTGTACTCGGGTTTTAAACAAAAATCTGATGTAGGAACTGTTATTCCAAGTTTTCATTCAATGATTCAAAATCAATTTGGGGTAGAGATAAAGGTTTTTAGAGCAGACCATGCTAGAGAATATTTCAACCAAGTCTTATCTCCTTACTTCCAATCACATGGTATTATTCATGATTCATCCTGTGTTAATACACCTCAACAAAATGGAGTGGCCGAAAGAAAAAATTGACACCTACTTAATACCACTCGGGCCTTACTTTTTCAAGGAAATGTCCCTAAATCTTACTGGGGTGAAGCAGTTCTTAATGCCACCTATATTATCAATAGACTACCCTCACGTGTTCTATACAATAAGAGTCCTGTTGAGCTCCTAAACTCTTTTTACCCTCATTTTAGAACATCCAATGGACTCACTTCTAGGGTATTTGGTTGTACTGCTTTTGTTCATGTCCATAGCCAAAATCGGGGGAAGCTTGATCCTAGAGCCATTAAGTGTGTGTTTCTAGGATACTCATCAACTCAAAAGGGATACAAGTGGCACAATCCGTCCATAAGAAGGACCTATATCTCAACTGATGTCACTTTCTCAGAGTGCAAATTCTTCTTCTCAAAGTCCTATCTTTAGGGGGAGAATAGCATAATGGAAGATAGTCCTTACAGATCCTTCGAACCAATAAATACCCTAGACCTCACTCGTACTCCAACTCCTGTCCACTCAACCCAAACAAATTTTATCAGCATCACAGAACCCGAGCCAAGTTCAAACACAGAACCTCCTAACTCCCATCCTAGCCAAAAACCCCCACAAGTTTCCAAGTTTTCCTCAAGTATACTCAAGGAGAAAAAACATTCCAACACCAGAGCAAACTCAAGACATTCCACCGAAGCAAACTCCAGACATTCCAGCACTAAAGCAAGTTCAAGAATTAATCCATGAGTCCTCAACCATGCTCAAATATACAAACAAGTAAACATTCCACTAATCCAAGTGATGATTTAAACCTTCCTATTGCTGTTAGAAAAGGAACTAGAGAATGCACCCATTGATCGCTCTATCCACTTTCCCATGATATCTCCTTCAAACACCTCTCACCCCCATAAAAGGTTTATTGTGAGTTTAAATACAATTGCTATTCCTAACACTGTTTCTGAGGCCTTATCAAAAAGGGAATGGAGAGATGCTATTAGAGAAGAAATGAATGCTTTGGAGAAGAATCATACTTGGGAGGTTGTTGACAAACCAAGAGTTAAGAACATTGTTGACTATAAGTGGATCTACACACTAAAATACAAGGCCGATGGCTCCTTAGAGAAATACAAAGCTAGGTTGGTAGCTAAAGGATACACTCAAACCTATGGAGTGGATTATCAAGAGACATTTGCCCTAATTGCGAAGATGAACACAGTAAGGGTCTTGCTATCCTTGGCAACTCATTTTGACTGGTAGCTTCTTCAGTATGACGTTAAGAATGCTTTTCTTCATGGAGATCTCAATGAAAAAATATACATGAATGTTCCACCCGGATTTACTGAAGATATAGGTAACAAGGTGTGTAAATTGAGAAAGGCTCTCTACGAACTAAAACAATCTCCAAGAACTTGGTTTGGTAGGTTTGCAATAGTGATGAAAGAATTAGGATATAAGCAGAGTCAAGGGAATCATACTCTTTTCATGAAACACTCAAAAACAGGAAGGGTGACTATTATTTTAGTCTATGTGAATGACATTATAATGAAGGGAAATGATGAAAAAGAAAAGCTGGAATTGAACCAGAAACTTTTAAAGGAATTTGAGATAAAAGAACTAGGAAAACTAAAGTATTTCCTCGGTACTAAAGTGGCATATTCAAAGCAAGGGATATTCATCTCTCAACAAAAATATGTTGTAGATTTATTAATGGAAACTGGGAAAATTGGGTGCAAACTGATATGTCTAATCCAATGGATTCAAATTACAAACTTGGAGAAGCAAAGGAAGAACCGGCAGTGGACAAGAACATGTATCAGCGACAAGTGGGCAAGCTAATATATTTAGCACATATTTAGCTAGATATAGCACATTCAATGAGTGTAATCAGTCAATTTATGCACGAACCAAGAGAATCTCATTTTCAAGTTGTCTATCGAGTCCTACATTACTTAAAAGGCAGTCCAAGCAAGGGAATATTGTTTACAAGCGGCCATACACTATCCCTAGAAATCTACACGGCTACAGACCATGCAGGATCTCCGGTTGACAGAAGATCGACAATAGGCTACTGCATGTTTCTTGGAGGCAATCTAGTTACATGGAGGAGTAAAAAACAAATGTTAGTGGCTCGATCATCAGCAGAATCTGAATTCAGGGCTATTGTACAGGGACTATGTGAACTATTATGGCTGAAGATCATTCTTGATGATTTAAAAATCAAATGGGAAGGTTCTATGAAGCTCTATTGTGACAACAAGTCTGCAATTAGCATAGCACATAATCCTGTACAACATGACAGGACAAATCATATTGAGATTGACAGACATTTCATCAAAGAAAAGTTGGAAGAAGGACTAGTGTGTATGTCTCATGTTCCTTCGGATCATCAACTAGCAGATGTTCTAACCAAAGGGCTAAATGCTTCAAGATTTCATGATCTTATATGCAAGCCGGGAATGGAAGACATCTATTCCTCAGCTTGAGGGGGAGTGTTGAAGAACAGAGATTTAGATAAAATCAATCTTATGGGATAAGATAAGATCAATCTTATGGGATAAGATTATTAGAAACAGAAATCCCTTGATTCCCTATAATCAAGGGATTTCTGCTATAGACTTCTAGATATAGTTTAGTTCATATTGATACCTATTTTTCTATGGGTTAAGTTGTATATATATATGTATCCGTATATATTAAATACAAGATAAGTTTTTCCTAGAAATCTTAACAGCATCTAATATTATGTGTTTGATCTTGGCTATTTCCATTCTTTTGGAGTAGAGAGAGCTTGTCAATCACCATCGTTGTTCCGATTTGCAGTAGATTGCTTTTAGAAATAATTGATACATTATTTTGTCAGATTGCAATAAATGCTCTTGGACTCCCATAATTTGCTTTCATGGAAGCTCTTTTGGATTTCATACCGCACAAGTGGATGTTTTAGCCCCGAAATATTTATAATTTATGTTTTCTTTTTAAATTTAGTAATGCTGATCTCTGTCATTTCCTTTTTTGTCTTCATTATCTTTCCATAGAAGTTTTTGACATTTAATGTTTGTGGTAATGTGTTACATATCAACGCTCCTATTTGCAGAATGATTTAAGAGAAATATTCTTTTAAGTAATTTCATTTGTTTATCATGCATAATTGCTCAAATATTTCAATAGTCAGAGTGTTCACATTTTCATTTTCACTTGCAGAAGAGTTCCAAGGTTCAGGCGGCCAATGCGATACAGACCTTACTGAAAGACAGATATTCTGTAAAATACTATCCACAATTTCTAAAACCATCGGTTGAGCAAATGACACCTTGTGGTGGTCATGTTGAGATTGCGGCGATCTTCAAGTATTCGAAGATCATACGATCATTCCGGTTGGATGTTTGTACTAAATTCTTCTTTACCACAAATGTTGCAACTATTCCATGGGGATTGAGGGTGGCAGAAATGCAGATGTCGGATTCACTTTTAGTCTTTGTACACAAGAATTCTGGATCTATATTTAATGTTTCTTGGTGGAACATTGGAGAATCTGTAGCGAACAAAATTGATGCTTTTGCTAATTCAGAACTCTTTTAGGACGTGATGTTTAGTTCTCGTTCTCTTACACTGATCAAAGGTTGTCTGGTTTGTCATGTCATGGTTAACTACAATTCTTCAGAAGTTCAAATTCATACATATACAGATACTTTTGCACAGCTCTAAAAATTTAATTACATACAATTATTTGGAGGAAGAGATCCAGAGGAGCTGTTCTGAGTTTAGTTTTAAATTTTATTTCTTTGATAAAAAGGGAGACAAAAAGCCTAGAAAAACAAACCCCAAAGGGCACATTCTTGAAATTCGTAATACCCTAATGGAAGACTGGAGGCAAAATTTGCCATCCAGGCATAATTTCCTTCAGATTGGTATGGGCAATTCTGACCTTTTGATCAAAAATTTGATATTAGAGACCAAGGTCTTGTTGCAATGTACTAAAGGATTCACGTCATTAATAAGCTTAATTACCTATGTACTATCTACCTCCAAAATCGCTCTTCTAGCTCTTGAATTCCAAGCCAACTTCAACCCTTTAGGAGCTCCCCAAAGCTCTAAAGCTAAAGGAGTGCAACTATCAATATGAAAAACAAAACCCTTCTTCTTCTTTTTTTAACCAGGGATAAATTATTACTACCCTATCGCATAGCTCTATGATATAAGATGCCTTATAGATTCTTTCGGACTAGCGCTCTAATTATAGGCGGAGGTTCTTGGAGAATATATAAGCTTGGTTTAGAGCGTAATGTCAAATGAGCCAGTTTGTACTCTAATTCTCTCTTAATAGACGTGTTGAAGCTGTTCATTCCAATTGCACCACATTAAATCTCAGATATCCTTCTAATTCCCACAATCATCCCCCATCTATTCTCCTACTAAGACAAGACTATAAGACGCCTTGAAAATATTATCGGTGTTAATCTTACACTAGGACATGATCCTCTGTCCCCTTTCCCTTGTCTCTACCCTAACTCATCAATTCTCCTGCTAAAACAAGACTATAAGACGCCTTGAAGACATCATTGGTGTTAATCTTACACTGGGACGTGATCCTCTGTGAAAGAACAGAGGATCACGCCCAGTGTAAGATTAATACCAATGATGTCTTCAAGGCGTCTGAGATTCAATGAGACAGGGTAGAGATAGGGGAAGGGAGACAGAGGATTTGAGGGCTCTTACACTACCCCTCTGGAGCACGCCACCCAATCTGAATTTTATGATAAGACAATCTTGGACTCGTTAGCCTAATAATAGCATTGAACTCCGGAATTTTAATTTTCAAATTTAATAAAAAGTTTATTTACTTATGCTTTATTTTGTTTTTCTTTTCAATTTTCTAACTTGTGGTGCTCTATATTTTCAATTTTATCATTAATTTATATAATCTTTTGTAAACAACTAAAAGTATTTTATATAAAATGCTTAAACGGCGTCGTTTTACATTGCTGAAATAGGGTAAACGTCATCGTTTTATTTATTAATGATGGGTGGCACTAAAGAGCTCATCTGACGATCTCTGTCCCTCCATACTGAGCCGACGGCTACAGACCATACTCTCCCGTGCTTCTCCTTCTCTCCGTCGGCGGTTCTCTTCCGCCTTCCCTGCTCCTTCCCAGTCGGTTATTGCTCTTGTTATCTCTTCTCGTCTTAGCTTGCACCAGGTAAACTTTGTCTTTAACGTCTATTTCTTGTCTATTTCCTTGTTCTGAACTTAAAGATCTATAGGAGGAAAATCAGTGACCGTGTTGACCTTCATTTTATGGTTCGTTGATTCGCTTTTCGGGTTTGAGATTTTTTAGGAATTTGTGTGAGCGGTGAAGTGCTTCAATTGTCGACTTTTGTTCATGAGAAGTTGATAGTCTGTGCCAGACATTTGGGCTGTTCGGGTCGGGCCTGGGCGTAGAGAAACTTTTTTCTGGTGGTTAGTATATTTCTTTATGAGTCTTGCATTTCTTCAATCATGAAGACATTTGCCTTTCATGTTTTATGCTGATTTTTTGGATTATTAGCTGTTCTCGTGATTAAATAAGGTTTCAATCAATGGCGGCTCCTCCCACTGAAACCGATCATGCGCCTGATTCTTCATCCTCGTAAGTTCCTATAAACATCCCTCTACTTGATTTTCACTACTTGTTTTGAATTTTTTGATTGGATTATCATACACTTCAATCCTTCAACTTGGTTGTGGTAAAAAGGTTGCTTAATGCGTTGTGCGTGGGTGTTAATTGCTTTAGCCTCGTTTTGGTAGTGAATGGAGCTTTTGAGCAAGATCCTGTTTTAGGGTTTTGATTCCTTTTGTTGAGATTCTTGTTTTGTACGCAAGAAATTATGCTCCAACGTGCTTCCTCATTTGCTCACAACAGCTTTACTAACGAATATTGGTTCCAGTATACTTCTATCATTTGGGGTTTTTGTATTGTACAGGCCAAAAAATGTGTATAAAGACCCAGATGATGGGCGACAACGGTTTTTGCTGGAGTTGGAGTTTGTTCAATGCCTGGCTAATCCTACCTACATTCACTGTAAGCTCAGGATAAATGTTGGAGTTTTGTTCTTTCTTCATGTTTCCTGCATCAGGAATATTATGACCTCTGTAATGTTTCTGAGTGTGTTCTATTGTGCAACCTTGTGTCTTGTTCGGAATCCTGGATTACTTTTTGAAGTGCCTCTTGTTTAAAATTCCAATGTTTGCTTGGTAATTTCTATTTGAAAGTTTAGTTGTTGATAACTAAATGAATATTGATTCGGAAGACAAGAACTGGTGATCCAATTGTTTCTTGAGGTCATACTCATTCTACTTTTACTGAAAGATTATTTTGTCAAGGGACAGTAGTTCTGGTTGCTTGGTATATTCTTTATCCATATGAAGCTCCCACTTACAATATTAGATGATCTTCTGTAGCTATTCATGTGGTTAGTTGTTTCTTGCATATTTCCCTTTATGTTCTTGACTCGTGTTCATGTCTTTTCTACTTATAGGCCTTGGGTGTCATTTTTCACCTTCTGGTCTTTATCCATTTTGTGTATTGCCTGATGCTGGATTGCTGAATTTTTAAACTGTAGATTTAGCTCAGAACCGCTATTTTGAAGATGAAGCATTTATTGGCTACTTGAAATACCTCCAGTACTGGCAACGACCAGAGTACATAAAATATATAATGTAAGCTGATCTCTTAAAAAGTCATTGTATGATGAGGATTTTTCGAATTTGATGGGGATTAACTATGCTATTCTTCCAACTCATATTAATCTACATGCTCATCATCTAGAATGCTTTCAGGTATCCACATTGCCTTTTTTTCCTTGAACTTCTCCAGAATTCAAACTTCCGCAATGCAATGGCACATCCTAACAGCAAGGTTTTTTTCTCATATTTATTTAGTAAACTTTTTCTGCGTTTCAGGTGTTCATGTGTTTCCCTCTTAACTCTAGCTTTTAAGCATATAAAAATTTCAGGTTGCAATCTCATCAGCCTTTCAAATCTATTGAGATCCCCTCAATTTTGACTTTTTAGTATCACACCTTTTCGGTTGCAGAAAATATTTACTAGTATTACTGAGGGTTTGTAGCTTAATATCTTGGATTGATAAAGAAAAGATTCCAAAGGGGGAATTGATTCACCTTTCCTTCCTTCTTCATCCAACACTGCAATGAATCCATCTTTGGTGTTTGAAAATCTGCTTGTTTCTCTGTGCCGTATGATCCGGAATACAAATAATTGACCTGTTCTAAGAAGCTTTTTTCAGTTACTGAGTCGTAATGAACTAGTGAATGAATATTCATCATTTGTTGTTCCAAGGATATCTCTTTATGCAAAATCCAGTGTATAGCTATACATGAATAATTTCAGCACTGACTCTTCCGTTCTTGGAGCATGTAGGAGTTGGTACATAGGCAACAATTCTTTTTCTGGAAAAACTACAGAAACAATCGACTGAAGCACATTTTGCCAAGACCTCTTCCTGAACCTGTTGCTGCTCCTCCAACCTCAGCGGCACCTCCACTTCCAGCTCAATGTGTGCCCCCTGTACCTCCAGCCATTTCCATGACAACAGCTCCACCCCAAGCCCTTTCTCCCATGCCCTATGGGATGCCCCCTGGAACTGGTCTTGCAAAAAACGATATGCGAAACACTGGACTTGATAGAAGAAAGAGAAAGTACGTAACTTAGTTCTTGAATATCTTTCCTCTCACCCCCATCTCTACACCCTTCACTCTCTCTCTTTCTTTCTTTTACTCTACTTGTTTTAACTTTTGCAGGAAGGAAGCTTAACATGCAGATACAAGGAAGTCAGAGATATTCATCCAGCCAGATTTGAGCTTGAAAGATGAGTCATTGGATTATAGATCAGGATTATCCGCACTTGATTCATAATTATGATTTTCTTTATATTGGTAGGTCCTTGCACTTTTGGCTTTATTGACATGTGAAACATTTTATAATCGTCTGATCTCCTAACCTCCAAGCAGGAAATGTGTTATTGAGAATCAAGAATAGAGCAATCTTTCGATCTTTATCAATTTGGTGTCATTTTCACGTGCAGAAGAAACGTTTTTCTTCACAAAACTGGGTCAATAACGTTATTCTTACATTCTTCATATCAACTTCCCGTGATGGTGGAATTTCGTTGACTTCTTAATATGTTAACCTTTCCTCCGAGTGTTAGATTCCTATTTTAATCGGACATCTCATGTCATAGATGACGTGGCAGCTGGCAGCCAACGTCAGGTCCTTTTTCAAACATATCTGTACATGTCATCATTTGACTAGGCTTATCGATATCAGCTCGCCGCTTCTTCTGAGTTGTCAAACTGTTCACGGCCACGTGGATCTAGCTAGATGAGAGCAATAGTTTATGTATGTGCTTTCTTGTCCTAAACGTAATAACAAGAGATTCTTTGACAATCAAGCTATAATGATGGTGTTGGTACAATGAACAGAGGTTTATGGTGTCCACGTTATCTACGATTGGCCATGTTTCATGGTGGACTGCCAAACGCTTTATTTGACTTTACTAGTAACGAGTGAAAACTTTGTATTGGCATTGTCATCTCTAAGGCGATCTTCCCAAATTACCCTTTCATCCCTATTATTTACACGTATTTATAGGTTAAAGGGTGTTTAAAATGTTCATAATAATTTAAAGTTCTTATAATCTTTTACTTTATTATTAACATGTTGTTCGCATAATAACTCTTGAAAAAATTGTATAAATGATATTAAAGTTAATGTATAATAAGAATAAAAGTTTATTTATTCAGTAAAAAATTAAAAAGTCTATTGTTAATTTTTTATATAAATGAAAGGGTAAAAAAAAAGAAGAAAGAAAGTGAGAACGTGCTTAAGAGAATTTATTAGTTGAATATTAATTAAGATGCATGGGTTACGATAAGATGGTTTAAATGATTATTACTTAGTGCAGGGAAATAGTATCGTGCGTAGATGATGACCAATTGAGGATTGAGGAAACCTTTAAATTATACATATGTTGCGTGAAGTCTTGAGCTTTGCTTTACGTGGATTTGGTGGACGTGATCAATATTAGCTGATTTCATGCACATGGGATGGGAAGGAAGATGCTCTTTTGGTTAATTAAGTTGTTTAATGTTTTAATTTGGTCAAAGACAATGAATGCTTAAGAGATGGCCAAAATAATATATAGAACACACATGCCAAAATGACCAATGGCTTGTAAGATTACCATATTCTTTTAGAACTATTCTCTAAGGAATAGGCAGGCACCGCACCTTTCATTCACCCATTCCTTCAATCGAATAGCATAATTTTCGTGGGAATCAGAACCTTGAAGTTCGTTCATCTCACTATGTAAAGTTTCGATTCTATCAAAAAATATATATAATGTTCAATTTTTTGTTAAAAAAATATCAAGATAAAATTATATATACTTTAAAATAGTGTAAAGGGTAAATCTCGATACACAAGGTTCTCTGTTTTGTGTCCATGTATTAATCAAATCAATAAAAACAACATTTTGAAAAGTTAGTCACCGTATTAAATATTTTAGAAAATTTAGTATTAAATTACAAAAATCTTTAAAAATTAGAGACTTTTAAATATTATCATCATCATCACTCAGTCCGAAATCCCGCAACAAAGCGAGATTTGGAGAAGTCTGATAGTACGCAGCCTTACGCCTACAGAGTAGAGAGGTTATTTCTGATAGACCCACATGCGATTATGACATGAAAAAAAAGGTAGTATAATAATAATACAAAAAAATACAAATAAGTAATGCAGGTTAAAAGAGTAAAGAAATAAAACTGAAATAAAAAAATAAAATAAAATACATAAATGCATAAAAACAAATAAATAATAATACTAATGATAGTAATAATAAATACTTAATAATAATGAAATAAGTAAATAAATATAATAAAATAGTAAATAAATACACTTTTAAATATGATATCTCTAAATAAATTGTATAATAGTTTATAATAATTTATTTTAAATAAATAATTTAACAAAATAATAAATTTAAATTAAATAATAAATTTGATTTAGTTGACATTTAAATGTCAATTGTGTGTTTAATTCTACTAACATTATCCTCCAATTGACTAACCAAATATAAACATGGGTTTCAATGACTTTGGCCTAAACCGAAACTGAGCGAAACAAGAGGCACAATACCAATCAAACTAAACATACTCAAATTTATGCCTAAATAGAGTATGAGGAGGGTAAAATATACGCAGTCATGTTCGTATCTCCGATGGAGATACAGAGACTGTTTCCTGAAAATAAGAGACACAATGCAAGCTACTATTCTAGTCAACTTTAGTATTGATAGAGTACCAAATTATATCTAAGCTTTTTCCAATTTAGTAGGCTTATAAAGGCTTACCAACCGAGTTCACGTACCTTTTATAGCTCCGTTCACATCATATAAACTCCCTCTCCACCATGTGACCATCGGTTGGGAAATGACGACGCAATATATTCCTGTTTAGTCCTTACGATTTCCTATATATATAGCCTGCTCTCGTTCTTTGTTTTTCAACATCAAAGACTCTTCCAAGTTGGTTATTCTTGCTGTTCTTCTCTTGATTCGTCGCCTTTTGGATCTTTAATCTTTAATCTGCTTTCTGTTTCTGGGTATTCTTTGTTTCTTAGTCTTATTGTAAGCCATGAACGCGTTG
>JAOQMS010000006.1:37269698-37305025 GCA_027563885.1 Erythroxylum longipes
TTTTTTAATTTAGAGTGCATTTTATAAAATTGATTCAAATCATATTACAAATTTATGTATTTTCATTTTCTTTCATCCTTTAAAATCATCCAAATGAATGACAAGTGTAATTTATACTTAAAATTTAGTAAGCCTAAGAGAGTAATATCGAGACAACATTTTTGGTTCTTATATTTTGTAAGCTGAACGTGGTTAATATAGAATTGTGGAAGTTAATAAATAATCCTTTTAGTCAGGTTATTTTTTTATGAATTTGTTAGAAACTAACTATTATCAAATCAAGAGCGTAGTGAAAAATAAAATTTTACGATTTCCAACCAGATTCTGAAAGTTGAATAACTTGAATCATTAAATCGAATTATAAAATTAAAAATCGGACTTGATTTGATATTTTTGTTGAAATCCTTTTAAAGCTTTTCGATGCGTCAACTACAAGCTGTTTACGTATTTAGTCTCTAACAATATTCATAGAGTAGTTTCTCAACTGTTGAGAGGAATTATACAAGAATGCTAGGCCTCTTATAATTATTCTTATTTATAGAAAAAGCATTAGAGTTTTAAATTTTATATTAAAATTAAATACAACAATTATAATTAAATTCAAACTCTAATTATAATTAATTTAATTTTAATAAAATCAAATATCTTATTATATTTGACTTAAAGTTTCTCAAACTTTATAATTAAGCCCAACTCAATTAAATTTGATTTTTCCTTCACAAACTACTCTTTTATATGTGATCCTTATAGGTTTCTAATATATTGACAATGACTATAAATCATAATTATAATTCATAATTAGAATAAAATAAATTAAAATTCCTTTTAATTCATCTTTAATTCTCCAATTAAATAATTGATAATCATATATAAAGATGACGTCCAACAATATGTCTTGACCACTCAAATATGAGGAATATCAAAGTAGTTTAACTTAACATATCTATGCATAATTATGATATTTAATTTAATCATTTCGTCATCCAATATTATTTCAATTGGACAGAATATAAATATAATGATACTCTTTTGTATTTAATCATATTCATTTTTGCTAATTAGTAATTGATGTATTATTAATATTTGAATACGTCTTTCAAATGTTAATTTACTCTAGTTAGATAATTTCATACATCACTACTAACTAAAAATAATGTAATTTTTCAAGAATTTTACCTTTAGTATTACAACATTAAATATAATTAACATAATATATAAAAATAAAGAATGCTTTATTAATTAAACAATAATGTCATACATTAAATTGCAACCAATTGATTCGTTCCAAGGGCATATACTAACAAAATTTGTTACTTTCTACCCTTTCTTCCACTTAACAAGTTTTTTACTTGGGTCATTTTTGATCCTATTTAACAAACGAAACTAATTATTTCTTTTCGAATACATTATGAACTTTTTCACTAATAAAAAATAAAATAAACATGACCCCTGCCAGTGTCCATTATATATATACATACATAAAGATTGTAAAAAAGAACTAATTTTCACACCCACACACAAACAATCATATCTTTTTTACAGTCTTTCACGTTTGGATGTATATATATTGTTAGTGTGTGGGTGTGAAAATTAGTTCTTTTTTACAATCTTTCACGTTTGTGCCATGTTGGTTTGGAATGGGGATCATTTGGACAATACATATGATAAGTCGATGTTGGGTGAGGTTGTTGTGAAAGATGCATGGAAGTCAAACTCCTTCCAACCCCTCAATCTTCGCTGTTTGAATTGTCTATCAGAATTTCACATATTTACAAACTCTATCAGTGGATAAACTGTCTGCAACTCCACAAAAAGCAGAACCTCTCACAAAAAGATCATAAGGGTGTAGTAATAAACTCTAATGCTTATCTGCAGAACAAGCATTATTTGAAAAGTAATTATGTAAATACAAGATAACATCACACAACTTTGTCCATTCTCGACAGTACGTAGCTCTTAGCTTCCACGTCTCAGGAATATCCTTGCTTTAAAAGATTGAGGTCATATGATATAGAGTTAATAGGTAACTCGCTTGATTTCATTCATTGATAGGATGTGTAAATAGTGTAGAAGTTGATATTTCTATTTTTTAAAATGAAGAGAGTTATCTTGAAACTATTTTGTAAAACTTATACAAGTGTATGGATTAATATGTTAAAAATCAAGTTAAACCGATAAGATAAGATTGAATAAAATTTAAGAATTTGAAATATAATTTAAATAAAATATAAATTGAAATAGATTGTATTTATTTATTGAAAAATTTGAAGTATAATTAAAAAGAAGATTGTTAAATAAAAATTAATTAATTAATTAATTAATAAGAATAAATTGATTGACTTTAACAATAAAAATTAGTAAAGTAAATTAAATAAAAAGGTTAAAAATTAAACTGAAAATCTGATCAATTTAAAAATTTTCGATTAAATTAGTTAAATTTTTTAATCATTTATTTAGTAAATTTTAATAATAATAAATGCAACCAAACGCTTACTCTGACCTCATCATGAGAAACCAATTGAGCTGCTCCTTCAAATCATTCTTAAAACGGTGAATCCTTAATCCACAACAGTTACCTACTTTTGCATGTCCCATGCTACATCCTTGAACCAAGTTCACAGCACATTTCTCTTTACACGTGACATTTTATGATTCAATCCAGAGTTTCAGGTTTTCAGGCAACATTCTCAATAAGATTTTAAATTGTTGATCGTAGAATTGTACTCATAAATGATTTATGAAAAAGTGACCTAAATTACAACAAATCGCCATAACAATTCCAGGGAATAGAGCGCCTCTTTTCACGTATATGTGTAGGTGAGATGGATTGGAAGAGAGAGAGAACAGCAAAACTAAACAGGTGATTTCATTTGACAATTTCAAAAGTTGTTACAATACCATGACCCTTTGATTAATAATAATAAAAGATTCCACTAACGAGTTCCTAGGGTCATTACTAACATTTTATGGTCCTGGACGAAGTTAAAAAAAGTCCTAATAAATCGATAATATATAAACATGTAAATTTTTAAAGTATATTTTTATTTATTATAATTTAATATTTATACATAAATGACTCAATTTATAAGTCCACATTTTAATAAATATTAAATGATTATAATATCAGCTAATAATATCTTATAAATGTTAATAACAATAAAATCACTAAAAATAGTAACAGTAACAACAAAATAATAATAGCAGCAATTGAACAGTAATATTAGACTGCAAAATATTAAAAGAATTGCACTAACAAGCACACAGATGATCATGACTTATAAAAACAATTTCTCTGTGCATTTTTAAATGCAAAATTATTAATAATACTATCAAGATTAATATTGTTCAAGGTATTCTTCTCGATACATAAATAGCTAAATTATTCAATATTTTTTTCGACATTAATGACCTCAAGTAAATTTTCAATAATTTTAACTTTGAAAAACTTCTCTCAACTGATGTTAGATATAATGAAAATTACAATTATAAAAATTAAATTATTTATTAATGTTTAATTATATTTTTTATACATAACAAGTAATCTAAAAATTAAAAAGGAGAAATATAAATAAACACAACATTATTTAATATTAATATTTTGATTTAAAATACTAATATAGTATCTACGTGAATGACAAATTACAAATTAAGTATAATATATTTAAATATTTAGTAAATTAAAAAAAAATTTACTTTTAAATTATCACTTAAAACTTATAAGTAAGTAAAAATCATTTTATCGCAAATTTTGACTTAGGATATCTTAGATTATAATAATATAAGAATTATCTCTCTTTCACGCTCTGCAACCATTAAATCATATTTAATAATCTCTATCAAGAATAAACCATAAACGTTGCAAATGTTACTAAAAGTTAAAGTACTAAAATAAGGCCCTAGGCAAGTGGGTCCTAATAGGGTACGCCCTAAAGAAAATGCCCTACTGCCCCTGGCCAAAGCCGGCGCTGACAAGTTGCCAAGAGCAACCCACAATATTTTCAGGGAAGTACTTTTTGTCGGCTAGCAGTATAGCCTGTTGTTTTGCGACTCTCCACTGACGGCCCGCTTTTTTTTTTTTAAAACATTAAGTATGTCAGCTTAGTCGCACTAATCCCAAGATCCCACTTTAAGATTCTTTAGGTTCTTACGTAGCTTATACAATTTTGCACATAAGGAATCGTCATATACTTGATTGGTTAACTACTGATTGATCGCTAATCCTACTCAGCATCAGGTTCTCAGTTGCCCTCGAATTCTTTAATAACTTTAACTTCTACACTGCCGCTAAAAGTGAAGCGTCCATAATTGATCCAATCAAAGAGCTGTGTCCAAGAAACTAAAGGATCATTAATAAAATAAATTTTTTATTTCTTTTCTTTTAGTGTGACTCAAACTCAAAACTTCTTATAAAACATAGCCTTAAGTGAAAAGCTTAAGCCAGGCCACTCCTCGATGTCGGCCCGCTCTTATTTGTAGATTGCAGAAGAATAAAAAAAGTTCCTTTTGTTTTCTAGTAATACTTTTGACTTCAAAACCATTAATTTAGCCGGATAAGCTTAAAATGAAATATGTAATGCAAATCCGTGACTGTGGAAAACCTTTATAAAGCGCCTGCATTTCCAATCATTACATAACCATTCTCTTCTTTTATTTCCAAGCTTCTCGACTTGGACACTTGTTTCTGATTCACAATTTCAGTTACATTGACATGGAAGGAGACCAGAGTTCAAGCTCGTTTCCAATTGGAAGTAGTGCTCAGGAGAGGGGCTTGTCATACGTTCCCAAGTGCTATGCTGTTCAATCTCCAGACCGTCCAAGTACGTCTCCTGAGACAGCCAATGTACCGGTGATTGACTTGGGTCGGTTGAGACAAGGTACTCCTTCCCATAAGAGGATTGAAGTTATCAAAGAAATAGGGGATGCATGTCGCCAAATGGGTTTCTTTCAAGTAAGTGCTCGCAATGACAAATTTTCCTTTCATTTTTGTCGTGTCAAGTCTCTTCCAAGCACCAACTCTCATACTAATACCATCTCACATTTCGACGTAACAAACTTTGTTATTGAAATTACAGGTTGTGAATCATGGGATTTGTCAATCTACACTAGATGGAGCTATCTCCGCAGCATCAGATTTCTTCAAGTTACCAGGTCAAGAGAAAACCAAGTTCATGTCTAATGATGTTCACAAGCCTATAAGGTATGGGACGAGCCTGAAGGACGGGGACGACAAGGTCCAGTTCTGGAGGATCTTCCTAAAACATTATGCTAATCCTCTTTCTAAATGGATTCATTTATGGCCAACTAGTCCACCTCAGTACAGGTTACTGATCCTTCAATACCTGACGAAACTAATGGTAGAAGTAGAAAACGTACTCGTTTATAATTATCATGGCTATATATTTAGATAACCATTTGATAATTAGTTTATAATTATTCGATTTTAATCTATCACTTACAGCGAAAAGTCAAGTACGTCAAGTACATAACAGGTACTTCAAAGTAACAAAATTGAAGAGAAAACATGTGCATGTTCTGCAGTAAGTGTTATATACAAAGCATGTGTCTTATTTGCCTATTGCATAACGTCTTAACTTGAATAGCAGACAAGAAACTGCCGTTAGTAGAGTCTCGCAAGTAGGAAGACATATGCAATGACCTCAGACCTCAGTGAATCATCATAAACTTCCAAACAAAGGGTTTTGTCTCTTCATATTAGTCAGTTTTATGTGATCACATTTAGACAGTTTTGAACTATAAGTCTCTTAGCTTCAATCCCTACAAATGTTCTATTTCTTTCTTTCTCATTTTTAGCTATGCGATGAAGGGCTAAATCTGAAGATCCCCGAGCCCTAGTTACTAAACTCAAACCTAGTTTATTGCAGGTAATGAATGATAAGTGAAACCATCCAAGATTAGTTATATGTGCATAACTTCTCTAGCTAGCTGGGTCACTGACTCGTTAATTTCCTTCTAATAAAGTACTATGTTTCAGGGAAAACATGGGGAATTATTGCACAGAAGTGAAGAAACTTGCTGGGTTGCTGATGGGAGCCATTACTGAGAGCCTAGGGTTAGGTCCAACATACTTGAGCAACAAAATGGAGGAAGGGACACAAGTCATAGCATTGAACTGCTATCCACCATGCCCGAATCCCGAAATTGCACTGGGATTGCCGCCTCATTCCGACTACAGCTGCCTGACAATAATGCTTCAGAGCTTCCCAGGCCTTGAAATCGTCGCAGGGTCGGAAGATGGCAAGTGGAGGCTGGTCCCTCGGCTTCATGGTGCTCTTCAGGTCCACGTTGGAGACCATATTGAGGTCCTGAGCAATGGCTTGTACAAAAGTGTTATGCATAGAGCTAGACTAAATTCTGACAGGACTAGGATTTCCATTGCAAGCTTGCACAGTCTGGGTATGGATGAGAAAATGGCGACTGCAGAAGAACTTGTGGATGATGAACACCCAAAGGGATATAAAGAAAGCAGCTTTAGGGACTTTCTGGATTTTCTCTCCAAAAATGACATTGCAGAAGGCAAGAGCTTCATTAATACATTGAAGATACAGAAATAGTTAACTGCGCATATTGCTCTTCTTTCTGCAAGGGCAATGACATCTGGTTCCCCTGTTCACATGAGAACGGAAGGAAAAGAAAAAACTAGTTTCTAGGTTGTTTCATCAGCTTGTAATCATATTTAGTTTGGATTTTGGTAGTTTCAATGTGATTATGGTTTAGCAAGTAGGAGCAAGGTTTGTTAAATTGGTCTTTTTGCTTTGAGGACGTCGTGGCGTGGTGTCCCCTGCTCTGCTGAGCATTTCCATTTGAAATTTTACTCCCTATTTTCTTTATTTTTTAATTAAACTATCCGGTATCCGAAATCACATGAGCAATCGACTAATCCGAATTCGAGTCGGGTAAAACCCTTTCGGACACTAAAACTATCTCTCACAAGTATTTAAAGCGACTATATTTTTAAAACTCGAATCCAAGACTTTGGTTAAGGATAGAGGAGCTGGCCGCTCCAACACAATCCTCGTAGATACCCTCTATTTTAACAACTAAAATTTGTCACTGGAGTTGATAATATTGATACATGAACTCAAAGTTTGAAGTCAATTTTGAAAAAAACAAACTTAAATTAAGTTTAATTAAATCTAAATATATGAACCTAATATATTATGCAAATTTAAAAGAAATTCTCAAAAGTAATTTATATTCTGAATTCAAGATTTAACTAATTTTTTATTCTCACTTATAATAACTCAATTTTTCTTATAAAAAATCAAAATCGAACATGAAAAAACTTTTAAATTAAGATTTTAGTATCTAATTGAAGGATTTTTTTTAATATAGTCAATGGGAAAATTAATAAATTTATTCCTTTTTTTAAAAGATAAATTTTAATATTAAATTTTTTTTTTGCCCAATTCTAATAATGTAGAGTAGGTTAACTATGAACTAGAATTTCATACTAATTTGATATTTTTTTCAATATGTTACAACACTTGATCATAATAAACAAAAAGTATTAAAGTGTCCTAAGAAAGTTATATGTTATTTTATATCAAACTTATTTGGGATCATTTATTACGTTTAAAATTTTCTAAAAACGTCGGGAATTTCAAATATTCACTTTTGTTGTTAGGTTGTTAATCTTCTTCTTGGCTATTTGTACATTGAACTCATTTTAATATATTGAACTTTACTTTCCAAATTGTCACCCTTTTCTTATACCGGACTTGACCAATGTTTTAAAAACTGAACTGAACATCGAATCAATCATAAGAAAATTTTAAAATTTAACGGTTTTAACCGGTAGTGAACTACTATAAAAAAAGTATTCACTTTTGTTTGATAAGTTGAGTTATTAACATTATTTTTCATTCAATTTCTTATATCTCGGGATAATAAAGTGGTGCAGACCCGACTCAATTTAAAGTCAACGAGTCAAATTCTGGTTGATCAGACCTCAGGTTTGATTTTTTGCCCTACAGAAATTCAAGCTAGGCTTTGGCTGAGGTTGCTTTTAAAAAAAAATAAAATTCTGGCCGGGCTCGAGCCGGGCCACTTTTGACCCTATTGGGCCAGGACTGGGCAGCTCTAGTTCGATCGGCCCTCAGGGCAAGTTGGAGTCGGCAAACACCAAGCCTAGGTGGGCCCTCGGTTATCCCTAGCCAAGTTTACATTAGTTACTTTAGAAAAGCATGTTGAACTTTTGATTTGTTAATTAGAGGGATGTCTAATTAATTGCTGTTTTTAATTTAAAAATGTCACATGTAATTTTTTAGACAGAACTTTAATATTTTATCAATTTTAAATTCAGTAAAATGGTTTTTTAAATGTTAGAATTTAAATTATAATACAAAGAGAACCCAAATTAAACCTCGCTATTATTGATGCCAAACGAAAAACAAAAGGGTCGTTTTGTTCTACACTAATAGTCTTAGATTGACAAAGTCGAAACGGCAAGATGCTTAAGAAACGGCTTAATCTCTGGAAACATCAAACAATTTCACTTCAAAGTTCATAAAAAGTTGAAGAAAGGAAAACCATAGTCATCTTCTAACCGAAACCCAACCCTTAACCGCCAGATCCTTAATTTTAGTTGTCGGATCGTACTGAGACTCGTCACTTTTCCTTCACAAGAAAACACCACCATTAACCAACAAACGCCAACTAACAAGAATTCCAATTCATACCAATTCCAGCAACATTTTACGATGACCAAAACATAAAATCACACGAACAATACATCTGAAAAGCTCCTCAGATAATAGTGCTTTTCTTATCTTCTCCTCCTCCCATTTTGTGAATCCTGACAAGAAAATGAAAACATACAATATGCACAGGTCGGCAAGCTGGAACCGGGTAGCTGTTGACTACTTCATACACTCATCGCCAAAGGCCGCGCCGGGACAGAGATTGTCACCGTCCATGGAGGAAAATGAGCTACCGGAGTATGATCCTGCCACGGAAATGGTCAAGAAGGAGAAGTCACGTATTAAGTTTGCTGAGAATGCGGTCCATGTTATCCCATTCGTTCTGCTGCTTTGTGGCCTGATCTTGTGGCTCTTCTCGAATCCAAGTAAACTTGACTTGATCTTGTTCCACCGATTATATTTATTATCCAATCTTATTTTGTTCCATGTTTTTCTTTTGATCAACTTGCATCGAGCAAAATTACATACTCTCGTTAGATCGTTCTTGGAATGGACGAATCCACACATTTTACTTGGCAAAAGAAATAGAAAAGGAGTATTTCAAAAACAGCATTTTTGTGTATGATTACTATGATACACTATGCTTTGTGTTGACATGCAGACGTAGAGGTGGGTGCTAAGGCGGAATCCGTAGCTGCAAGAATTGAAGGGCTAACAATTGAAGGAGATATAGACACTGACAGTGATGGCACTCAAACTGGGTTCTTGCCCATCGAGGCTGGGGACTTGGATACGCACAAAGGAACAGCCTACGGCAAATCTTCCAGGAAGTTGGCGACCATATTTTGACATGAATTAGATTGCTTCTCCAGTTCTTGAGCACTACTCTTGGATTTCTACTTATGTATGCTTTTCTTTTTCGGGTGATTAGAAACTTATTTACATTAGCATTTCAACGGTGGAAACTCTTATCAATTTAACCTCTGTGGAACCTATTTACTTTAGCATCTCGCAATTAAAAAAAGCTAGAGTAGGGAGATTTTTAATTTTCTTTTACATTCTTCTTTTGTATATGTGCATATTTTGAGACGGGGATTATTTTTCTTCATAGTTTCTGACACATAAAAAATGTTTGGAGTTTTAATGTTTTAAAAATTGAACTAGAAATTAAACTAATAAAACTAAAACTTTAATGTTTAAAATATTTAAATATTATTAGACTGTTATAAAACAGTTAAAGATTGAATAAAATTAAAGATTCTGAAATATGATTGAAAGAGATTTTCTTCGCTAATTTAAGAATTTAAATTTTATTTAAAAAGATATTATTAAATAAAGTTAATTGAATTATTTTGATTGATAAAGATTTATTAACTTATAAAAATTGTTTAATTAATTAATAAACTAATCAGTTTTAATAACAAAAGTTAATAAAGTAAAACGAACCAAAAAGTCAAAACTAAACTGAAAATTTTAACTATTCAATTTTTTGGAACAGCTCGAGCCTAAGGTTAAATAAAACTATTTAAAATTTTAAAAAAAAAAGTTTAGGCTAGGCTCAGACTTAGTCGAGTCAAGCTCGGGCTCAAATCGTGTTGCTCTGGCCCTGTTGGACTTGGACTCGGACTCGGACTCAAGCCAACTACCTCAAGTTCGATTGGAGTTTGGGCCAGCTCGGGGTTGATTGTTATGCCTAAAATTAAAAAATTATTTTATAATCTTATATTTATTGTCTAAATTTTATTCTTAATTATAAATAATGAATGATAAGTTGTATATGGCAAATTTTTTTATTTTCTATTATTTGAATTTAATTGATCGTAAAGATTCGGTAAAAGAAAATTTGTAAAGATTAATATTTAAAATTTATCCTTTCACACTTAAAAAACATTACTTTTAAATTTTAATTATAAAATTATTTGTACAATTTATGAGTCTAATAAACTGAATACTTTTTTATATTAATATAACTTATAATTATATTTTTGACCATTTATTTAATAAATCATCGTTGTATACAATAATTTACAAATTTTGTATTTTAAAATGGGGCTATGAAATTGGACCATCTGATACTCATTGTACCCCTCCATTATCAAGCCTCATCGACTATAATATATTGATGTTGATTGGAAAACAATGGCGTCCCCGATTGTCAACTGGAATCACCGGTAACATTTATTATACTTTAGGCGAGCATTAAAGATAAAGAAAATAATTTCAAATGCATCCATTAAAGAAGACAAAAAGCTGCGAAATCGTACCTGTATCCATTATTCAGAGTTTTGTCTTAAAATGGGATCTAGAAACACATGACAAAGTTTCGGCGAGTACAGAACACTGAGTTATCACACCCGAACTTGTCTGTGTCGTGTTGTCTCCCATTTAAATTGCCTCCGCCTTTTCGATATCTTCGCTGTTGTAAAATCCCCTGATCTACCCAACCCTCAATTACTGTTCGATTGCACCCCGGAAAGGACCGATCTTGGTCTAGTTCGTCGTCATGAATCCTGAGTAGTAAGTATTACTACCTTGTATCTTGTGTTCTTAAATCCAGTTTTTCATTGGTAATTTGATTTTTTTTTCCGTTCAGATCTGTTTCTAGTGATTTTCTTTGATCTGTGATTTTGGATCGTGGGGTTGGTTTCTTTTTGACGATATATGCGCATTTTGTTTATTTGTAATTTTTTTTGTTGGTGCAGTGACTATTTATTCAAGCTTTTGTTGATTGGGGACTCTGGAGTTGGGAAATCGTGTCTTCTCCTGAGATTCGCTGTATTATGCTAACCCTCTTTCCTTCAAATTTTCTTTTCTTTCGTGAGAAAGGGAAATTGGAACAACTTAATATGCATTTCTTTTTGTTGAATTTCCTGTGCTTGGATTTGAATATTCGTGTGTAGTCTTCCAGTTATGCATGTAGTCTTATTGTGGTTTTTGTCACTTGTGCAGGACGATTCGTATCTGGAGAGTTATATCAGCACAATCGGGGTGGACTTTGTAAGCCTCTGGAGTCTGGAGGGTGTTGCTTTATGTATTATCTTATCAACATTGCTTTGATTTGCTTATGTTTCTGATTCCATTTGATTTGCTGCTTGTAGAAAATCCGTACTGTGGAGCAGGATGGCAAAACCATTAAACTTCAAATTGTAAGATCTAATTTCCCATTTTTGTTTTCTGGGTTGTGGCTTAACTAGTTTTATGTGTTGAACTTGAGCTGGTGTGATATTTTTTAGCATCTGTAGACTGTTAATGTTTTATCATATTTGGCTTCTGTTTCTAGATATGGCAATGATCGTGTGATTAATGTTGTTTCTTGTTTTCTCCATTGCCTTAGTGGGACACCGCAGGGCAAGAACGTTTCAGGACAATCACTAGTAGTTATTACCGTGGGGCACATGGCATCATAGTGAGTTCTTCTCTCATTTCTATTTAAACAAGGCTTTTCGATTTTCATTCTTTCCACGATTATCTTGTTATTGTCTTCACATGTTTGCAGATAGTCTATGACGTGACGGACCAAGAGAGCTTCAACAATGTGAAGCAATGGTTGAGTGAGATTGACCGTTATGCCAGTGAAAGTGTGAACAAGCTGCTGGTTGGGAACAAGTGTGATCTCACATCTAACAGAGTTGTTTCTTATGAAACAGCAAAGGTACGACCCTCTTACTATGTTTGGTTTAACCAAACTTTTCGGTTTTCATTGAGTTTTATATGCTAACAATTGTCGCGGTTTCAACAGACATTTGCGGATGAAATTGGGATTCCATTCATGGAGACAAGTGCAAAAAGTGCTACCAACGTAGAAGAGGCTTTTATGGCAATGGCTGCTGATATCAAGAATAGGTACATATTGTAATGCATAAACACTCACTCCCTTCCCCTTCTCCTCCTTAACCAACCACATTTTTTTTTTCGAAAAACACACTTTTCATTAATTTCAATGAGATGTTTGAAGGGAGAAGATAAATATGGAATACTTGTTTGCTGAGGTTTTCCACATAATAGGAAGTATTGAGAAGATGCTGTAATTCCCTACTGTTTTAGTTATCAGGCTGTCATGTTTTGGTTAGTTCTGCATTGCGTAGTTCACTTATGATCAACTGCGTATACCTGTGCAGGATGGCCCATCAACCTGCGTCAAACAATGCAAGACCACCGACTGTGCAGATACGCGGACAGCAGGTTAACCAGAAGTCTGGCTGTTGCTCTTCTTAGTCTCACACAGTCCTGAACTGATCGACACAGCTCTATGCCAGAAAGGCATCCCAATTACCCTGGTCAAGACCCTCCCGTCTCCACAGAACGATATGCTTTATCAATTGTTTCTATAAACAATTTAGAATCTTGCTTGTGTTCACTTCTTTGTTAAATTTCTGTACAGAGATTTGTTGTTTAACTACTCCAATATAGTGGAATTAAAAGTTAATTGTTTTCTTTTTCATGTGCTCATCTTATGTCCAAACTTTTGATGTGATTATTCATTCGCTGTCAAAGCTTGACTACTGCACTGCTTTCACTACAACTTGGGAATATGATCACATTGATGTCCCTACCTAAGATTATCTACATTGGTTTCCACTGAGAATAAAGATAAAGTTCACACTACAAATCAAATGACAAGACAGAACTTTGGAAGTAAATGGAAGGAAAACGAAAAATCTATAGCATCAATAGCAGATTTTGTCTACTACTTCTCGAGGGGATGCTATTCTAACACGTTTCCTGGGACAAATATACTTCTGTGCTTGATTTGCTAGGTGAGTCCAATTTCAAGTTCCAATATCTCAGGATTTGCTTCTGTATCTGAAGAAGTTGCTAGTCCAGAAGAAAAGCTGGTGGTAACTAGCAAAGTTATTGGCTCTTCTGGGCATGAACTGAAGGAATGGCAGGATAATGTTAGATCGATTATAGCTGTTGGTACACTTTCGTTCAGCAGGACGTGTTAAACAGTTTGGCTGACATGTGAAAAGCATAGCTTTATTATTGAAAGCTGGGTTGCTTGTGAATAGCATATTTCTTGTTTCGTTTTATGCATAAAGGATACAATTTCACCTTCTTGTTTCGTTTTAAGTACAGAAATCTTCCGAAACTTTCTTACTTGTAACGTAGAATCACACGAGTCTTATAAGAAGGATGGTCTATTTGCCAAATAGGTTTTAAAAAGGTGAAGTGCAACTATTAAGAGTACAAACAAGTTCATGAATGATAACTTTGGAGATAATACGATAGAAAATGGTTTTTTATATTAAATTATAGCTTGATAAGTTAATTGAAATTAGGGCTCATAATAGATTAAACCGAATTTAGGGCTTCTTAAACTCAAATTTAATTTAAAGAATATTTTCATATTTGAGTTTGAATTCGATGAAAGTTGATTTGACTATTTAACTTCTAATCAAAATAAATATTATGAATACTGTACCAGATTTAATTATGATATGACATTATACGGTATTTGTCAATATCTGGTACTGTTTTGGGTAATTTTTTAAATTTATAAAATAGCCCTTAAATTTTTTTAAATTATAAAATAGTCCTTCACTATATTATATTGTATAATTTATAATTTTATATCAATCATGTCTCAAAAATTATAATAATATAAATTTAAAATAACAATAATTTATTTATTTATATTAATATTATTTTTAAATATTATACATATAAATAATAATCATAATTAATATTTAAAAAATCATTTAATCATCATACAAATATAAAATTAAGAACAATAGACAATATTTAAAATATTATAATACAAAATATTTTGTTAGGTTTAAATTTTTTAATAAATTAATAATTTAAATAAAATTATAAAATTAAAAGTGATCCTTTGATTTGAGATCTCTAAATTTCTCTTGTATAGAAATTGTTATATTTTGATATTACTTATGACATATTTTAGCCAATGATTGCTCAGTCGGTAGTCATTGAATCTAGCATAAACTATATGGAGGTTGGAAAGTGATCAATATAAGATTCATCACCTTAAAATAATTAAGGAGAATATTCCGCTATTTTTGATTTATTGATTCGAAAAATCTTTAGCCAAGGTAGAATGAAATACTGTAAAATAATTTACAAATACCATTAATTAAATCAGTTGCTGATGGTGGAAACTAATATGATTGGACTCAAATAGAGTAGACATTAATTTCATGCTCTATATGTCTAATCAGAATATTGTATGATGAAATGATTGAATTATATAGAAAATTATATACGAAAAGGTTAATCAAAACCACTTAAACTTTCTTAAATATTTGGGTCGTCATGATGTGTTGCTAGATGTTAATCTTAATCTATAGATATAAATTGTTTAATTAAATAATTAAAGATAAATTAAAGAAGTTTAATTTATCTGATCATAAATATGATTTAGGATTATAATTTATATTCATTGTCAACATATATAGAAATCTAATGGATCACACAGAGATGAAGAGAAAAAAGTGTTTTTAATCAAGTTAGACTTGTTTCTAAAGTTTGAGAAACTTTATGATTAAATATGAGATATTTAATAAATAAGGATCGATATGAGTTAGTACATCTTATTTAGGCATAATTGCTATTTAATTAAAATTAATTATAATTCTAATTAAAATTTAATTTAAATTAAAATACTAATAAAATGTCCAAAAACTTATTATAAATAGGCTTATACTCTAAAAGAACTAAAAGTACTCCTTATCTAACTCTTTTTACAATAGTTGTAGAATTCTTTCAACTCATATTGTGAATACCGTTAAAAATTGAAAACTTTTGCGATAACGGTAGTTGAGATAAACCAGTTTATAAAACAATTTGAGGAATATAATAATAATATAATCAAACTTTATAATAGAGTCCAAATTATGATTATTGTTTTGTTATAAATTTTGCATTAAACATTTTTATTAAATTTTAAATATTTTTAACAATCAAAAAATTAAAGGCGAAAATGTTTTATTATTATTCTATTTTGTGTGGGATTGAATTCCATCTCGATTTTCTAACAAGTACAAAAATAGGGAAATAACGGTCCTAATTCCTTTTTGGTCATCCTGCTTCTTCGTATAAAATTATATTACATGCCAATGTTACAATTTTGCTTCGTTCCATTTCATCTCATGTTCGAAATTTGTTTCAGGCCACCTGCTTCTTTGAGTTACACGTTGTCCTTCGTTCATAACCTTTTAGCTCTTGTTGTCTTCTCCCTAAAATTAGAACTGTCCCGTATAATTAAAGATTCGATCCATCCACGTTTCTGGAGAATGACTTCTAATTAGTTACTGGTTCTCAATTATTTCATCTCTAACTCCTTCACTCTCGCGGGCCATCAAGGATTATAATCTATTTGATGAATGTAATATATAGGGTTGGTAGAACTCGAACCGGAATCAAATATACCTATACTTAGAACTCAAATCTCCGGTTCCAAGTTAATTTATCAATCTTTAAATCAACAACAAAAGGCCGAGCGCCTCGAGAATCAGCACGCTTCCAAGGCCTTCAAAGTCAATGTAACTTTTGTGCTTACGCATATACAACCAAACCCTGAATTTAGTGATTGCATCTTCCTCCATTAATAGACTCTCTTTGAAGTAGTTTTTCCCTCTTTCTTATTGATTTCATTCACCTTGCTTCCATCAAATGATAATAAGAATTGCCACAAAGAAGTATATATACTCTACTCAAAAGTGTCAATTTCAAAAATAACGTAAGACTGTGTATTAGTAAACTTTCTCAACGTGTAGAAGAATTTTTTAATTGTAAAATTAATTGAAAAGTACCGATAGGTGCCAAATACTATTTTGACTAATCCCTTTAGAAACAATTAAGAGTTTTTTTTAAAGAAAACACTTGAAATATTTTGATAAATGATAAATTTATTGCAAGGGTTTTGTCTGTTTCTTACCAAACTCAAAGGAAAAAAAAGGTAAAAGGATTGTAAAATGGAGAGACAGCTATTAGAAAATAGCTTGCATGCACTGGCTGAGTACGTACGCCTCAACACGCGTATAGAGAGATAAATCTTAGTAGTTCTTGTCGTTTCATAGTTCCCGCCAAAACCTCCACGTATCCCTTCTTCCCATGCAAACTTCTCCGGTTCTTCCCTTTTTAACCCCCGCCGTTTTCTCTTTTCCTTACTAACGTTTCGACCGTTTCCGTTATCTTAACGGAGTGCTGCGGCTCAGATTGGAGGCTGTTTCTAAAGTCGAGGTCGAAGAGGGAAGGATTTGGTGAAATTTTGGCCAATGAAAAGAAAACACGTAAGATAAGACTGTGGCTGAGAGCATCCTCCTTGAAAGAACAACTGTCTGACAAAGAGAAGAAGCTCTGACCTAGTGCAGGTTGACGTCCTTTGCCGTTAGATGAAGGGTCATATTTGGACTTCACTGCTCTATAAATGCAGCTTCTGGCACTCACCTCTCTTCACTCATTTCCTTGTCAAACTTCCGTTTAGTAGCTTGAGCCTCTCTTAGTTTCTCTCTTCATATTAGATCATGGGTAATTCTGATCTCCCACTCTTCGAGCTCTGAGATAGATCGATCTCTCTTTAGTTTCCTATGAGTAGAATGAAGCTATCTGACAAGAGTTTGTAGGTAGAGTAAAATCAATTAATCTCCACATAGCGATCAGAAATCTTTTTGCGTTGATGCAAATAGAAGAAGCTAAAGATGTTGAAAGGAGTGAATCCATTTGGCTACAACAGCTTCTATGATTTCGGCGAGCACCCCTTCACCGAAGGCGTGACCTCAAACGGCGGTGTCCAACTCGAAGATATCGACGACACTATCTACGACTCTGATGAATTCCGGATGTATGCCTACAAGGTCAAACGCTGCCCAAGGATGCGCAGCCACGACTGGACGGAGTGTCCCTTTGCTCACCGTGGTGAGAAGGCGACCCGTCGCGATCCCCTGAAGGTTCAATATTTACCGATCACTTGCCCGATGTTTCGCAACGGAAAATGCACGAAAGCTGATCTTTGTCAGTACGCGCACGGTGTGTTCGAGTACTGGCTCCACCCAGCTCGTTACCGCACACGTGTATGTAATGCAGGCCCTTTTTGTCAGCGAAAGGTTTGTTTTTTTGCTCACACTCCCGCCCAGATCAGGCCTGAGAAGAAAATTGTTTGCCCTTTTGTGTACAAGCCGAGACATCTCAGCAATGGAGACGGGTCTCCTGGTTTTAGATCAAGGTCGCTTTTGTCGAGCTATGAAGAGGGTTCCTCATCCTCCTTATCACCAAACTCGCTGTTCGGATCGTCGTCCATGACGCTGAGGATGGATGGTGTGCGTTACTTTGATGGGATGTCAGAGCTTTTGAACGGTTTGAAGAATCAAAATCTTCCACAAGAACAGGCAGGAGTTAGAATCAATGAAGCTGATGAACCGTACTATCCTGATTTTCCTGAGATTGATTGGATTTCAGACTTGGTGCAGTGAATGAAGGGCTGGTGGCTTTGTATAGGAATGGAACTAACAAGTAAATAATGTCCCTTTTGTACAAATTGATGTGCCCTAGGAAGCCATGTTAGTGTCTGGAATATGCATCTGTCTGTATATGCCTAGACTTCGTAACGGGCCAAGCCCGTAGCCAAATTTTTACTAGGCCTTAATTTGAATATAATTATAGACAAATTAAAATTTCAGTCCGTCGAGTCGACACGTACATGCTTACTCAGCCGCCACCATTTCACCCCCACTACTAAGCAACATGATTTGGACTCATTACGACTCGAATCATGAATCTGTAGCCAAACAAAGAGTTGATCATTACAAGGACCTTGTACAAAACAAAACTCAGAATAACCAACAAATTATTGAGGAACACTCGCAGAGACAGTATCAACAACAAGACCATAACAACAAAAGCTGAAACAACCAATTGTCATCCCTTGTATACAGAAGTCATCATCATCTCCACCGGATCTTCCATTACACCTCGTTATAAACCAAACAGACAGAGATTACACACACGCAGGTCTTATCTTAGGAAGTCTGCTGACCACTAATATGTTGCTGTCCGAACTGCTCAGCTCTGTCCTTCATTTCTCGTGCCTTACCAGCTAGCTTCTGACGCGCTTGGTCCAGCTGATCCGCTCCTGGTGGATGCCTCCCGCTAACATACCTGCAATGTCAAATTCAGAATTAGTTTCCAACTTAACAAGTTTACAACATAAGATGTTTTAAGAGTACTTGAATAGCGGTTTGATTATGTACCTGTAAATCCATGAGAGGACAGTTACGGCTGCGACGCCGAAACCACCGGATGCCAAGAAACCCGTGATGAGTAGAGCGACAGTGATCACTGCAGGAACAATTACAGGGCTGAATATGACCAACAATGGCGTGGCTATGGTGAGAGCTATCACCGTGCCGGCCAGGATCAGCCCTGATAGGACTAGGAGGGATCCACCGGCGGTGGCAGCTGTGGCGGCCTTGACCACCTGGTGTGATCGGGGCTGCTGGCCTTGACCTTGTAGCTGCGACTGATGGAGGTGCTCAGCCATTGCTCGCAAATCGGACGGTGTGCAATGGAGGTAAAGAGTCGAAGAGAGGGCGCAGATGATGTGAGATTGACGGTGGTGATTTTCTTGTGTAACGAGAATGGGTTATATAGATTAGGTAGCGAAAGGTTTGTTCCAGTACATGTGCAGGTGTTTAGGATAGGTGGGATACGTGTCAAGGATCTTGTCATGCAAGGGTTGCATGCAACGAAGTGGGTTTGGTTTTAGGACACGTGGAGTTTTGTCGGATTGGAAGAAACTAAAACGACAAGAGAGACCGGAGAAGATGAGAGCACGTCAAAGAATTTTATTCTATTTTAATCCTATTTTATTAAATTTTATTTACACATTTATATAAATTTTATATAAATATGTAGATAAAATTTAATGACATATTATAAGAATATTATAATCAATATAAGAGATTTGATTTTATCCGCGAGATATTAATCCAAGAATGACCAGTTGCCACTACTTTTGACATTTATGAATCAAAAATCATTTGATTATCTAATCATAATAAAACCTTTAATTTAGGCTTGAACCAGTGTTGTGAAATAATAGGTAGTATTAACTAATGTTTAGAAAACTATGCCAAAAATTAAATTAGTAAAATGAGAAATTTAAAATTTAAAAAGCTAAATCTGTATTAAACTATTATAAAATTTACTAAAAATTAAATTAAATATTAAAATATTAAAATATTATTAAATAAATTGTTTTTAAATTTTAAAGAATTTAAAGTTTAATTAAAAATTGTTAATTTATTTATTTATTTTAATTTATAAAAACTTGTTAATTTACAAAAATTAATTTCATAATTAATAAATTGATAACAACAAAAATTATTAAAATAAATTGAACTAAAAAGTTGAATAATTTAAAATTTTTACTGTTAAATCAGACGAATCAATTGAGTTTTTCGATAATTGATATGAACAATAAGTTGAATTAAAGCTTTTCAAATTCCTACTTAATCGTTAAATTTTTTTAACTTTTTTAAATTAGATCTTCTAAATTAAAAAGTTAAGAATTTATATTTTAATTTCATTGGAGTTTTGATCAATTTAAATTTTATAATAATGTTTTGAAAATTGGGCTTTTGTTGTGGAAACAACAGGCAGTCCACAACCCAAGTCAACTGGTCCTTAGACTTCTCATTGTCCTGGTAAGAACAAATCATTGTCCATGGGAGAAGTCTATCCAGCTGAAGCCTTAGTTCCTCCTTCCAATTTCTCCCATTAGTTAGAGCATTTGTTCAGTCTTGCGATTCGAGTTTCATGTTCCAACCTTTTGGGAAGATTATGGCATTTGATATTTTAAGATCCTGAGATATTTGATTCTTTGTTTCAAACGTTTTAGGTAGAACTTAACCCGGGGGCCTCCTGTTGAAATTGTTGCTTCATGAGTCACGTTGGTCTATAGGTTTGGTGTTAGTGGAAGTCAAGCACTAAGCAAGTCGTGGGTTCATCTCTTAGAATTTGGAATGGACCACTCAATAATTCATGCAACCCCACCTTCCAGCTTCGTATATTTTCACATTCAAACGCTTAATTTTCACTACTTAGGTATTATGAATTAAGGAACATGATCAATGATGAGATTTATGTACATATAATAAAAGTTACAAATTCACGATTATATACATATATATATAGTGAGTCGGGTTAGTCTATAGTCGGTCGGCTCGAGACCTGGTTTTTATAATATTGGGAGTTCAAATTCTTTTATTTTCTTCTTTTATTTCCTTCAACTATTCACATAGGCCTTTTATACATTAATGTGTGTACAAATCATTTTTTATTTGTTTATTTATCTTTAACTATTTTTTTAGACTAAAAGAAATAGATATCTCTTGTAATTTAAAACACTTAAAAATAACTTCATAAATTTTAACTTTTAGAAATTTTTTACAGTTTTCAATTTTTTTGAAGTCTTTCTTTTGAACTTTGGTTATAATATTTGCATATAATTGATGTTTTGAATTTGACTAATAAATAATTAATATTATCAAATGTGAAGATAAAAATTGAAAAAATTAAATTAATAATTATAGTGGATTTTCTAAAATATAAATCGAAATTTCTACACAAAATGTGTCAAAAATATGAATATGCTAGAGCTACAAAGTTTCATTATGTCACAAGTTTTTGAAATTAAATTGCACAAAGGGGAGACAAAAGGAAACTTTGTTGGGAGATAAACTTAGATCTAATCACAGGCGTAGTGAAAAAAAAAAACAATTTCTTCGCCGAATCCCAATATGTTAGAGCTACAATTTCACGAGGTGTTATCTACAAATTGTTTTAACATCCAACCTCTAATAGTATCTATAAAACAAAGAAAAAGAACTCAACATTTGAAAAGAATAAAAAGAAGAATAGCATGAATGTTAGCTCATTTATGTTTATTTCCTACTTATAGAAAAAAAAAGCACCACGGTCTATTTCTTCTTAAAATTAAATTTCCTAATTACACTTAAATTAAAACTCTAATATAATTTAATTAAATTTTAATAAAATCAAATATCTCATATTTGATTCATAAAATTTTTTAACTTCATAATTAAGTCTAATTTAATTTAAATTAAACTTTCTCTTTTTAATTATTCTTTACGTGTAAGCTATTAGGTTCTTAATATATTAAAAATGATTATAAATTATAATTCTAATTTATAATAAGAATTAGACAAATAAAAACTCTTTTTAGTTAATCTTTAACTCTCCAACTAAATATTTTAATTACATATCAAAATTAGCGTACAACAACATGTCATGATCACCCAAATACTAAAAATGTCAAAGTAGTTTGACTCAACCTATCCATGTATGATTATGATGTATGATTGGTTGAAAGGGCATAAACTAATAATCTCTCACTTACACTAAAGTCAATCACCTATATATCTAATACCATAGCTATCATATGTCAATCGTATCTCTCTGGAGACAATTGCTTAGTAAGAGGATTTGCAAGATTTTCTTTAGTGGGAACTCACTTTAATATTATATCTTTTCAATCAATTATTTCCCTAATCAAGTGAAACTTTACGAGTACAAGTTTAGACTGTTAATGAGACTTTGGTTTCTTCAACGATGCAATGTCGTTGTTATTGTCATAGAACAATACTATTGGCTTAAAAATGTTAGGCACTACACCAAATTCAGTAATGAAATTTTTTATCCAAATTGTTTCCTTTTTCCACCTCTGAGACTGAAATGTACGTTACCTTAGTCATAGAATCTACAATGAATAGTTGTTTGAGACTCTTCCAACTTATCTTACCACAGAGAGAAGATGTACTTTAGCTATGATCTGCTATTACTTGGATTGGACTGAAAACTAGCATTTTAATACCATAAGCACTCAGTTCAGCTACTTTATAGACCAAGAAAATATCCTTAGTTCTTCTCAATTACTTTAAGATGTTTTTCACAGCTATCTAATGATCATCATCGAGATTGACTTGAAACCAACTCATTATGCTTAAAGCATAAGAGACATGTTACATAACACCTCAAACATGATTTATCTAATTGCCAAAGCATATGGAACATAATACATTTTATATCTCTCTTCTTGCGTCTTAAGACACATACTCTATGAGAGAGTAATCCTATGTGACATGGACAAGAATCCTCTCTTGGAATTCTCCATATGAAACTTATTTATCTACATGTGTAAATTGGAATAAGCCAAGCAACCTATTTGGTCTATTTTTATAGATCTTTATTCCCAACATAAGGATGTTTATACAATATCCTTCATGAAGAAGTTTTAAGACAACCAAATCTTTGCATATTGGAGCATTCTTATGTCATTTTCAGTCAACAATATGTCCTCCACATACAATACTAAAAAAATGATTGTACTCCCACTAACCTTTTTAGAGACACATAGTTCATCTATGTGTTTTTATAAAATTAGACCCTTTGATTGTCTTATCAGAATGGATGTTCCAATTTTGTGATGCTTGCTTTAGTCCATAAATAGAATTTTGCAACTTGCATACTTAATCAAGAAACCTCTTGGATTCAAAATCCTTAAGTTGTATCATATACACATCCTCAAGAAAATTTTGATTAAGAAATATTATTTTAACATCCATCTACCAAATTTCTTAATCATGATATATGATTATAGCTAATAAGATCTTTATGGATTTAAGCATATTTATTGGCAAAAACGTTTCATGCCAAATCAACTCCTTGTTTGTGTTTGTAACATTTAGCCACTAACATTACTTTGTATTTGTGTGCATTACCATCCATTAGACATGGCAATAATGGTCCTTCCCAACCCGACCCGGCCTGTTTTTGGCCCAGATTGGCAAGGCTATGGGTCGGCCACGGGCCTATCCGGCCTTACCCGTGGCTCGCCCATTTTTCATAAATGACGTCGTTTTGAAATTTTTCCTTTAAAAAATAAATAGCCAGCCCAAGCAGCCCCTTGGCCCGGCCCGACCTATTGACATGCCTACCATCCATATCAATTTTTCTCACCCACTTGTATCTTATAGGTACAATCAATGTTTTCAAAACTGGACCCAAAGCTAAACTAGTAAGACAAGAGGTCTAAAGTTTAAAAGGTTCAACCGGTATTAAACCATTATAAAACTAATTAAAAATTAAATAAATTGAAGAATTTGAAAAATGAATAAAAAGTTTTCCTTATAAAATCGATGTTAATTGAAAAAATAGAATATTAAATCAAAATCAATTGGTTTATTTTGGTTTATAAAAATTGGTCGATTAATTAATAAACTGATTGATTTTTCACAAAAAAATTATTAAAATAAATCAAACTAAATAATTAAAAATCAAGCTAGAAAGTTAACCAGTTCAAAGTTTTTATTGTTAAACCGATCGAATCGATTTGATTTTTATAACATTAGGTACAATACCATCAAGAGCATCCATTAAAGTCCATGTTTGGTTAGCATATATGAATTCCATTTCAAATCTTATGGCTTTATTTCATTATAAGAATTAACATCAGACATTGCTTCTTTAAAAGTAGTAGTCTCATCATCTATGAGTTATACATTATCTTCCCTCTTTTCAATATGTAGATCTAATTTAATGAGGTACAATGTATCTTACTACCTTATTGCAGATTATACATCTTTTGAACCTTTGGTATACATCATATGTATCAATTTAAGGTTGTTCCATTTGGATGTGAGTCTATAGTTTTTGAACTTCTCTAAGTTCTCACTTACTCGCACCATTTTTCTTGAGAATAAATTCTCTTTCTAGGAATGTAACATGTCTCAATACAAACAACTTTTGATCAAAAGGATGGTAAAATTGATATCCAACACTCTCTTTTAAATATCCTACAAATTTGCATTTATTTGACTTAGCTTGAAGCTTATCAGATGTTGCACGCTTCACATAAGTATCAGGATAGTAAAATTGATATCCAACACTCTCTTTTAAATATCCCACAAATTTGCATTTATTTGGCTTAGCTTGAAGCTTATCAGATGTTGTATGCTTCACGTAAGTATCACATCTTTAAATCTTTAGCTATGACAAGATTAGTATACTACCATTCCATATCTCATAAGGTGTCTTATCAACTTGTTTTGATGGAACTCTATTCAGAAAGTAAACAACAATTTTAAGGGCATATCCCCAAAAGGAGATAAGAAGGACTGTATGACTCATCATATAACCTACCATATCTAATAGTGTATAGTTCTTCTCTTAGCCACTCCATTATATTGTGGAGTTCCAGAAGGAGTCCATTATAATAGAATCTCATTCTCTTTTAAGTAACCAAGAAACTTATGGTCTAACTACTCACTACTTTGATCATATTTAAGTGTCTTAATACTCTTACCAGTTTGTTTTTCAATCACAAGACTAAATTATTGAATTTTTAAACTGATCCAAATTTTTGTTTCATTAAATACACATAGCCATATATAGAATGATTATTTGTGAACGTAAAAAAAAATGAGTATCTATCTCTAACATAAGTCGACATGGTGCCGCATACATCTAAATGTATAAGCTCTAGTAACCCATCGACATGCTCTCCCTGTCCGTTAAAAGGTAGTTTGGTAATCTTTCTCAACAAATAAGATTTAATAGTTTCATATAATTCATAATCAAAATGATTTAAATATCTTTCTTTATATAGCTTCGTGATTCTAGTTTCATTGATATGAACTATCCTACAATGCCACAAATAAGATAGATTTTGATCATTTAACTTTCACTTCTTGCTATTTATGCTAAAGATTGGCCTTTTGATATCTAATTTGTATAAACCATTTGTAAGCAATCCAGATCTATAATAAGCATCTTTATAAAAAAGATAACTCTTATTCTTAATAATAAAGGAAAATCCATTTAAATATCAATAAGAAATAGAAATTATGTTTCTAGTAATAACAAACATGATAAGAATTTTTTAGTTCTAGTTCAAGGCCAAAAGGCAAAGTTATACTATAAGTTCTTATAGCTAATGGAACAACTCTTGCTCTATTGCCAACTCGTAGATCCAATTCACCTTTCCTTAATGATTTACTCCTCATTAACATCTGTGTTATTACAAATATGAGAATCATATCCAGTTCTAATTCCTAAAAATATGGAACAAAAATAAAGAGATTGATCTTAGTCATAAACATACATAATGATGGAGTTATCGTATGCTTCTTATCTACTAGGATAGCAAGATAAGCTTTGTAGTTCCTGTTCTAGTGTCCATAAACTCTATAATAAAAACACGTGCCATTATCATTGTTCTTCTTCTTGACACCATATTATGGCTTTGCTACCTTAGCACGAGCCTTTTATTTCTTGTTATTATTCTTCTTCAATGCCTTTTTAAGGCACCTCTCTATAGTCTTAAGCATATTAAGTAGTTCAGGAAATGACATGTCCTTTTAGTTTATATGAATGTCCTTTTAGTTTATATGAAAGTTCATAACAAACTATAACCAACTCAAACCAAGAGAATGTAGCACCATATTAATACTTAACTAAAGGTCCATAAAAAAACCTGGTTGGGCTCATTTTCTAAAGTAGTTAACCATCTTCAATACATGTAGCTCCACTAAAGATCCTTTTGCCATCTTACATTGAAATAATGCTCCTAAGAATTGATATCTAGTTACCTTGCTTTACATACCAAATAACTTATTGAGATCCAAAATTATAACAGAAGAATTCACGTTCTCATACTGTCTCTAAAACTCTAGAGACATGCTAGCCAATATCGCATATATAGCTTGTTCCATATCATTAATATAATGATGATATCTCTCCTATACCATATCAGTCATATCCAGACTAGGTTCCTATGGAACAACAGTGTCAAGAACACATAGTTAGAACTTAGAACAATTTCCAGGTTACATAATCAATATGAGAAATTGGGGTCAGTCAGCTTATAATCCATTATGCTCCTCAGCGATAGACTGATACTCATATTTTCTAAAAACCAAAAGACATAAGAGAGTAAGCCTTGATTTATACTAAAAAATCAAATAAAACAAGAACTTTAATAAATATTTGATTGCTCCCATTATTTTATTTAAAATAATAGTTCTTGTTATTAAAATGAGAAATTATCAAAAAAATTATTAATGGGCTAGATCCTATTCAAACTAAGTTGATCTTGAGTTACTCATAAACCAGCCTAATTTAAATTAGGTAGATAACATTCTTATCAATCATATCTTATGTAAATCTTAGATCTATTAGGAGACGACTCTTTGCCAAAATACATCTTATATATTATCCCTAACCTTGCCTCTATATTCATATTATCATAATTCACTTATCTAAATCATACAATTTAGTTAAGTAGAGCCATTTAATTTATGATAAAACATATTTAGCTTGAAGGGGTCTTAAGTTACTTAACAAGCTATACAATAAATTTTATTCTTCAATAATAAAAGTCAACTATCACATTCTTAACATGTAATTAATATTTATTTAAGGGATTTGAAATTTCAAAAATTTAAGTCTTATAAAAATAATATAACCTCATTATAATTTTTGAAAAAAATAACCTCATTATATTAATTATTTCTAACATAAATAAACTATGAAAGAAAAACATTCAAAAATTTTGCTTGATTTTAATGATTGATTTGATAACTAATTTAATTTAATAATTTAACTATTTAAAGAATTCAACTAATTCTAAAATATTTTTAATAAAAATAATCATTTGAAAACAATTTTCAAACATTTAGAGAAACATTTTTCAGATTTATTAAGAATTTAAAGCAATTTAATTTTAAGTAAATCAATTTAATTAAAAAGGAAATTAAAATTGAAATTGAGAATTATCTGGCACGTGATAGGCGCTGGCATGTGCCCTATCATTTTTAGTGTTTGCTGGCTTTTCCCCAATACGACATCCCTAGTTTGGATGTTGTTTGCTCCTTTTACTTCCACCTGGGTTTTCCAACTACTCAGTTTTCTTTTTTTGGCTTCTCAAGGAACAGGGCGTCAGTTCTAAGTAGAGACAGCCTGGGGGAAAGAAACCCCTACTAAATCTGCCAATAAAATTGATGTACAGCCATGAGGAGGACTCGAAAAATAATGACTTCTAATAGGCGATCGTCTTCCTCGCATTGGATTGCCTCTCCCTCCAAGGGATTTTGTCGCCCTTGCTAGTGGCGAATAATGTCATTGGCTTTGTCGTTAGGCATGTTTCATTAGCAATACCATGTTGGGAAACTAATCGTGATTTAATCACGAATGCAGCCAAAAAAAATTTTACAGCTTCTCAATCGAATCGTAATAATAGAATAATTTAAAAAGCAGGAATCATAAAAAGTAATTAAATCATACCTAATTCAATTCCATGCATAAGTTATCCATGTGTCCAACCTCTATCAGTATCTACAGAACAAAGAAGAACTCAACTTTTGAAAAGAAGAAACAGAAGTGCTAGCTCCCTTAAGCTTATTTCCTAATTATAGAAAAAATATTAGGGTTTATTTCTTCTTAAAATTAGATTTTATAATTCTAATTTAATGTTAATAAAATTAAATATCACATATTTGGTCTATGAAGATTCTCAAACTTTATAACTAAGTCCAACTTAATTTAAATTTAAATTTCTCTTTTTTATGTTCTTTATGTATGATTTATTAGGTTCTTACTATGTTAGCAATGATTGTAAATTCTAATTCTAAATCATGATTATAATTAGAAAATTAAAACTCTTTTTTATTTATCTTTAATTGTTTAATTAAATAATTTTAATCATAGATCAAGATTAACGTCTAGTAATATGTCATAACCACTCAAATATTATAAATGTAAAACTAGTTTGACTCAACCTGTCCATGCTTAGATACTCTTATAAATCCAATTATGTTTGTTCTTGTTAACTAGTAATTGATTTATTATTGATATTTGAAAACAAATTTTCAAATGTTAGTTCACTATAGCGAGAGAGTTCCTTAAGCCACTACTAATCAAGACTAGTGGAGCAGTCTCTCTAATTACTTTATAGTGACGAATTCTTTACTGACTTACTTAGCTATCTCTTTATGGTTCATTTTATATCTAAGTACTACAAATTGAGCTATGCTAAAAATAATAGGTTATAAGTAACATAAAAAAAACAAATTCCCACGTGAGAAACTTTGTTAATCTAAAGTTTAAGGATCAATTACACAATCATTCCAGTGAGAAATTTATAGTCGCATAAGTAATATTTCATTTAGATCCTCCCAATCGAGTTTATTATCTAATTAGCACTCACACATTTGTTTGAATATCTCTACAATTTAATTTATGAGATCAATCACTTTTTTTATAAGAAAGAAATATAACATTTACTCATTTTATCATTTTATCATCTTGATGGAAGTACAACTAAGAATAATACATAAATGTGAATTGAATTTCATAATTATTATTTCATCATAATTTCAATCGGACAATAATTATTCTAAAAATTTCACCTTTTCTATTAAAATATCAAATACAATTAACATAAAACAAAAGGATAAAGATGTATTTATTAATTAAAATAATAATATCATATGTAAAATTACAACCAATCATATTGTCTATACATAAACTCATAAACCTTTGTACTCATAAGTCTCGAAGTACTATTATTGTCGATATGCATATCGTTTTTTTAAATAATTATAAAAAAAGCCTATTGATTTATGCACTACTTTACTATCCACAATAAAGAATTATTATTGGGGAATTTGATTCGAACATAATCAAAAACTTTAATAGAATGTAAGTAAAATTATAAGTCATAATTGTAACTTGTTTTTTATTACTTTAATTTCTAAAAAATGAATTATCGATAATTGCTAATAGAGACTACTTATTTTAATGATCTAGAAGATAATAAATTATATATATATAAAAATTAATTAAACTAATTATGTTATTTAATTTTAAACCGCTCATTAAAATAATATATATGAAATATCTATTTATAAACTGATTAGGTTTGATTTGTGGAAGTGGTGACGGTTTATAATTTGTTAAAATGATAAGTACTTATTCTCAATAAGTACTTATGTGTTTGAGATTGCTGTTTTGGTAATTGCTAAAACATGAAAATAGGTGTTTGACAAGTGTAGTTGCGGTTGCTGAAAAGAGATAAAATGAATAAAAAGCCTATTGATTTAATAAACTATTAATTATTGTATAAATAATTAAAAAATATATTATTATTCATATAAATTTTAAATTGTAAATAATATAATATTAATTTAAAATACAAAATATAAATAAAATAAAATTAGTAAATAAAATATTTCATAAAAATATATTATCAGTCATATAAATTCAAATTATAAATAAGAAAATATTGAATTAAAATAAAAATATAAATAAAATAAATTTAGTAAATTAAATATTTCATAAAAATATATAATAGTCATATAAATTCAAATTATGAATATTAAAATATTAACATGAAATAATAAAATATAAATAAAATAATTTAGTAAATAAAATATTTCATAAAATATATTTATTAGTCATATAAATTCAAACTATAGTTGAGGGTATAATGGAAAATAATAATTATCATAAGGTTATTAATGGAAAGTAGAATTTCTACCGTAGAAGTACTTTCTTACCGCAACCATCTTTCTATTTATCGATTTATGCGGTAACACCGCACTTTCCTCCAATATTCGACTGTTCACTTGCATATTCAAATATATGATTGCGTTTGAAAACTGCGGTTGATAGGTACTTATTCCTACCACACCGCAGATTCAAACGTAACCTTATTCATATTCACATTCAAAATGTAATAATTTTAAATTCTATTTTGTAAAGATAATAAAAAAAGATAATATGAACGCATCTCTAGTTCACACGACACAAAAAGAAAATAATTAAATAAGTATATAAATTCACAAATTGCAACGTCAACAATCATGATTACGAATTAATCTTCAAATGAGGCTATATACTATAGTTTCTTGGAAGAATTTTAAAGATGGTAAGTAACCACAATCGAAAATTCTTAATATCCTAACATAAACACTTGACCCTATGGGTTAATCTTTTGAAAAATAATCATGAAGTCAATCCAAAATACACATTAATAATCTACGGTAATCCAGAGATTCACGTAAGCTAAGACAAAGTGAATGGCGTGATCTTAGATTAATTCCTTTTTATTGACTAATCACAAAAGATTTTAAATAAATTGACTTTTGCAACACCTTTTTTATCCTACACGTCTTAAATTACGAAGCTGGCGAGTGCCTAAATCCTGCCAGGCGATTGAAAAACAAGTAAACAACTCCTCCCCCTTCCATGTGAAATGATTGCAATATAGACTTGCTTTGGATATATATATTTCTATTTTATTCTCAGTACATATATTGATATCTATATACAGATTCATGCACATGACTTGGGCAAGTTAGAATTCTGTTTTCAACATCTTTATTATATTTTTACATTAATTTACCATCAATTCACACCTGGGTCAAATCGTTCATCAGAATTGCTCTCACCGTCCAAGAAAATCAGGAAAGGTTATTAAGAAAACTACGTGTTCTGACTGTGTTTGTTTATTTTCAATGTTTTAAAAATTAAATAGTCAAAATAAGAGATTTAAATTTTCAAAATTTAATAGATATTAGATCATTATAAAATTATTATATAATAAAAATTAAATTGAAAATTTTAAAATATGATTAAAAAAGAGAAGTTGAATTTTAATCGTAGAAAAAAATATTAAATAAAAAGTAACTAATTTATTTTAATTAATAAATTTTGATTAATTTATAAAATTAATTAATTAACTAACTAAATTTTAATAATAGAAGTTATTAAAATGAATTGAACTAAAACATTGATCGACTCAAATTAAATTGAATACAACGGTTCAATTTTTTAATCATTTTTTATTGCAATTTTAATACAATTTGTTAGACATTTTTCTCCAAACAATCGTGAATTGCAACAAACTTCTTAGACTAAGTTTAATAACAAAAATTATAAATTATATTCATTTAACAATTTAATTATATATTTTAAATAGATCAATGAATAAATCAAAATTTTAAACTTAAACTTAATTAAACAAATATTTGGATTGAAACACCAGTTTTTGCTGTACTCTTCCTGAAGAACAAGAAGGGATACAACTAGTATGCTAACTTCAACGGGAGAAAGTAAAGAAAAAGATCAGATCTCTTGTTGTGCTGGTTATAGTATCCTTATCCTAAATGTATGAATGAGATTTAATAAAATATGATTAAAATTTAAAATAAGTAATTGAAACAGAAGGTTTGATGTAATAAAGTAGGGGCTAATCATGCAAGACAAGTAAATGTGATTGTCAATAATGTAGCAAGTGAGGAATGGATGGTCCTATTGAAAACAAATCCTTGTCCCACAAGTAATATTGTATTAAAATAATCAAAAGTTTAAATTATTGCTAATCAACGTTTTAAGTTATTGATTATAACTATCCGTTGTTCTCACAAAACAATAATAATATCGGTAAAAATTTCACTAATACGCAATATTTGAAGTATTGATTATAATTATGATACTGTGATTACATTTTAAATTATTACTATAATTTGTTATAAGTACATTCCTTAATATACGATATAAAAAGGGTCATAATATACTAAACTTATTACGAAAAGACTATTTTTATAACTTAAATTTATACGATCATAAAGTAACAACTTTACGGTTGCTCTAAAAATTACTCTCCTCCGTCAAAATAAAGGTTACAACAAAGAAACAGTAACATGTCGTGGATTTATTGCTTTACTGATTGTAACTCCACAACCAAACATGAAAATACAAGATTAAACTACTTTCCCATTAAAAAAAACATTAAAATATACTAGCTAAATAACCAATAAATGGTCGCCAACTGGAATTACCCTCATATTGGGTCCCGCTTGAAACACATGAATGAAGAAACTCTCCCTCACTCTCCTCCACGTCATCAGCCACCAAACTTTTCCGTCTCTTAGTCGAGCCACTCGCCACCGGGGTCGTCGAGTCCTTCCGTTTCGACGTGACTCTGACCGGCTCCGGCTCGTCGGTCCCAATCTTATGCGGAAAATTAAGCAAAGCCTTTGATCCACGCATCCTATAAGCGGCTTTATCATAGGCCAACGCAGCTTCCTCCGCCGTCTCGTATGTCCCAAGCCAAACTCTGGCGCCGTTTCTCGCAGGATCACGTATCTCCGCCGCGAACTTGCCCCAGGGCCGCCGTCTCACGCCTCTGAAGTGCGCTCCTCTCGAAGTCTTCTTATTAAAACCACCTCTTTCACTCGCCAAATACGTACAGTCAAACACTGCCTTATTTATCATAGCCTCTGGAGCTATGCCCGTCTCCTCCTCGTGTGTCGGCTCCAGTTTAACGGTAGTGGCCGCCATATCTACAGGAGACCACCCAGAACTAACGGCGTCATGAAGGTAGTTGTATATGACCATGTCCTCGGAATCGTCGACCTTTAACGGTAAATCTCCCCACGTGTCAGTTAAGCAAGGGACAAGACTAGTGAAACCTGAACTTCGATGATACATATGATTGGAGAAACCCGTACCTTGTTCCATTTTTTGCGAAAAAAAAGGAAAAGGAACAGTTAGGTTTGGCTTTCCAGGAAGGAAAAGAGAATTCCTGAGATTTTCCGGCGAGTAATGGAAGAAGGGATAAGAATCGAATGGAAGAAGAAACGCGGAGGTGGGATATACAGAGGGAGAGAGGTGCATGTACTTTTATAGTGGTGGGTGATGATAACTGGCAAAAGATCTTATTTTCCCAACATCTTCTTCCAACCTGTTTTGCGCAAAGAAACGTCGTCGTTTTAACTCAAAACTACATCGTTTTCTAGTGTCGGACAAAGTTAAAACGGGCTGTTGAATTCAGAGGATCTGAACCGTGACGACTGATGATTACTGTATTGAATATGCTTTATCGATTTTGTCATTAACCATATCGTTAGTGTAGTTTGTTTGCTCCTCTTGAATTCTATTCCACGAGTGGGAAATTAGAATTACTGGACAAGGTATTTTCACGTGGCTGATATTGTTTCAATATGACGTCGTTTTCTAACGTCACTCGTGTTCGATTATCGACAACTCTCTTGAACACTTAAAACTTGGAAGTACGGGGCAGCTCAGAAGAGATATTTTAATATTTTACAAAAGTAATCTTGGCAATGGCTTTAAAAGAGATCACTTCAGTCCACAGTTCTTTACAGACAATTCGAGAACGATGTAAAGTTGGTAAAGTTTTCAATTTCGTTTTAGAATAATCCTAAACTCATCAATGGAAACACTTGATGCCAGTGGTTGATTTGATTCCCTAAACTTTTAAGTGTATCATATATAAAACATGAATCACTGTGTTTGATGCCTAGTAACGCCATAAAGTTGTAAGCATTTGGTGAGCTGTGATTGTATCTATTAGCTGTATTATATAAATAAACGCATGGCAGCAAGTTGCAGATATGAAAAGCAATTGAATAGGTAAGTAGCCAAAAAGTCGCATCACGTGGGTTTACAATTTACTTCTGGTTTGAATCTGAACTCACTGACAGGTGACTAAGATAAAATATTCTGTTGTATCTTGGTGTGACGGGTCCTTTAAAAATCACTGCTTAATAAGGTTTGGTATAAGTTCTTATATATTTGGGATAGTAAAAAAGTATAGGTGTATTTGCTGTTAAATAGTTTCTTTGATATGTGTAATTTATAAATTATTGTACCTATTTAAAAACTAATTTGATGGGTATTTAAATTAATAATTATAAAATTTCCATTATTAAGTCGAGCTATCATAATTAAACTAAAATTTTATAAAATTCTTATTTATTTTTTACAATATATATGCCAATTCTAAAAAAGTAAATAATATTTAGTACATGACATTGAAGTGGAGGGATGGGAAGGATGATCTAGTGAACTGATGTTGCTGCAATGAGGAAAAAGTAAGCATTTGTCTTTATTTCCCCATTTCAAAGATTTAAAAGAAACTCAGAAGAGCAACAAAGGTCCCCACATCACTTTCAAATTCACAATTGTCAAATTTGAATTATTGTACGAGCACTATTTTCTACCAAGTAACATGACATGTTTGAAGTAAAGATATGTTATACTTACAAATTTCGAATAAATTAATAATATTATCTAATTTTAAATATTATTTCGTCAAATAATACATAATTTATAGATTATTTTGTCAGATATATTCAAAGGATAATATGGTCGAAGATTTTATTTTTTTGTTTGTTTTTCTGTTTGTTTTTTATTTTTATTTATAAATTTAATAAAAAGATATGTCTATTTAAGCCTTTTGGTTTATATTTTTTGTTTTAGTTTCTTTCATTTTTCAAAAATTATAAAAATCATAACAAAATAATTTTTGTTTCTTATTTCTGTTTATTTTCATAATCTGAATTGCTATCAACTAAGTATGTATTATTTAATTATTTAACATATTAATAAGAAATAAGAAATAAGAATAATTTAATTTCATATTATATTATATTTAATTCACTAAACTTAATTATTAACGTGAATTATGAATAATTTAATTTAATGTTTGTAATTACATTAAATAAATTGAATCTAATAATTATGAATAAAAATAATTAAATTTTAAATATCTTCAAAATATATAAAATTCAAATAAAATTTGATTTAATAGTTAAAATGTAT
>JAOQMS010000006.1:37305125-37331332 GCA_027563885.1 Erythroxylum longipes
AGACACGCACAGTGTGAAGGAAATACTTGAGTGAGCTGCACATGCAAAATTGTTTTCGTTTTGGTGGTTGTCGATTGCACTCATATGTGGGGGTGTTTTGCTCTACTTTTTGCTTTGCTGCTGATTGTGATACGGAGGTTGTGTTGAAGTTTTAGTTTCAGCCGAGTGAGTATGGGCAGTACACACACGTCTGGGTTTCGTTCTGCTCTTGTGATAATTATCTGCGCACTCGTTAAATTGGCTGATTTGATTTTTATGTCTTGGGAGCTTGGCACTTTAGTACCGTGACTCTTGGAGGAGAGAAATTAATAGGGAAGTTTTTTTTATTGATCTCAAGTAGTTTGGTATTTTATTTTCTGTTGATTAAATACTTGAGATATTTTTACTTGTTATTACATTGAGTGAAAGTAGGTTGAAAAATCCTCTGACGAGGTTAGCACGAGTCGGTCGTGTTATCGGGTGTGAAAATCTTTCACGGGTAGTTAGGTTGTGAGATAGTTGCAGAGATTGAGAGGTGCTGTGTTAAATCAATTCTGTATAATTCTATTGGATTACTGTGAAAGTTATTAAGTTGGGTAAGGGCCCCGCAGATATAGGCAAGGAGTGCCGAACTGCGTTACCAAATTTTGGTATTTATTTATTATTTCGATTTTGCTTGTTTTATTTTATTGACGACAAAAAAGTTTGCGGAAAGTTGCAAAATAATTAACCCCCATCGGTTTTTCAGATAATAAAGTTACTTTTTGATCTTCTATCGATGACTTTACTCGTAATATATGAGTTCATTAAGAATGTTTTCAAAATATGTACTTTATAACATATAATCGATAAGTTAGTCGGTGCATGTAATAACTGCATATGTATATAAAGCCCTTCATTGGCATGTCAGACGCAAAATATGCCACACTCCTCGTTATCAAGCAACTTGCTATTATAATATTGCCAAATCTCGCGTGAAACTCAACACTTAAAGGACCTTGGTTTTCACACAAAACAGGAGTCCCAACACAAGCATTAGTGAATAAGAACAGCTAATATATCCTGTAAAGATGACGGCCATAAAGTAAACTTAAACTAAAACACCATAACAATAAAGTTTCCAAAAAGCGTCCCATACCATATTTGTTGACAAAACGTCGATTTGATGTGCATGTTGGCCACATACTTATCCATAGATTGAAGACAACGTTATTGATTGTTTAATAGGCAAGTTGCTAAAGATGACCTTTCGCAAGTGGGAATGGAGGAAGGTGAAGTTCATTCACAACACAGGTTCTTTAATTTGCTAATGTGTTTTGCAAGAAAAGCAACCCTAGGTAATATACTTTAAAGAAGATTTTAGTAAATACTTCATATTAAACCCAAAACTATCGTCGAGTGCACAGCACATCACGTAAACCCGGGGACCAGTGACCTAGTGTTGGCCAAACAAGCAATGCACTAGTGCACGTGTGATCTATAATTATTCTACTTTGCATTTGGTGACTATTCTGTATTTATGACGTTGATGATGTGTTTGAATTTTTCGAAGAAACAAGTGAGTGACACTATTTGCAGACCTTATCTACTTCATCGGTTTGAATAGGAACATGCAGTGGGTATGTTTGACGCTCTAAAGTTATGTATGGACTACATTATGATAAAAGTAGATAAATAGATTTTGAAAAATAAGATATATCTTACTTTTATTAGTTTTCATGCATGAAAAAATTAGATTAAATCCAATGAAATTAATTTAATTAATATTGGGATATAAGTTTATATAAATTTAATAAAATACACGAGTTGTTCATTTATTTATTGTGAAATATGTTACCTTATCTTTTATTTTATCGAACCATTAATGAGATATATTCTAAAAATCAATAGTACGTTAAATAAATTATGCTTAAAAAACTCGATCAATTCTGTCAATTTAATTATTAAAATTTTGAATAGTCTAATTTTTAAGTTCGGGTTTTATTAATTTTAGTTAACTTTAATAACATTTTTTTGTTAAAAATTTATCAATTTATTAATTAATATGTCAAATTTTTTTTGTAAATTATTAAGTAATTTTATTAAAAAAATCTTTTCTCTTAATTAAATTTTAAAATTTTTAATAGATACGGACAAATTCTTTCATCCATATTTCAAATTATTTAATCATATTCAATCTTTAATTAATTTTATAACGGTTTAATACTTGTTGAATTTTTTAAAATTTAAATCTTTTACGCTTACCAGTTTAAACTTCAATCCAACCTTTCAAACACATTAGAATCTTAGTTAATGCTAGATTTATAGTGATCATTTTATTAATTTATTTTAAGAACGTGATTGATGATATGCTAACGAAAGAAAAGAAATAAAAACAAATTAAAAAAAAAGAGAAGAAAAGGCGGTTTGCAAACGGTGTCGTTTTTGCCGGTCAAACGTTGAATTTGAGACTCAAGAGTTTGATGCACGGACGGAAACAGAAAGTCTTGGTCAAATTTATATGCTGCGTATGTATTATGTATTATGTATTTGACCAATTGCATGATATTGCATCAACAAAGGCAATACTTGAGGTCACTATCACTCGCCACGTCGGCATTATTTTATTAATTAAAAAATAGTGAAGTTACGTCATCAATCAATTCATTTAACTTGGCCTTCTCCTAAAAAATCACGTGGGATTTGACTAAGTTTTAACTCTCATCATTCTCTAATGACTTTTACATTTTTCTTTGGATTTGGATTAGTAAAGCTTACTTTTCCAAAGAATCAAAGATAGTTTAGATTAAAACGTGGTGATAATGGCATTTAAGCCTCATTTTCTTTGGTGCATTGTATGTGTGTGTCAAAAGCAACTCTTTCAAATATCAAACATACCAAATCTTATCTTGATAATTTTTTTTAAACGGAAAATCCGCAGATGTTATCTTTTGAATACGTACTGAGTAAATTTTCGAATTGACACGATAATCTGTAAATTATGCTAATCGAATATTTCACACTAGACAAATACATTATGCTTATTCTTTTTTTCAATTTTAGTTTATTTTTAATAAAATATAATAAAATGTTATTTTATTATTAAATTCAATGTAGTTATAATTTTATTATAACGTGTCAAATAAACTTTTGTAATCTGATTTGAATTTGTATGATTTATTATTTAACTAAATCAGTTTTTTCATGAACATAAAAACAAAAATTAAAAAATAAAATTAGAATCAAGCAATAAACAATAATTTCAAATTTTAAATATAAAATCTTTAATCACATATTTTTAGTGGACTTTTAATAAATCAAAACTTTAGAATTAAATATTAAAATTTTGATTCAAGTGATTTTTTGAAGTGTAAGAAACTCTCAAGATTTAACACATTTTAATAGTTAAAGAGTTAGTTTTATCTGCATAAAACCATTTTTTAGAAAAAAAAATATAAATTTAAGTTTTTCTTTATAAAATACAATTGATTACGTATTTTAATTACTATTTTATACTCCTCCAATCAGCATTTTACAATAATTAAATCAATTCATCACGTGAATTAGGATTGATTGTTGACTAACAAGAAGATAAATTACCTTGTCGTAGCGAGCACGGTTACAACTTATAATTGCTTTTTGGTGAACATTTCATCTAGAAACACTGAATGCTCGTTATCTTATTGTTTTATTACAAGACAAGAATTTATAGTATCTTATTAAAGCATCAAGTTCAGACAAGGAAGGTCCCTGGAACCAGACTTTGTACAAATCGTGGACCCTCTATGATTTACTTGACTATTACACTACGGAACAAAATGGATTATAATAAAAGTCTTGAGAGAGAAAAGTTTCCAACTTAGGATATTGCCAAAGGATGCTTCCTCCCACCATCCGTGGAGCCTCGTGAGAAACCTCCTCCTTCTCCCATGGCTTGCTTCTTCTTCCCTTTATATACGTCTCACTCTACAATTTCCACTCAACAGCAGCAGAAGCCTCATCTTTCTATTCTTTTTCCTCTTCTTCTCTCTTTTTGAACTCAAATTTCCACACTATCACTTGCTAAGCTTTAAATGGCTTCCCCGGGTGAATCTTCAACCTTGGAACTTATCAGACAACACTTGTTAACAGACTTCAGTTCCATGGGCAATTTTTCCTTCATAAACAACCTTGAACTGAATGCCTCTGATTCTAAGCAACCAAAGCCCTCAAAGGGTTCGACTTTAAGCCAACGAAAACCCACCATGACAAACATAGCGATACCATCTCCCAATGTTGCGACGGTTAACAACAGAATCGAGACTGCGAACCAAGAGAAGCATTACAGAGGTGTTCGTAGACGACCATGGGGCAAGTACGCTGCGGAGATTCGCGACCCGAACCGAAAAGGCGCTCGGGTTTGGTTGGGGACGTTTGACACTGCCATAGAAGCTGCCAAAGCTTATGATAATGCAGCTTTTAAGCTCCGTGGAAGCAAAGCGATTCTGAATTTTCCTCTGGAAGTTGGGAATCCAAGATCTACTGTTTCGATTTCTATGGAATCTGGGGTTTCAGAGACTGATAGCTGTAAGAAAAGGAAGATTGAAGACACAGAGTGTGTGGAGAGTAAGAAGGTGGTGAAGACAGAGAGTTCTTTCTCTGAAACCGATGTCAAGCAAGTGAAGATGGAGAGTTCGTCGCCGGAAAGTGACGTCAAGCCGGCCACGGAGCCGTTGACCCCTTCAAGTTGGAAGGGGTTTTGGGATTGTGAGGATAAGGGGATATTCAGCATACCGCCGTTATCGCCGTTATCTCCGCATCCAACTATTGGGTATTCACAGCTCATGGTTGTCTGAGATGGGACCCACTAAGATTAGGAGGGATGATCCGACGGCCAAAAGGAGTAGCGATGACGTAGTAAGTAGGAAATAGACGGCAGTGATGAGTGGTTTTGATGTGTCTGTGTATATATATATATATATATATATAAATAATTTAGAACGAGTAGTTGTTGAAGATAAAGAGTTTGAAGGAATGGATTGGTTCTTTGATTTGATTAATTAATGGATTGTGTCATTTGCACCAAAAAAACCTTGTTTGAAGAGGAAAATATATATTTTTTTCACATATCATAATTAATCAATTATAATAAAACTAATTCATTAATTTGTTTTTGGTTATAAGAATGAATTCACTATTAAAGTTCTTAAAAAATAAGAAAAGAATTAACATTTTAATTTATATTAAACACAATAATTATAACATTAGTATAAATTTTGACATTCAAGATTTAAGGAGGTCTAATAGTATGTAACTGTATTTTTAACTGATTAAATATAACTAATAAAATAATTTAATTTAATTCTTAAACCTGTACTTAAATTAATAATTATTGAATTGTTCTATAAATAGTTTAATATTTATATTGAATATATTTTGTCTTTATTCTTTTAAGTAAAGTTTAAGAGATGAGAATTTTCTAGAAAATTAAAATAATTTTTTATTTCTTAAATTATGCTCCTATTAATTTAAAAGTCTTAAAAATTAAGTTGTAGATTGAAAAAATATTTTTTTAATGATTTAAAAGATGATAAATTAAATGAAAAATATGTTAACTTTATAAATGTTAATATTTAAAATTTAAATTACTAAGAGGCATTATCCAATAATATATTATAAGATTGAAATTGAAGGTAGTGGATGAGGTTCTTCTCATGATGGTGGACAGGGAGGGAGAGTTAGAATGGAAATCATCAAAAGTAAAAACTTGGTACGAACAGAACAAGTACACTCATGATAAAAGTCACTCCATTGAACATGACATGAGGTTTGAGGACGGATGGGGTCCTACAACCATCAAGTTGCAAGTGTTACTGTTTTCCATATCACATTAGGATCTGCAGCAGTACAAGTACAATGAACCAAGACCAACCTGTAGGGTAGGAAGCAGGCTTGTAGGAACACAGGTTGTAAGGAAATAGACATGTCCAAGCAACTTGCTCTGTCCCTTTCACATCTCAAAAGAGGATTGTCCTCTAAACAGTTAAACGTAAAACACGTGGGATCATTCATATTCTTGGCTAGCGTCTTCTCACGCTCGCCGGGGAGAGTCCACCCGAATTATGACCCGACTAATCGCCCGAACAGAATTGAACCGATTGGATCCCGTTCGATCCGACTTGGATTCTCTCAAACCGACCCGTGACCCACTCCTTTCTGTAAGTTCATGCAAACAGTTCAACTACCAACTTCCCTTCTGCTAGCCAACTCTTCCAACAAGTTGGGGCCAGACTGTGCAACTTAATAAAATCCCTTACCAGCCCATATAACATGACCCGATCCCTCCTAATCGACCATGTCCAATCCAATTTCACCCGACCCGGGATCAAACCCCGACCGGGCGTCGAATTTCGTCATCATGGCCTCGTCTATGAATTCCAAGCGCTAGGGTTTTCTTTTCCCCCCCTTTCTAAATTCGTCTTCTCGTTTGCTTTAAGTTTGCGATTCTTTACTTTCATCCCTGTACTTCAATTTCGTACTACTTGATTTCATTGCATTAGCTTGATTCATTCTCCGGTATGTAGTTACCCCAAATCCCCAAATTTGGAATTTCGTCTTCCTCTTTTTTTTTTTCAATCGCTGGTAGAATCGAAATAATCCTCCTCGTTCCACCTGGTCACAGGATCAGATGCAATAGCCAGCCCCTGTTTGCTTCTTCTGCTTTTTTTCTCAGGGCCTGAAGTGGCAATGAGGTTATTCATCGTTCTCTCCCTTTCTGTTCTGTCTATTCACACTGGACAGCTTTTGGCTCATCACCTTAATGCTACATTCATTGTACTTGTGTATGTATCGGACTAAGCTTGGCTACCCGAAATTCTATTTTTGGGCCGAAGCTCCGGAATCGAGTCCGAGTTCGATCGAACTTAAACAATCCGAAACTAACCTATTCAAACAACATTGTCTAGAAAACAATATTATTTTATGTAAAAATTTTAACTTCTGTAGTTGTAATCACTGTTAAACGAACAAATTGTACACCGTTTCTAGTTGAGTTGATTTAGCTGCTATGTCGGCTGAAGAAGCTGAAACCGAAAAATAGTATGCATTAAGACAACAGTGTCGCTGAACAATACTTTCACTGTTGTGTTGTGAATAATAAGAAGCTATTCACACGACGCACCAGTGAGTAACAAATCTAAAAAATTTGGCAGCCAAATTCTTGAATTTGTGGTTCTCAGAATCCCGAAATTGGAAGATGGGAGAGGGTTCAGTAGTCTCCTAGGATTTGAGTCCAGAAATCTAAGCCAACTTGGTGTCATCCACTGCTTGTGCCTTGAAATAATCCAATGACCTCTGTGAAAGTAGGCTGATTTGTCGAGGCAAGAAGTCTTGCCCACATCCTGTCCGTCAACTTCACCGTGTTTGTCTCAGTCACCCGCTACAGGTTTTAACACAAACAAGCAAAATATATATCAAAAACCAACTCCATTGATGCTTATTGCATGTCAAATAGTCAGAATCTTTAACCATGAAACAAACCATTAAGACAGAGCTAGGTGAGCATGTAACTTGGACTCCTACAATACATGTCATCCTGATCAGAAACTTAGGAGAAGGATGCTTACAGCAATCGGTATATATGCATGTCTGCTATTCACTTGTCCAACTGTGAAGCCTGTATACCCTGCCATAGCCCCGTGAACAGCACTATGTGCAAGAAGGGTGCAATAGATGTTGTCTGATGCATTACTAGGAATAGCTCGTATCATGTAAGTTGGATCTGCAAATGGAGAATTTTACCATAAAAGAGGAATATATCACAACCATTTCCTTGGCAGACAATTGAACTACGTTAGCGGCACCAATTATGGACCTTCGGCCTTTTATAATCTTATCATAAGACTGCACAATTAGACAGCAAAAATCCTCCTGTGTCTCATCGGTACAAGGGAATAAAAGGGTGAACTCTGGTGGAAATGAAGCATACAAGCTTTTCAGACATATCTCTTATTTATGTAGCTAGAACACTAAACTGCAATTTATTCATCACTTCTGTTTTCTACAACTTTGTGATGTATCCTCCAAGTAAAAATGTAAGTTAGTATTAGTTACAACATTATTTCAGACATACCTATATACTTCATATTTATTGTCATCTTGTGAATATTCGTGAAGTGGTCCTGTGACATTAGAAAATAAAATGTAAGACAAAATAGAGTAAGCATTAGCTGTATACATAATGTTATATCTTGTGACCAATTGAATATCTTGTGATCCACCTTGATTTTCTGAGACAACCACAGGCCTACATCAAGAAGTAGCCTATTCCCTGAAGCATCTCTTTCATCAACTGAGCCCATGCTTTGAGAAACATATTCTTGCCCTGCCCCTTCTGCAATTACAATGACCATATGCCCATTTTCTTTAATCCGTTCTTCAATATATTCAAAAAGCCCACCTGAACCCTCCAGAAAGAATTGAGATTCTGGAATCAGGCAGCAATCCTGTCAGAATAAAGAGGAAGCCATTAACAATACCAGGCATTCAAATCACGCCATGAAAAAGTATTCTGATGTGATGTCTATTCTATGTCTTTATGATATGGAAGAAGCGGGTGAAGAAAATTGAAGGGACTGATCACATTGGTGTTACAGCTCGACTCATACAATTTACAACCATAATCAGAGAAACATTAAAAGAGTACATCATTATATGCACAATCTTCAACTGCAGCTAAACTTGCCGAATGCACAGTTTGAGAATAAGACCTCTTTTTATTATCAGATGATATTGTGCATGTGATAAGACTACATTAGAAAAGAAGACATAAGAAGGAACAGCATCAAATGTATATATAAAAGAATGGGCAGCATCAAATGGAAGATATATTTATACACATAGACATACAAAAAAATGGAGTATGTTGTTAAGTCAAAATTAAATTTAAGCTTATTCCCTTTCCTTCATCTCCCCCGCCCTCCTAGCCAAACATAGAATTAATTATCTGATTGTACATGTGAGAAATTTGACATGGATAAAACAAAAACAAAAAATCTTTAAGGTCATAAACAGATGGCTATCACAACACAATAGGATCTCACCACATCTCGACTTGCCAAAGTTGCATACATAGCTATGAAACCTGCAAACATACATTTGGAAAGCAACGTAGCAGGCGTGTAAGTAACAATTACAAAAAGGCAATTCAGAATGACACTTAATTGTTATTCATTATTCAGAAACTCACCACTGTATCTGCCCATAAGTTTAACTATTCCAACTCCATTTTCCACACTTTCAGCCTCCACATGCGCAGCATTAATAGCTCTTTGAGCTTCTTCAACAGCAGTATCAAACCCAAAAGATTTGTCTATCACCTAAAGTGGACAAGAAAAATGCCGTCTTTCAGGATTCACTCAAACTTCATTCAAGTCAGCTGTCGTCCCAGACTACAAATACATTTCAGGAATGTGAACCTAGAGCTTTCTGGGTGACTACAAGTGATGCTTCATATATGACACTGCACCATAGCATTTGGTGGCAACTTGGCAGACCAGCCAACTTACCATATAGGTTGTTTCTGCATTAACTATTCCGTAGAATCTTAGGTGATTGTACAGTGATTTTGCTTACCACTCTCCCAGAATATACCCAAAAGAGAATGCATTTTAATAGATGCTAACGTCCTAAAAGGTGAAAAAACTCAACCAAGCCTTTACTTGTAGACAGGCCCGATAAATTTGGGGATGACGCTACAACATAATTGGCATTCTATAGAACATTACAGCACAATGGCAAAGCTTACAGCTATATCATTATCAATTGTCTTCGGGATTCCAGCAACAGCCACTTGAAGGCGACGTCTCTCAACTTCCTTTAAAATTAAACAAAATTAGATTGAATAAATAAAAGCATAATACAACATTGATCATGCAACATTGTCTCTTCTCACCTCATGAATTCGAGCTGCTCCCTTCTGGGTGCCATCACCTCCAATAATATACACCTAGAACAAAAGAATATTAGTTAACCATTTTCATCATATCAGTGTGATTAATTTTCTTTATCTGGGTCAAACATCTTTCTGAATACTTTTAAGTAAAAACTTCAGCATTCCAAACACCATCCAGGCAAAATAAATATTCACCTGATTAATTCCTCGGTCCTGAATGTTATCAACAATCTTGTGGGTATCATGACCTCCCCGTGACGTACGAAGAAAAGTACCACCACGTTTATGAATATCATTCACAACTTTGGGTGTCAGATTCAAAGAGTTTTTAGAATAGAATCCTTTATAACCTCCCTGGGAAAACTTTAACAGTTAAATCAAAGGCCAGAAACATATCTAACAGAAAAGAAACATTGTAGCTGAAGGAAATGACCTCAATCCCAAGTATATCATGTACACCATACATATAATTCAATCCACACACTATCTCCCGAATGACCGTGTTTATCCCAGGGCATAACCCCCCACAAGTGACTACACAAGCACGCACTTCCTCGGGCTTGAAATAGACCTACACCGCCATTTTTTTTTTCATCAGCTCTCGTGACTCCAAAAATAGAACAAGTTCGGTTGTACAAGTAAAGATAACAAGAAGCAAAGAAAGCACATAAATAAGGACATAAAGAAACCCACCTTCTCTCTAGGCCCTGCACGTCTAAAATGCACTCCTCTGGGACTATCTCTTTGAACAACAATCTGAATAGCAATGACAAGAGACAAGTTTAACAATATATGACTATTTAACAAATTCCAGACAAGCGACGAGTTTAACAACACAAGACTATCCAGCAGATGCCAGAAGAAGCAAACTCTTGTGTACTTACCTTTTGAGCGACCGCATCTTCGGGTCTGACAAACGTTTCCCTATAAAAACAAAAATTTCAAACATATGATCGCTAGTAAATTACAAGAAATTCGAAAAAATGTATACTCTTTTCAATAAAAGTACGTACTTGACAACAGCATAAGCTTGACTATTTTTCAATGGATTCGGGTACGCCTGTGAAAGGGAAACCATAAACAGTAAACGTTTTCTTCGATTCAATCACATTTCTAAAAAGAGAGGAAGTTAAGAAAATGCAAAGACAGATATATATAGGAACGTAGAGTACGGGTAAGTCGGGAAGAAAATCGGTCAAGTGAGGGACGTCTTCGAGGAAGAAACCGTCGTCGTCGTCGAGAAGCGTGTGACTTGAAGAAGACTGAGCTTTGAGTGGGTAGTTATGGCGCCGGAACAAAGCCTTGGATGGGAAATCAATGGATTTTGGATTGGAGTTGAGGATTATTGGAAACAGAATGGACTTGTGGGAGTAGAAGACGGGAAGTGAAGCTGAGTGTGGTGAAGAGAGTGAAAGTTCCATGAATTTGTGGGAAATTTAAAGCGACTAACTATGAGAAAAAAGAATATATTTTTAACAAAAATCAGCTGAGCTGAGCTTGATTGCAGAGAGAAAGAGATGTTGATGATGATCAGAAGAAGCTTATTTAGAGAATCAGTCGACCTAAGTGATCTGGCAGGGATCAAAGCAATCCATTGGCGACGAGTTTTGAGTAGTCGATGGAGGAATTGCTATAATATATATGAAGGTTCAGTTTGTTTCCGTGTTTGGAATCGAGTTTTTAAAACATATCTTCACTTTAGAGTGTGTTCCATCTGTTTCACGGTTTCAGGTAGCTAAGCTGTTCCAGAAACCTTTTAGAAGAAGGGAACGAGGAATAAACCAACGTACAAGTTCCCTTTTGCGAAGGTCAGACAATTTCGTCGGATATACGTAACTTTCCCTTTAGTCAACTCATAATATTCTAATCACACAAGAATTACTATTACTATTTACTCTCTCATTTTCGATCTGAAATTTCAAATGTCTGCAGGATAAAGAACAATTCATAGATGGATGCCAATTGGCATTTTTTGTATTCATTTAACTTGTGTCCACGTACATTACATTCAAAGAATAGCCAAAATTTCTATTAATTGGTGATTGGGTCACCATTTTTGTGTCAAGAGAGCAAAGGAATGCGGATGAATTGCCATATTATTAACTCCATGTAAGACTTGATGATCCATTTGGTCGATAGCTTAAAGGCACCCCTATTCATAGATCGACCATAACCTTGATTCTAGCGAGATGACTTGCATGGCTTCTAAAGGTGAAAATGATCGATTATATGTTCTATGACATCTGCACCTTCTCTATGCATTACATGATCTTTGACCTGCAAGATATTCAGAATTTCATCATGCTTGTTCAAAGAGCAACAAACAAATTTCATGTCTACTTGCAACTCTGTAAGGACGCTTGTTTGTGTCTGAGTTAGAGAGAGAGAGGAGAGAGAAGAGACCTGAATAACACTGTGAGCAGCAAACCTCTGTCTGCAGGTATGAAAGCTAACATCTACCTTCTCCCACGAAACAGTCGACAGGCCTGTAACTAATTCCTCTGCGGAAACAGTGTCCCATGAAAGAAGTTTCAGAACCAGTAACCATCGGAAAGCAGTAAAAAGATATAAGAATTAACAAAAATATATGTCCTGCAAAATGGAGAAATTGGCAGGGGATAAAGACAATTACACAACGTGATCATAGCATTTGAATATTCTGATCTAATATCAGAAGTAATACCTTCCAGCTTGTCAGAGCTACTATCATCTGTCAAATCATGCTGCTCAGTGCCACTGGCCTTACAGTGCTCTTCATAAACAACATGTGGATATTTTTCATTGAGATAATCTTCCCACTACATAAATAAAGCGAATCTAGAGTTTATTAAGCACTGATCCAGTAACTTGCACCAAAATATTAAACTGCAAGGAGATATACCTTAGGAAGATCGCTGTTACGCCTAATTGATGACGTTCTCCAGCCCACAATGTCTACATGTTTTCTATGAAGGATACAAAAAAATAAATTGGAAAACATTGTAAGAGCTAGATATTAATCATGAGCACCTCAAACAGGCAAAAAGGATACGGTCATATCCCACATTTGAATAAACCACACGACGCTTGAATGTCCGCAATGCCGACCTGCATAAATGTGTCAGGTTTTACTATTAGTATGCAGCTTGAATATTGAATTACAGTTCAATTAACTCGGTACAAAGAATTTTACATATTGGAAGTCAGAGCCATACATAAAATAATAATCACCAGAATCTTGTATCATGCGTTTAAGCAGTGGAGGTTTGCCCTCATCGTTGTCAGTTAGAAAAAGGTGTCGACCTGTTCTCCTAAATATCCAGTGAATGACAAGACTAGCAGCTTTCTCAAAAGCAGGTACGCCAAAAAGAAATGGTACCTGGAAAACATAGATAGTTTGCACACAATTAGTAAGGAAATCTAATCTAGTAAAACCTAATCCTAGCAAACGAGAAACATATAGAAGCACACATACTACAGATAAATATATAGCCAGTTCATATGGAAATTGGAAAAGAATCAAGAATACTTGCACATTCAAAGTTATTAAGAAGATATTATGGACGTAGAAAGAAACATTTGTGATGAAGTGAAAAAATCAGCTTTCACACATGCCCTTTTGTCTGATTTATAAAGCGCCTTGATGCAATCCGCAAGGAATGCTGCCTTTTACCAATCTCACATGGAACACACGAATCTGAAGATTACCATCCGCCTTCCTTATGAGTGATAGAAGAAATAACACTATGATATGTTTGTCATCGCCTCTACCCTCCTTAAATGAGTGACAAAGAAAATAACACTATTGCAATATTAGTTATGGCTTAAGAGAAGTAAAATGTAAAATATCAAGAAACCAGGAACATTTTAATGCATAGGCACACGTTAGAATGGTATATTACCATCAGCTTTTGTACTTCACAATTTGTCTTTCTGTCCCTATCCAAAAGAAACATTTTAAGTTTCTTTTTCTGCATATTTCATCTTCTGTTTTCCAATAGTTCCCAATGTGGTTACCTCTACTAACAAATATACATCATAATCAAGTGCACCATTTATGCTGAAAGAACTAAAAGCTAATTTTAATTGTAAAAAAAGGATACCTGCTTATTTCCTCTTGAACCAAGGTGTGGTGTTGCAACGGTTATGAAGTTCATAGCCTCTAACCCACCAATTGTACCCCTTAAGTCCTCACCTGCAGCCATAGAATCCTCCAAATTTTCTGTCTTGGGTGGTCTATACAATTTTCCAATGACATATCTTGCCACTAATCCTCCAACTGAATGTGCAACAAAGGAAATTTTTTGTAAATTTGGCTTTCTCTGGATCACCTCAAGGACCTGTAATTATGGAAATGTCAATCAATAACAAGAACAAGAGCAAATTTATTAAACTGTCCTGACTTGAAAACAACAGTCAGGAAAAGTATAAACTAACTATACGTCTTGTGATAAAAGTATAAAATTTACCTCTTTGGCTAATCGATCACCCATCACATCCACACCATCTAGAGTCAACTTAGACATATTTCGTTCACTACCTACAATCAATGAAGCCTAATCTCAATTCAAATAACAAAAAACCATCAACAGAAAGCAAATTCCCTTCAAGCTCAACCAAATAAGCATCAAAACCAGATGAATGGATCCAGAATTTTACTGAATTTGAAAACAGAAGGTCCTCCTTACAATGAACGAACACTTTATTGGGAAGCCTTCGAGCAAACTGCTCCGCAGCGAATTTCCAATCTGTGGCACTGAACAAGAAATACATACCCAACATAAGCAAACCAATCAGACTAAAAAAGAACCTAATTTCACATGATCTACCACTAAATAGACAATAACAAAAACAAAAGAAGTAACAGTTCTTTTACTTCACAGATTGCAAGTACCGTAATTCATATTTTGGACCAGGTAAAAAAGAACATAAACATCACAAAAAATTAGTATTCCAGTTCAATATCCACAGCGCCATTAATTACTAAACACAAATTACACACGCAGAACTCATATATTAAAAAGAACGGAAATAAAAGATCAACAAGACAGAACAAAAAACCCAATCGAAACCCTAACAAAAATCAAGAATCAACACTTACAATTCAGTAAGAACCTCAACAAAACCCAAAAAAAAAAAAAAACTGACCTTCCAAGAATACCGTGGACCATGATAACGAGATGATCAGCAGATGAAGACTCAGCGTCCGTGCAACTCCACACGTCGCGGCTTCCGCTCACCGATTCCGAAGAGCAAACCCCGTTCTCCAAAACCCCGTTCCGCACGGCTCCGTTCCCCACAATTCCCTTCTCCATACTCGTACCAATTCTCACTTCACAATCCTCAGTACAGATAACGCGCATTTGACGATACGAATCGGTGAGGATTTCGAGAAATAAAAGAGAAAAACACAACGTGGTAGGATGTTTGGCTGCGCTACCAAAAGTCCGGGAAAATTCAGAGAGAAAATGAGGGAAAAAGCGCTGAGTTGGTTAGGGAGAAGGAAAAAAAAAAAAGAAAGGGACGTTTGCAAAAGATATCTGATCACGGACGAAACGAGAATAAGTTAGTTTTCTCTAAGGGCTTTTTTAATTATGGGCGGTTTCCAATAAATTGCTTCCACGTCAGCATGTCGTAATTTTCTTCTTTAATTTGGCCGTTTCCAATAAATTACGTCCACGTCAACCGGTTGTAATTTTCTTTTTTTTTTTCCTAATTAACAAAAATATTATTTATAATAATTATGGATAATATCTTTTTAAGAAAATGTTTTATTTTAAAACTCATGGCTCAGTCAACAGACACGCAACAATATTTATTGCTTTAAACATACTCTAATTACGCTTAAAGTGAAGATGAAAGAGACGTCCTCCAACTTCCAAGCCTGCTGGTTATTAACACGTGGTTGGCCGTAGTCAACTGAGTAGGCAGTTGAACGCAAACGGTGAGTCGTTTAATTTAGGAGAGTTTTGAAATGCGTCTTAAGTCTTAACTTTTTCTCAAATTATCAGATAAGTTACATTTTTTATTTTTTTTTAAAATGTGATATTAATTTAAATATTGTGCATCATTTTATATATAATTTTCATATTCTTTTTTTAAATTCTCTTAATTTTATAAATTAACTGTAAATTATATTGCATAATAAATTTTACTTAGATAATAAAATAAATAAATTAATGTTTTTATTTTTATGAAGTGATACAACCGGGGTCTACAAGGTCAAGATGACAATGTGCCGAGCTAAGCCCAGACCTAAGGCGATCTAGTATGAATTATTATTATTTTTTAAAAAGATAAAATGACATCATACCCATCCCTTATATGCTAGTTCTTAGTATCACCCAAACCCTTTTGTCATTCTTAGCCTTTCTTTTTTCTCTTATACTCAAATTGATATTTAAATATTTATAATAAAAATTCATAGTGTTTCTTAATACTAATTTAAATATTATGTGTCATCAATTTTTAAAATTATCTTGATTTTATAAAATTAATTATAATTTATTTAGAAAGTAACTTTTAATTTCATGAAATAAAAATAAAATTTAATTTTTTATTTTTATGAAGTATTAGAATGTCCCTCTTTTAAAGTGGGGTCATTCTTTATTGTTTTATAGTGCAAACTGGATTAGGAAGGTTATTAAGTGATTAAAAACAAAAAGGAAGTCTTATTTTTTAATAATTAGTCAACCGTATGGTTATAAGGCTAAGCGATATGAAAAAAGTTGACGTGACTTCTAATCGTCCTTTATAAATATCACATGCCAAGTTCTCTTTAGTCCAATTATAGTTGATGGAATTTAAGTTTTATTATAAGATCTAAACCAATTAAAATAATTTATATAAAATAATATGATTTTGTCTTAATTTAAATTGAGATTCAAATTGTCTTAATTTGATTAAAATAATTTTGTTTAATAAATTTAACAAAATGACTTGGCTCAATTCAATTTGATCGGAATTAACGGTCAACGTACCTAATGTATAAGACTCTTCTCTTTACGGAACGTCTAGGGAGGGTCATGATATACACAAATTTTCCTTTGTATTTTTATAAAAAGACTGTTTCCGTGAATTTAACCTGTAAATGATTCAAACAAAATAATGTTATTTTACATTTTGACCAATCAAATTTTGAGTTGCTTTCGAGCAAGCCGAATATTAAAAGTGACAAAATGATCTAATTTAATTCAATTAAGTCGAAATTAATTAAATAACATGTTAATTTTGATTTTTAGAATTGGGTCATCCTAACTTCAAAGATTAAGATAAAATTATGTTATTTTAGATTTTAACCAATCAAATTGTACAACTAAATTCTCACATCAAATTTTCAGTTTCAGTTACTTTATTCTAACCTTGTTTATTAAATATCATTCATAAATTTATATAGCGTCACATAAATATATGGATAAGATTTAATGGAACATAATAAAAATACCGTAACTAAAATAAGAGATCTAATACCCTAAATTCTATCTCCACAACTACAGGTCACAAGTTGGCGGGTAATGTTTAATCATTTTCTAATTATTAATCAACTAACTGATTGTCCTTTACTCATGATCTTATCCTCATTCTTATACTTCATAATAATCAATAGTTCGTACTTGAATCATTCCTGTGTCCCTTTGCTCTGTTTCCAACTTATGGATTATGTGCAAACCAACAATGGATAAAGCGACAGGAATGATGATGTACACAATCATTCCACTTTAGGATAAAACATTTAACGCATTCAACTTTTTTTTTTCAATGTATCGTTGTTTATACCTTAATAAATTCAATGATAAAAAAGAGTTTAATAACTAAAAAATAGGTTTAAATTAAATTTTATACATAAAATTGTCATATTAAATATACATATATTGAGAGATATCCTTGGAACAACTAATAAAAATTGTTCGAATCCTTCTACTTACACTCTCTCAATCGAGCATGTCATATAAAGCTTGCCTAGTGTGAAACACCCAGTTGATATAATTTGCAGGCTATTGTGTCAATTTAAAGATTTATTCAATACGCATTCAAAAAATAACAACTGCGAATTCTTCAATTTAAAAATAAAAAAGAGTAAAAATTGCTCATTTATAACCAGAATGTCATAAGTTTGAATCACGGAAACAACTTTCTTGTAAAAAATACAAGAGAAAGGTTGTGCAAGTCAATAACCCTCCTCAAATCCTCACAAAATTAAGAGTCTTGTGTACTAGATACGTTGATATGTATATTAAATTAAGTATTAACTTTCAAGAAAAGAAAAATATTAATCATTTTAGACTTTTTAAATATGTTTAAAACCCAAACAAATTTGAATTTAGACTCGTTTATTTACGTTCCGTTAAGTTTAAATTTGGACTTACCAAATTAGTTTGAATTCAAACCAATTTATTACTATCTCTATTGATAATCTAAAGTAACAAGGCCGAAAAAATGCATGCCCTGAACCAGAACTCTGCAAAACTTTCAGTTATGTACAGACTGACCGTCCAATATATACAGGAAGTATTAGCAAATACAATAAGGGAACCAATACTAAGATTCATCTTGAAACCAGCAACCTTAAGTGAAAGAGCTAAAGACTGAGAAGTTAGGAAGAAGAAGAAGAAGAAGAAGCAGAAGAAGAAGACAGGATTTACACAACATCCTGAATTTACCGCATTTCTAGCAGTTGCAGAGGTCTTCCCTAACTGGATTAAACCTGCTTGCAGATGGGGAAAGCTACCACTGAACAATGAGAACTCTTTAGGAAAGTCCATGACGTTTCAATCCAAAGCTACCATATGGTGGTGTTCAAGGTTTCTCAAGACGAGTTTCGCAAAAACTTTAGCTTCAATAGTGGCTGTTGCCGCTGCCGCTGCGGCGGTGGCACGTAATACTCTTGGTGCTCCTGCACTTTGCAGCATGTGTGAGTGCTGTATGGAATGACGTCCTCCCGGCATTGTAAACTGTAATAGAAAGGAGAGAACAGAATCATTGATATGATGCTTGCATTGCAGAAAAACAACCACTTTGATTTCCAAAGGGAAATAGTGTGGTCGACCTGAAGAAGAGCGAAAGCCGAACAGGCTCTGAGGACAGGGTAAGGACTACGTAGCATGGCGACAAATCTTCCAATCTCTGCTAAGCTGGGATTAGAAGAAACATGAATAGTTACAATGGCTGCGTTGAATGAAGTTGGTAGAGAAGAACCTAGTTATCATAGAATTGGAGAAGAACTATCCTTACGAAAACAAAACTTCCACACAACCAATCAAGTAGGAAGCGTTCAAGACATCAACTATGCCTATTTTTTACCAACAATTCGCGGATAGGCACATCATTGTTTGTTTAAAAGCTGAAAGTATTGACAGCCACAAGATACAGCCAAGCATGCACACCATACCATTCAATTACAAAAAGCTCAAAGATAACTGGCACAAGTTCAAGGGGAAAATTGTAGAAATGTACAAGGGTCAGAAGGAAAAATTCAGTCTCATTTACTAGATTATGTTCCTTAGCTGGGATACTAATACAGATATACCAGATTTGAGAGTTCGAAAAATCGTATAGAAAAGGTGAACTTGACTGGTAAAAGACACTTACCTGCATCTTAGATATCCTGCCTCTGATATGTATGATACTTCTGCGACTTGTGCAAGAGCTGTGGATGCTGACGACACAACAATGGTAGCAAAGGTTGACGGATCAGAAAATAAAAGAATGAATTCTTCAATGCGCTTTAGGCCTATCTTCTTAACCCCATCCAAATTTTCAATCTTTAATGCATCGCCCGATGAATGCCAAACGGATGCTGTTTCTTCCATTCTGAACAAAAGGAATCAAATATCACAAACCTTGAAAAGAAAAAAAAAAAGAGATGACAATTCTGGCATCTTAATGCAGTCAACATTTTTTTGCACTGGATATTGCAAGGGTTCCATTCTAGTCCACTCTTGATGTACTATTGACTAACTGCTAATATGAGAACTTTTCATTGATTGTGATTATAGGTAAATATTTTGTATCTATACCGTCCATCAAACACGTATGCCAATGCCAACGCGGCCATAAAACGTGCCATTCTTGACTGTGATGAAGAGCACAGATGAACAAGGGCCGGAACTCCTCCATCCTCCAGTATGCGAAGTGCATTACCAGGATTAAAAGCCAGATTCCAAAGAGCCCCTGCAGCCGTCTCATGGACATCCTGAAATTTGAGGATGTTGAAGATTATGTTTATTGCAGCGGCATGATATGTCCATATATTTCAGTTCTCATTTTCATGATCTTCTTACAAATAACTTTCTTGCTCTGTTATATTCTAGTTCCGCACAGGACCAGAAGTTTCATTTTACAAAAATAATCTGCTATACAACAAGTGATTTGGGGAAAGAGTCATGTTTAAAAAGACAAGCTAAATATAAAAAACAGTCACATTACTGCCAGGATAAACATAGATCAAGGGGGTCATGAGACTAAAAGTTTTTGGTACATAAAGAAAAGTTTGGAGTTCGCCTGGTAATTGGGACACTTGATGACAATGCACATGGTCAAAACCCTAAGTTTGATTGATGCCTATCCTTTGTCAATACAAAGGAAAAAATTTCTTAAATTGATGTAATTGGTGCAATTTATCCATGCTCTCCAGAAACTGATACTTACTATAACATCAGAGCATGCTAATGCAATGAGGGGAGCTATGCCACCTTCTTCACCAATTGCAACACTACATGAACAGGACATAAATATAAAAATCAGTGTAATGGATGGAAACAGGAAACTTTGGTCTAACAAGAAATTTGCACATATTAAACTGTAAATTAGTTCTAGTGATGTTTATAAAGAAAAAAGAAACTGTTAGAAACGGTGATTCTGTTATTTGAAATGTTGATATGAACGACTTTAATATACTTGTAGGAAAGGGCTTGATATTTCAAAACCGAACCTCCAGAGCAGGATTGAGCCTACTATAAAAATTTGAGAATCAATGGAGTAAGCACAACAATCTCGAAGAAAGTCAGTATCAAAGCCAGAAGTAAATTGCCCAAATCTAGCATGTAAATTACAAACGCAGAGCACCATTTCAACATATCTGAAACATAATTTGTAAGTACCTATTTGATTCTGATACTGACAACCCCCATAGAGAACCTGCAGCCCTTTCTTGAAGAACCTGGGAGGAATTTGAACAAGATTTTGCCAGAGAAACCTGACAACCATAATTAAATAATAAATTGAACAGCCATAATCAAAGGATAAACCGATAACTTGGAACCTGATACAAGGTAATGCTATAACAAATAGTCACACATTTCAATTACAACTCCTACTCTTTTATTTTCAAGTGAAAGAATTCTGGATCATATTTTTGGTCCTGAAACAAGAGGGTATAGAAAATATCAGAAGAAAAAAAATCCACTTTATTTCTCTGATTACATGTAATTTATACACGAGTATAACCTATTCTAATACTACTAAACTACTAGATTTTTTGTATATACTGTTGATTATATTTGATATGAATGTAGATTTACCATATTATAATCCCTTAAATCTAGGGATGATAATTTCCTCTCATTGTATATAAATATTGTACAATCCTCTTGATAATACACAGAAAAACATATTTTTCAAGATTTCATATGGTATCAGAGCCATTTAAGGTTCTTCTTTCAGTAGTTTAGGGTCTCAGCCGCTGCTGTGAGCACCAACCCATCTTGCTCCAGCCTTCCAGTGTCTAAAGCAACACCACCATTAGGTTCAGAGAGTGCCGATTGGCCAGCAACGGCCAGCAACCAAAGCGCCGCAGTCAGACGCCTCTCCAGGCGCCGCCACGTGCCGTCATTGTGTCTTTGTGTCCAAGCTGCTGTCGACAACGCTGCTGCCACCGTTGTGTTCGTCGGCGTCTCCTCTTTCTATTTTTACCTTTTTGGTTCTAGGACTCATTGTTGTGACGTCGCCCCTTGAGTTATTTCTCTGTGAGTACTGTTCACGTAACTTCACTGCTGTTTTTTCTTGTTTTTCTGTCTTCTCCATGGCCAAAGGTGAGCTTCCAAAGAGGAATTTGGTCTCCTTTGTCTTTTCTGAGTCTCCTACCATTACCTCGAAGAAGTTGAACGGAAAGAATTATTTAGATTGGCGTAATGCTGTAGAAATTTGGTTTTTAGGCTAAGGATTATTCGATCACCTCTTTAAGAAGGTTTCTGACATTGCTGCACCAGAGAATGAAGAGTGGGAAAGGGCTGACTATCAGCTTGTATCCTTGTTATGGCAATCCATTGAGACTAGATTGATGGTCCACTTCTGCCCTTACAAAACATGTTATGATATTTGGAAGAAGGCAGAAACTATCTATGCTAATGATATACAAAGGCTTTATGAGATGGCTCGTAGTTTATCGTTACTTCAGATGACAGACACTGTCTTGCCTACTTATTTGAACAAGGTGCAGTCTCTTTGTGATGAAATCAAACTAATGAAGCCAGATAATATGCTTATGGTGTTTATATCTTCATAAAGACTATGAATCTGTTCGGAATCAAACCTTGACAAATCCTAATATTCCTACAGTCGAGGAACCGATTGATCATTTAATTCGAGTTCCCTCTTCAGAAATTGATCCTCAAGCGGCTTCCGAGTCTTCTGTTTTGGTCTCTAATTCATCTAATTGAGAAAGTCGAGGTCGTGGTTGTAGAGGTGGTGGTCATGGCAGAGATGGTAGACGCAACTTCCATTGTTCCTATTGTGACCAAGATGGACACACTCAGGATCGTTGTTACTCCTTACATGGATTTCCAAACAAAACAGCCAATGTCGCTCAGTCTCTGGTAAATGTTGAACAAAAGATTGAGTTTGAAGAAGATCATCATCTTTCAGCAAATGAATATAAGGAATTCCTTCAGTTTAAGGCAACTCAACAGGCCTCTTCTTTGGCCATTGTATTGCGTACGGGTAATTCTACCATTTGCCTCTCCCATTCTGTTGGATCATGGATTTTAGACTTTGGTGCTTCTGATCACTTGACTAGTAATCCCTCTCTTTTCACTAAACTGCCACTACCTACAACACCCACAATGTTACTCTTATTGATGGATCTAAGAAACAAGCCACTGGCATTGGACAAGCTTCACCTATTCCAACTTTACCTTTAAATTCTATTTTATTTGTATCTGGTGTTCCCTTTAATTTAATCTCTATAAGTCAAATTACTGGCACTCTAAATTGTTCCATAACCTTTAATTCGAATTCCTTTCTTATACATGATTGGAGTACAGGACAGACGATTGGAGTTGGATCTGAATCACGAGGTCTCTACTACCTACAACCTTATTCATCTAGCATATGTGTTGTTTCAGAGTTTCCTGATCTTCTTCATTGTCGTCTAGGTCATCCAAGTTTAGAAAAATTAAAGCAAGTGGCTCCAAAGCTTTCTTGTTTGAAGTACTTGAAGTGTGAGTCATGTCAACTTGGAAAACATGTCATGGTTTCCTTTCCAAGTAGTATCAGTAGTCAAACTATGTCTCCTTTTGATCTCGTTCATTCTGACGTTTGGAGTCCTAGTCGTGTTACGTCTGTTTTAGGCTATAGGTATTATGTTACCTTCATTGATGACTTTTCAAGATGTACTTGGCTATTTTTAATGCGAGATCGTTCTGAGTTATTTGATGCCTTCAAGACTTTTTGTTCAGAAATCAAGAACCAATTTGGAAAGGCAATTCGGGTGTTGCACAGTGATAATGCCAGAGAATATTTTTCTGCTTCGTTCATGTCATTTTTGGCATCTCATGGCATCATACATCAGTCCAGTTGTCCTCATACACCCTAACAAAATGGAGTGGCTGAATGCAAACATCGTCAACTTATTGATACAGCTCGCACTCTTTTAATAAATGCTAAAGTGCCTTTAAAATTTTGGAGTGATGTAGTGCTTACTGCATGTTACCTAATCAATCGCATGCCATCTACTATTCTGGGTAATAAGATTCCTCATACTATCTTGTTTCCTAAGGATCCTCTTTATGTTGTTCCCCCAGGTGTGTTTGGTTCTACCTACTTTGTTCATAATCTCTCCTAGTTGTGACAAGTTGTCCGCTCTTGCTATTAAGTGTATCTTTCTTAGGTATTCTTGGGTTCAGAAAGGGTATCGATGTTATTCCCCCGCTACAAACCGTTTCTATATGAGTGCAGGGATACATCATTCTTCGCTTCATCAACTACATCTGCCACGACTTCACAGGTATTAACTGTGCCTCTTCTTGACTCATCTTCGGATCAACAGTTACAGGTTGATCCTTTCTCATGTTGATTTGGTATTACTTATGAGCGACGATGACCAGACACATTAGAGCTTCCTCTTTCAGTTGATACTCGTGATTCAGCTCCAGCTCCAATCTCTTCTCCTGTTGCGTTCCTACCTGATACTTCTAATGACCAACCTATTGCCCTTCATAAAGGTACATGCTCTACTCGTAAACCTCATCCCATTTACCACTTTCTGAGTTACCATCGATTATCTCCTTCACACTATGCCTTTGTTTCCACTTTATCATCTATTACCATTCCTAAGACTGTTCAGGAAGCACTATCCCATCCCAAATGGAGACAGGCTATGGTTGATGAGATGACAGCCTTGGTGTCCAATCATACATGGACACTTGGTTCACTTCCACCTGGCAAATCTACAGTCAAATGCCGATGGGTTTTTACTGTTAAAGTTGGTCCTGATGGATAGGTCGACCGATTGAAAGCCCGCCTAGTCGCAAAAGGATACACTCAGATCTATGGTTTGGATTACGGTGATACCTTCTCTCCTGTTGCTAAGATGGCATATGTTCGTTTTTTCTTATCTATGGCTGCCATCAAACATTGGCCCTTGTATCAACTTGATATTAAGAATGCCTTCTTACATGGTGATTTAAAGGAGGAGATTTATATGGAGCAACCACCTGGGTATTGCTTAAGGGGAGTTAGAACGGGTCTGCAAGTTAAAGAAATCCTTATATGGTTTAAAACAATCACCTCGAGTATAGTCTGGGAAGTTTAGTAAAGTCATCCAACAATTTGGCATGACTCGTTACGAGGCAGATCATTCTGTATTCTTTAAACGCTCATCATCGAGTACCTTTATTTATCTTGTGGTGTATGTGGATGATATTGTCATTACAGGTGATGGTCAACAAGGCATTAAGGAATTGAAGTGATATTTGTTCAGGCATTTTCAAACTAAAGACCTTGGTCAGTTACGACACTTTCTTGGGCTTGAAGTGGCCCAATCAAAGACAGGTATTGCTATCTCTCAAAGGAAGGATGCTCTTGATATTCTGGAAGAAACTGGAATGCTTGATTGTGAACCTGTTGACACACCTGAGGACCCAAATGTGAAGATGCTACCTAATCAAGGGGAGCCCTATTCTGATCCAAATAGGTATAGAAGGTTAGTGGGAAAGTTGAACTATCTCACTATGACTAGACCTGACATTGCTTTTCTTATTAGTATTGTGAGCCAATTTCTTAACTCACCATATGAGAATCATTGGAATGCGGTCATTAGGATCCCAAGGTACATCAAAGGATCACCTAGTAAGGGGCTTGTCTATATAGATAGGGGTCATACAAAAATCATTGGATATGTTGATGTAGATTGGGCAGGTGATGTTAGTGACAGGAGGTCCACTTCTGGTTATTGTGTTCTTATTAAAGGAAACCTAATTTCGTGGAAGAGCAAGAAGCAAACTGTTGTTGCAAGGTCTAGCACGGAAGCAGAGATCGTGCAATGGCTAATGCTACTTGTGAACTTTTGTGGTTAGAGCATTTGCTTCAGGAGTTGCAGTTTTGTGAAATTGATCCTATGGAACTTGCTCGTGATAATCAGTCAGCTATGTATCTCTCATCAAATCCAATGTTTCATGAAAGGACCAAGTATATAGAAGTTGATTGTCACTTCATCAGAGAGAAAATCATCTCAGGCATCATTAAGACTTCTTATGTGAACTCTAGGGATCAACTACTAGACATGTTGACTAAGTCCTTACGGGGTCCTAGGATAATATATATATGTAACAAGCTGGATGCATCTGATATATACGCTCTAGCTTGAGGGGGAGTGTTGATTATATTTGATATGAATGTAGATTTACCATATTATAATCCCTTAAATCTAGGGATTATAATTTCCTCCCATTGTATATAAATATTGTACAATCCTCTTGATAATACACAGAAAAACATAATTTTCAAGACTTCCTAGAAGATAATCTCCTAAGCTAACTAAACTTATCTAAAATAATTATCCAAAACTCCCCCTCAAGTTGAGGAATAGATATTTATCATTCCCAACTTGCTTAGAATTGTCTCG
>JAOQMS010000006.1:37331432-37341738 GCA_027563885.1 Erythroxylum longipes
ATCAGAATATATTTCTTGCACAGCCTCCCAGATTTCTCTTGCAGTTTTGCAGAATAGGTAGGTTCTTCCTATTTTTGGCTCTATTGAATTTATAAGCTAAGCCATGACAATAGAATTCTGAACTTCCCAAGCACTGTAAGTGACTGTTGTTTCATGTGGTTAAGGAATTGCCCCTGTTAGATATCCAGCCTTGCCTCTTCCTTTGATTACGAGCATGACTGATTGGGATCATTCTCGAAAATTCGTTCCATTTAATCTATGTTGCGTGATTTGCAACGAAAGATTATCAATAGGAGGAGATGGAGTTTGGGCTGAAGGTATTATGTAACTAGGTGTTTGGGATGAGGACTCGTCAAAGGAACCGAAGGTTGGTTGAACTCCAGCCATGATGTGGCTGGAAAAAAAATTAGGCTATCAGAATCGGTAGCTCTGATACCATGAAACAAGAGGGTATAGAAAAATATCAGAGGAAAAAGCCACTTTATTTCTCTGATTATATGTAATTTATACACGAGTATAACCTATTCTAATACTACTAAACTACTAGATTTTTCGTATATACTAACTTATCCAATCTATAGTATATCTTATCTTATCTACTAGAAGATAAACTTATCTCCTAGAAGATAATCTCCTAAGCTAACTAAACTTATCTAAAATAATTATCCAATAGGTCCAATTCGGGGTAACCACAATAACACATTGAGATTTCACTAAGACCGGGCTATACACCATTTTCAACCTTAATTGCTGAGTTCTTGTGGCAACTATCAAGATGAAACAGGAAAACAACAAATGGAAGTCAGTTCTTGAAAAACAGAAACAAGACAGATGTAACCCCCATTTCAGGGAGTTGTATAATTCAATCAATAGGAGCTAGAACTCCACAAATTTTCATCTTGTAAACTAGATCTGATATATCACAAAGGCAAGCGAGACTAAATTTAAGATTGTTGAGTAGAGATTTTTAGCATTGATATTGTTAGATATTGTTATAATTACACCTATAATCTCTCCTATAATTGAGAGATTTCATAGTGATAATAGCTAGATTACTTCCTAAATAGTCCTAGGAATTTTGTATAGAAACCCTTGTTCCTATGTACACAATGTATGAATAAAAATTATCTTCAACTTTCAAGAAAGACAAACTAGAACCAAACACTTAATCAAGAGAAAATTTGAGCAATGTTATACCAAGGCCACAACACCACCAGCTGCTGTGATTGCTTCTCGATTTTTATCCTCAAATGATAAATTCCACAAAGCACCAGCAGCTTCTTGCCTGCTTATGGGGTACAACATTAAATCCATCCTTTTGTTGAAGAGAAGGAGCTTACAAAGTCAAGCTAAATCACAAAATGGTATTTGATTACAAAATTTACTTTAAGCCCAGCATAAAGTTTGAACTTCAAGATGACACTGAACTTGAGATACTTACAATCAAGGCAATTCAACTTTGGCAGCAGAAGTCACTTGTCTATGCAAGAAATTTATAGATACAAAAATAAAACCCTTCACAAAAGTTACATTACCTTACACCTTCATGATGAGAATAAGTGAGTTGGACCAACGCTTCAAGTGCATCAGGCTCCTGTCCAACAGAAGCATTGTGGGTATCCCCATGAGCAGCCAAATTAGATAGTGCTCGGGCAGCCTGGTTGGAAGAGAAGTAACATTTAGTCTAATTGTTAACGACCCAGTATTGAAAAATTGTGTTAGTGGAATGCACCGAAATCTGGAAGCAAGATCACCTGTTCCAGCACTCCTTCAAACTTGCAGCTTGTGGTAAGCATAACCAGAGCCTGAATGCCCCTCACTGCTGCCACCTCAATGCTACATTTGTCATCAGCAGCCAAATTTGCAAGTGCCCCTGCGGCACGTTCCTGAAGAAAAAACATATATATATCCAATTACAACTTATGCCATTTAAGGCTACGAAAATTTCATAAAACTGTAAGAAACTATGCAATTTAAAACAATTCAAACATAGCATATAAATGAGATATATACAAGAACCCCGCAACTGGAGGAGGGCCACTTGAAAATTAGGTCAACCAAAGCTTTTATGCCACCAGCTTCAGCGATGGAGCCCTGGACAGAACAATAATTAATTCATCTGCAATCTTTTCCAAAGAAGTCATAAAAACTTCCAATTTTTTCAACCTTATGCTCTTCTCCAACAGAAAGATTCCATAGACCTCCGGCAGCCTCTTCAGCAACCAATTTGTTCATTGACTTTGCTAAATTAGCAAGAATGCTAATTCCTCCACTTTCAGCAACAAATTTAGCAACTTTTGAATCAACGGACAAATTGGCTATGGCCTGCACATCATAATGGTATAGCATAACTATGACATACTTTCACCTCTCTAGCTAATCAGATCAACGGGATGAATATCACAATCTAAACAAGAATTCATATGGATAGTTAAGAACCTTTAAATTGAACTTTACTTGCCACAAATTCCCGTAGTAATTCCAGATTATCTACTCAAGCTTCATAGAATTGTCAAAATTATATAATTAACAATCTTCTAAATTCTAGAATCGCAGGCATGTATTATGTGAATTATAATTACCTTAGCTGCTTCACACTGAAGTCCCTCATGACATGATCTTGCAAGATCTAAAAGAAGCTGTATTCCACCATTGCACATAATCATCTCAGCCTTTTGAGAATCAACGGTGGCATTTTCGTCGTCAATGACAACAAAAGTTGCAATTGCTGTGGCTGCTCTTTCTTGAACATCCTGTTTTGGACTCTGCAACAAGTGAACCAAAATTGATGCCCCTTGCTTGATCCAGAAAGCATCAAACTCTTTGGAATTGTTCTCTGCAATGCGCAAAAGCAAATGCGAGAGAATCCATTCTATCCAAGTGATAGTTTGACCCAAGATTCTATTAACGTCCTTTAATTTCCTCCAAGAAGCAAACACATTGCACTCACTTTCAACAGTCTTGGTGAATGATGAGGATAATGCCTTGAGAATGTCACTAAAGACTGTGATCAATACTTTACCATTATGATGATATGCAATTCCAATATTCACTTGAGCTTCAAATTCTGGGCAGTTCAAGGCAAACAAGAATTTTAAGTTTTGTGACGATGCCAAAAATCTCATAACCGAACTCAAACTTATATCAGTTCTGGACACATCTAATCCCTCCAAATTGGGCAATTTACTCCAAACTTGTGATGCTAAACCCCATTTCAGATTTCTTGTCCCAGCAATTGATAGATATCGTACAGAAGCTAGATTCCCTAATGCCAATTCGTCAACAGCATCTGATTCCAAGAATGCAATCTCCATTAGCTGCTGACAATTCCTAGCCAACGCATTAATGGCATCTGCATTAATTTCACAAACTCCAGACATCTGAAGCTTCTTCAAACGGGGGCAGCAGAGTGCTATAGCTTTAATGGCATCACTGCTAATCCTTTCACATGCATCTGGTCCAAATTGAAGACTCTCAAGCATATCATGTCGAGCTGCTATGACTGCAAGTGAAGAATCTGTGATGTCCTGACAAAAATCACAACTGATTTCACGGACTCCCCTGGCTTCAAGTCTAATTATTGCATCTGCTGTCTCTGGCCCTCGAAACTGAAGCTTCGAGGTGTTTTTGGATCGAGAAGAAAGCAATTCTATAGCTGCAGCATCCAACTGGTGGAATCTGAGGTCCAGTGTATCCCACAAGCAAGGGGAGGAACCTAATAACCTAAATGTTTGACAAGTTGATGACAAGCTAGCTCGGTCTCTATAATTGAGATATGAAAAGATCTGTATAACTGTGTCATCAGGCAAAGTTTTCCAATTAATATCATGAACAGAGTCCAACTGTAGACGAGCACCATCTGCAATCACTGAACTTCTGTCCACAATTGGCGCATCTGTTTCCTTAAAGTGTGACAGCTTTCTCCTTACTTTTCGAGTCATAATTCAATAAAACAAGCTCCAATCTGGACAGCACGAGAACTTTCAGTAAATAATCCTTCAATCTTAAGATGCGTTTGACTAGTCAATCACAACAATGTTCAATATTTGCAGACACTTCAAACCAAAAAAAAAGGCTACTCTTCAAGCTTTTCGTGAACACCAAATGAATCAAAAGACACCATCTCGACAAGAAAGCTAACACTTCTTTCTATTCAATCAAGCAAGCTCTTACCTTTGAAACGTTAAAGACTCCACATACATTTCTAGCGTTGAAGATTAACATTATGTCATTATCCAATAAAAAGACCCTCAATTAACTCTATCAAGCTTCGGTATTAAAGCTTCGAGAGAGAAAAAGCGAGAGAGGGAGAGAGAGAGAACTATGAAATAAAGCCAAACTTTCCCCAAGATTAGAGCTAAATCTGAACATGAACATGTAATGGGCTATACCTGCAGAAAAACTGAATTGGGTTGTTGTTGAAAAGGCTGAAAAAAGTTCCTTCGAAACTCTAAATGTGAATAAGAAACAAAAGAAGAAGCCTTTTTGCAGGTACCCAGTGGCGGTTAAAGGGTGAAGACAAGAGAGAGTAAGCCTCAAGTTTAACTACAAATCACATCTACCCATCTCCGTTTACTTCTCTTTTTAATTTTATAGAGGGATGTGTAAATGAAGGAGAGGAAATGTGAGGACTGTGACATTTCTTAGGCCTGCAATACAAATACCTCCTCCTCCGTTTTACACCACCTTTTTATTAACCTTGTTTTTAAGTTCAGTGTTCCTTACTGTCCACCTTGTGCTTGTTCTTTGTCCCTTTCAGCTTTTCATTTTTTTTTGTGAAATTTTGTGGTCAACGATCTGAAGAAAACTAAGGAAAAGTGTATATTCAATTATCTACAGTATGATTATTGGTCACGGTAAACTAGGAGCTTGTGGGAATGTAATTTCACGATTTACTCTGACAAGTCTGCTAAGCCAAAGAGGCTCTATTGGTGTTTCAGAAGTTACATTATTTTGAGGTTCCAATATGGAACATGTTTTGGCCACAGTTTTCGTTAGTTCTTAACAATGGAGTCGTTACGAATGGCTTTTTCTTTTTTACGGTCTCTTAACCATTGCAATGTGACAGTAGCAAGGTATGGTTCACGCGGCAAGTGGATTCCATGGACGTTACCATCTGACAACATTAACATCAAACCTCCAAAATTATGAAGGATTCTGATTATTAGCTGATGATACGGATGTAATTACAAAAAGAATACGATAAATCGGGTTAATAATACTATAAGCAATTCATGAATGAGTCAGCTTCAAATCATGTTTGTCAATGTCCTGATTCAATAAGATCAATATTAGCCCTTCGGCTGCGGAAAAAATGACCGCCAACCAGAATGGAAAAGGCCAAACTATGGATACATTGGAAAGTAACTTCTGGAATGTTGTCATGTCCTATTGTTGTTTCCGACCAGTAATTTTGATTCTTAATACACGTTTAGCCGGAAGCAATATAACAACTAGATTCGAAGTGATCTTTACACTTTGGATATTATAGTTTTTGGTTTTTGTTCTTGTTCTTGTTCTTCTGACAAAATTAGCCGAAAGATGCAAGCTTTTAATCTGGATCCGGTTGTGGAGTCAATGTGTGGAACTTTAGTTAAAAACGGAATCTGTTCGGTCATAAGGTGTTGTTTGGTGTAAATTTGTTCTTGAAACACGCCGTACTGCCGCTAAGGTATATACGAATTCAGAACTCAGTTATGCTTTCTCAGTCCATGGAAGACAAAAGGTATCATATGATACATTGGTTTTTCTTTGATCTGATAAAGATTAGCCCTTTACCAATAAAGATGAGAGAAACAGTTTGATCCCATGCAACTTTAGAAATGTAGCTGTTTGTCTCATACAATGTTTCACGTGATCTTCCAGAGAAGCAAAATGTGTTCCTTATTAATGTCTCAGGTCAGTGAAAGAGATTATAACTTATAAACCTCACTTGAATTGAATTTATCATTTATCTCGTTGAATAATTTACGTGAAACACGGAATTTGTAATGGTATTTAAGGTTGCTTGTGTCCTTTTCTCATTGACCGTCCTGTGCAGATCAGCCGAGGCTTTCTTGTTGCTATAAAGAATCGAGAAAGAGTTGACATCTGCAATAGAAAGACACGTTGCAACCTTCCAATTCTATGCGAATCCTGTGGAATAGAATAATTATTCTCGTTTCTAGATTGAGTCAAGATGCAAATAATGACATCTAGAAGCCGAATTAAAGCTTTATAACAGTGTGTCCATGTTAAGTTTGTGTTCAGAATCATACGATTTCGTTGAACACTTCGAGGATTCTTTGTAGTAGGCTAATCACCATTTTGTTGATCATAATTTACTGCAGTAGCAGTCAAATCTTCTAGCAAACCACATCAAATCCTCAGAACAATGGGATGGTTGACAGTGAAAGAATCCAATAATTGAGTTAATATCACAACACAGAAAAATTCTTCCTGAAGTGTCAACTGCAATGGATGGAGATCTCTCAGATCAAGAAATCACATAGAGAGGAGTACTTTCTTAAGAGATCATGGATACCAATTTGTACATACACTTTAAAATACAAGTTGGAAGCTATCTAAACTACAACAGGTAATGAGCCTCAATCGTCGGAGCTATACTCACTAAATTCCGGCAATGGTGGCACAGCAGCACAACAGAACGAGTCCTTATCTTTGAGAAGAAGACAGCTTCCGTCCGAGTTCCATTTCAAATCAGTTATGGTAAACTGTGCTAATGGGTTACTTATGCAGTAAGCACCGGAAGGGGTCCACATATACAAGTGAGTGCTGCCGGTGCAAATAACAAGACGCGAACATGTTGGATCCCAAGCTGCTGCTCTTATTGGATCCTTCTGGACCAGGATGGCAGCAAGCTCAAGATGATTTATGTCCCATATCCACAGAGCAGTAGGCATACTATCATTTCGGGTACATATGTACTGGCTGTCACCACTCCATGACATAAGGCCTGGAATTAAGATAAACAGATCAGTGAAAACGATAATCAAAAAAAGAATAAGGATGGGGAAAGCAACTTGAGATCTATTGAGAATTAATTAAGGTGACAGAACTGGAGAATATATTGTCAATCCATAATGTCAGCCTTACGACACAAGAAAAATGAGCTTACCAATCCCTTGTTTAGGGTTAGGTTTATCAGCAGGAGGCTTTTGTGAAGGCAATGCTATAGGCAGTTCCATAACCTCGTATCTAACTCTGAAGTGTCCATCTGAAGCATCTAATGGAAGCGGTAGAAATAAATATAAATGAATGCAGAGGTTTACAATCATTAAAAAAGTGATCAACAGAAAAGTGATGTTCTCGAGTTATGGAATTATGCTATGTCAAGATCAATAACTTATTTAACTATCATGCTTACCAGAGTTCCCTTGGAGAAATTCGTCATTCAAACACAACTCAGACATATCAATGTTTAAGGGTTCATCCACCTCCTGAAAAGTTTAGAGAACAAGAACAGAAATAAATCATATAAGGCCACTACAGTAAAGAAAAGGCAACAGGAAAAGATCAATACCTTAAAGACAGCAGCATAACAAGAACCTCGAACAGCAGAAAGGTGCATAAATTCAGCAAATGTCTTCCAAGTCAAGTGGTGCAGAACCCGCAACATTTGATCATAACTACCAACTGCTAGATATTGGCCACAAGGGGACCATGAAACGCTTTTTACACCAAGTCCACTTTCATATGCTTGATACTTGAAAAGGCATCTCCCATCCGGAGAGTAAATTAGAACCTGTAACAAATTAGAAAAATAAGTAGCCATTTCACCTCTCAGTTGAGAACGAGTGTTGACTTAAGTAGCTACATTTATGTGATACTGAGATGTCTACATGAACTGATAAATCGTGCATCACAAAATCGCATAATTGATGTGTTTGATGGCAGGCTCAATATAGAGTTCATATAAATAGATTATTTGTGGTTTAGGCTATGTAAGTGATCAATCCCAAAAATGCTTGCAATGAATGCCTAACAATACGGCTAATTGTACTACTAAATTTTAATTCTCCTTTGAATTGGAATATCAGAAACAATGCAAGGTTGAGGCACTACAGCAAAAGAAGTTCACCACCTTATATTCTAGAGAAGAATCCCACGCCACTATGGCACTATCATCAGGAGACCATTCAATATCAGCCAAGTCCAATGAGTCAACAGCAAATGTTCCCATTATCTCCCACGTGTGGCATGACAACAGATTTATGTAGTCCTTGCAGTCACGCCTTGTACAAATTGCAGCAAACTTTCCATCTTTAGTGAAAGCAACCCCTTTAGAAGCATGTTTGGGCCACTGCACGTGAACACATGCCGTGTTAACAAGTGACCAAACTGTCAATCGTAATTGGAAATCTGATGTTGTAAGTATATGACGGCTGTCCGGACTCCAGCGAGCATATGAGATACCAGCTGGACCTTCATCTATTTTGCATGTCCATTCAGGTTGGTTCAGTGACCATGCCTGTATCATCGGCCTTTTATACAGACCACAAAGAATGTACTCAGAATCAAGCGCCCATTCAATATAACTTATCTTATCCAAGCAAGAAAACAACTGCACAACCTGCATTTGCAGATTACAAGAGATTTGCATAAACACAATCTTTCAAAACTCAGCTAAACAATAGCAGTTTAGTAAACATTACATTGAAGCTCCAGTACTATGAAACATAATGCCATGAGCTACTCACGAAATGCTGACTCCTAAGAAGCAAATACACCACCCTATTCTGGCATGAACACAGAGGAACCTCCTAATTTAAAAGGATCTTAATCTATAGGAATCGATAATACAACTCTCCACCACCTTAAAGTAACCAAAAAACCTATAATTCTACTAGAAGTTCAACATATTCCCAACTCTGGGCCTAATGTAAACTCACTTCTAAATAACCAAAAAAATAAAGCACAGCAACGCATGTTTCTTCTTTAACATTCCCCCATTTTCTAGGCACCCAAACACGGCGTTAAGCAGTAAGAAACAAACTTTGAAACCAAATTCAAACCTTAGGAAAACAAGTACCTTGAACGACAAAGTGTCGCGAATCACAAGACGGTAATCGACGGCGACGGCGATATACCGCGAATTTGGAGAGAAAAAGCAGGGACCGGTTTGCTTATAGGCCTCGGTGAACTCCATATCTCGAAATGACAACGTCTCACGTCTTCATACCGGCATTGTAAAGTGTGTGATATCGACGAGTCAAAACGCCATAACTGAGCATCGAGAAGTGAATCTCTCTATAGATCGGAAACCCAAAATAGGGATCTAAAGAAAGTGAACAGAGAGAGACAGAGGTCAAATTCCTCTAAATTTAAACGAGATGCGAGAAAGGTGACAACTTTATGCATTTGACTGCTCCTGACTATGGTAGATTCAATACTCTCCTGCTTTTCGTCTCTCTCTCTAGTGGTCCAACGAAGAATCAAGATTGGTTTGTTTTCGATCGGACCGGGCAAAAGCAATGAACCGGCCTTGGTCCAGGCCTATTATATTTTTAATTACAACAAAATTTCTTTAGGATTTGTATTTTGGGCCTTTGAAGTTTGAATTGAACCGGGTTAGTCCACTCCTTCGGTCAACATAAATCAATGTCAACTGAAAGACAAAAATGCCCCTAGCACATCACAAGATCTCCAGCATGTACCAAGTTCTTATAAAGCCTAACGGTCGAGGAGAGATTGGCGTTAAGTAAGAAACTGACCGTCTTGAAACAGTCTTAGGGTTTAAGCCAAGGCGTGAGGTTTAGGGTTTTAGTTCTTTCCCTCTGTTCTTGAATTTCTTCACTTTTCATTTGCCAAAAGAATCCAAAAACCATGGCGACGAGTTTAGCTTCACAATTACAAGCGATTCGCTCCGTCGTACAAACGGATTCGGAGCACCGAAAGCGGCCGTTCACTAAACCCTCCATTCTCTTCGATCCGAAAGAAGCCGCCGATATTGACATTGACACTATCCTGGATATTGCTCTTTCTGGTCAAAACCCAGTAATTGGTTATTTTAACATATGCTTTTTGGGCTTGTTTCTTCAGGGTTATTTAATTGTTTGTTGATTGCTTTGCAGGTCTGGAGGTTCTTGTTGGTGTTGATGAACGATTTAGAAACTACAAGAATGATTTGTTTAGTCATAAGAGTAAAGAATTGGATAGAGAATTAATGCGGGAAGAGGAAAATAATAGAATTAATGCAAGTATTAGTTCGTACTTGAAGTTGCTGTCTGGGCATTTTCAGTTGTCTTCAGCGCATAAGACACTCGAGTACTTGATTCGCAGATATAAGTAAGTTTTTACCCTTTGA
>JAOQMS010000006.1:37341838-37372688 GCA_027563885.1 Erythroxylum longipes
GTTTGTATCAAATGGTTATTAATTAAAGTGAGATAGTTTGTGTTATTGATTTTCTATAATTTATGTTTGTGGTTTTTGTAAAAAAAAAAAATTATACCGACTTTGACTGTTTAGTGATGTGGCACGCCACCTTCGCGGGGTACGGACTCGGACATCACTATCGATATCGGGTTCGGGTTCAGCGGGAGTGGGGTGTTACACTACTCCTCCCAAGACATCGTAGTTGAATGGTTTAGCTGAGAGGATGAACAAGACTTTGATGGAGAGAATTAGATGCCTACTTTCACATGCAAAATTACCTAAAACATTTTGGGGTGAGGCTCTATTCACAACATTTCATGTATTAAATCGCTTACCATGCATCCCTTTACAGTTTGATATTCCGGAGAAAGTATGGTTAGGAAAGGACGTTTCTTATGATCATCTAAAGGTATTTTGTTGCAAAGCTTATATCCATATCCGTAAAGATGAGAGATCCAAGCTGACGTTAAGACTCGCTTATGTATATTTATTGGCTATGGAGAAGATCAATTCGATTATTGGTTTTATGATCCAGTCCAGAAGAAGTTGATTTAGAGCCGTGATTTTATATTTGTCGAAGATCAAACCATTGAAGATCTTGGCAAAGTGAAAAATGATGTTTTAAAAACTAATGGTGACCTGTTGGACTTAGAGTTAATTCCTCAAAAAACAGTTCTAAGACAATTTGGAGATGAAGTTGAAAATTGCCAGCCGAATGTAGCTGATGATGATGCACCCATTCAAAACCAATTAGATGAAGATTCTAATGAAGATGATGTCCAGAATCAATCACCAGTACCAGAGACTGCTCAGGTTCCAATAAGGAGATCTACGCAAGTAAGACAAGCCACTACTAGGTACTTCAGTAATCAATATGTGTCACTTACTGATGAGGGAGAACCTAAAAATTTTCAAAAGGCTATGATAGATGAACATAAGATGAAATGAGTTAAATCCATTGAAGATGAGATGAAGTCCTTAAATGAGAATAAAACTTTTGAGCCAGTGAAGTTGCCAAAAGGCAAGAAAGCCTTGAAAAATAAATAGGTGTTCAAGATTAAGCATGATAAACACATTTCTCAGCCAAGATTCAAGTCTAGATTGGTTGTTAAAAGATTCAACCAAAGAAAAGGTATTAATTTGACGAAATATTTTCACCAGTTGTGAAAATGACATCCATGCATATAGTACTCGATTTAGTAGCAAGTCTAGACCTAGAAATCGAGCAATTGGATGTCAAGACAACCTTTCTTCATGAAGATTTGGAAGAAGAGATATATATGGATTAGTTAGAGGGTTTCAAGGAAAAAGGGAAAGACTATGTGTGTAGATAGATGAAAAGCCTTTATGGTTTAAAACAGGAACCGAGACAGTGGTATAAGAAGTTTGAAACAGTTATAGGGGAGTAAGGCTACAAAAAGACTACTTCGATCACGGTGTTTTTGTACAAAAATTTTCTAGTGATGATTTCATTATTCTTTTACTTTATGTTGATGATATGTTGATTGTTGGCCAAAATATCAACAGGAATAATAGTTTGAAGAAGCAGTTAAGCAAGTCTTTTGCCATAAAAGACTTGGTGCTAGCAAAACAAATTCTTGGCATGATGATTATTAGAGATAGGGGTGCCGAGAAATTATGGTTATCACAAGAGAAGTACATTGAGAAAGTACTTCAAAGGTTCAACATGGATAAAGTTAAAGCGGTTAGTTTTCCTCTTGCTAATCACTTTAGGCTAAGTACTAAACAATGCCTTTCGAATGATGAAGAGAAGGAAGAGATGATGAAAGTCACCTATGCTTCTGCAATTGGAAGTTTGATGTACGCTATGGTATGTACACGACCAGATATTGCTCACGTAGTTGGAGTAGTAAGTAGGTTCCTTTCAAATCCTAGTAAGGAACATTGGGATGCTGTGAAGTGGATTCTCAGATATATAAGTGGTACTTCCAAAATATGCTTATATTTTGGAACCACAAGCCTGTATTAGTTGGTTACACAGATGCAGACATGGCCAGTGATGTTGACTCGAGAAAGTCTATTTCAGATTACTAATTATCTTTGTAAAGGAGCCATGTCATTACAATCAAAATTGCATAAATGTACTGCTCTATCCACTACTGAAGTCGAATTTATTGCTGCAACTGAAGCATGCAAAGAGCTCTTATGATGAAGTTGTTTTTAAATGAACTTAGTTTTAAGGATGATAGATATCAATTGTTTTGCGATAATCAGAGTGTTATTCACCTTGGGAAAAAATCCTCATTCTATTGAAGATCAAAGCATATTGATGTGAGATATCACTAGATCAGAGAGGTGTTAGAGAAGAAGCTATTACAGCTTGAGAAGATTCATACGAATAAGAATGAATTAGATATGACGACAAAAGTTCTACCTAAAGGAAAGTTTGAATTTTGTAGATCATCTGTAGGAATGATAGTAAACTCCATGTATTCGGTAGGGGGAGAATTATAAGGTGGTACTGACATACATGATACTTCCATTTTAAATTTATGTATTAAAAATAAAAAAGAAGTAAAAAGTAAGTTGACAACAACTGCTTGCATGCAAGAGGTTAGTTGCTACACAATAGCTTACTATGCAAGCTGTCATACGGTGTAGGGTCTATAAAAGACCCTCCCTTCCTCCTCTCTTAACAGAAATTTGCATATCAAACATACATGAGATGTGTGGTGAATTCGAGAGTAAATTTTAGAGAGCCATTTTGTGTAAGAGAGTAATTTTGGGGCATTTTTAGGAAATATTTTTCTAAAAGGGTGAGTTACAAAATAATGAGAATATTATTCTAGGGATAGTAAATTTGGGAAACACCTTGTGTGAGAGCGCCGTTATTTTGTTGTATCATTTTTTATTCTCTGTACCTGCTATTTTTATTAGTGGAAGATTTATTCAGAATTTGGCCTGTAGACGTAGCCCAAATTAAATGGTGAATCACGTTAAATTTCTACTTGTTATTTCTTTGCTTATTTTACCCGTAGAATTTAATTCGTAATTTTTCCCAACGTCATTGCTATTACAAATATAAACTAATGAATCTAATTTATCTACTTTAAAAAGACTAATTTGTTTTGGTTCATTTCAAAAGCAATCTGAATTAGCTAACGAGAGTATTTGGATTATTTTATTTGTGGTTAAAAACTTTAAATCCAAAATGCGATACTTTCTTTAAGTATATATACTATGGACAAACGGGATGGATGACCACGCAATCCATCCCGTTCGTCCATTTAATCTAACGGCTTATATTTTCTTCTCTCTCTTTTGTTTGCGTTTTTTTACTCTATACTTATTTCTCTTCTCGAAGGTTCGACGTTAAAACCCATTCACAGAGCCTTTTCGTTCTCTCTCCGGTGACACAAGTACTCTCAGTGGAAAGCTCTTGTTCCTGTTCTCTATGACTGGCTCACTAATCATAATCTTGTTTGGCCTTCTCTCTCTTGCAGGTATGGATTATCATTTCTAGGGTTTTTGGGTTTTTTTTTCCCTTTTTGTTATCTGGGTAATCTTTGGTTTGCCTCCATTTCCAATTTAAAGTGTGGTGGTGTGGGTGTGGTTATGTCAATTTGGGATTTATCTCTTTGATTTGTCCAAGGGTGATATCTTTTATCGGTGTGAGGGTGGGGTTTTTAGGGAGTGGTTTGGGTGGGTACACTTGCTCTCTAGGCATTTTCAGTTGTCTTCAGCGCATAAGACACTCGAGTACTTGATTCGCAGATATAAGTAAGTTTTTACCCTTTGAAACGAGTTTTTTTTAAGAATATTATGATTGCTCTTTAACAATTGTGGGTATTTTTCAGGGTTCACGTGTACAATGGTGAGGATTTGATTCTATGTGCGCTTCCTTACCATGACACTCACATGTTTGTTCGAGTGGTTCAGTTAGTTGATACAAGGTTGGAGTTCTTAGTTCCAATTTTAAGTCATTGCTTTTCTTTTCTTTTTCTGGTTATTATGCAAATATTTGACATCTCATTTATTGTGGTGTAGAAATGGTAAATGGAAGTTTCTGGATGGTGCGAAAGTCTCAGGTGCACCACCACCTAGGCGTGTTATTGTGCAGCAGTGTATTCGTGATATGGGTGTATTGGAGGCCTTGTGCAACAATGTGAGTGTTTGCATTTTGCTTCTTTTCGTGTTGTTTCACTACTTCTGTCATTATATTTGTGTGTTGAATATCTTTTCTGCAGGTCTCTCCTGTGAAAAAGTATCAGCCTTCAACGCCAGTTATCAGCTTCTGTACAGCTGTTGTTTTTGAAGCTTTGAGTTCCTTGACGGCTGCAAATGATGATTTTGTGAAAAGAATCCTACCATTTGTGTTTTCTGGACTTCAGAGTGGTAGCAAAAACAGTTCAGATCACAAGGTAGGGTCTTAAATTGTTGTTCCCTGGCTTCGGTCAACTATGATATCTCTACTATAGTTTGAGCTTACCTCTTGTTCGCCCTCTACTTGTAATGTGGACTATACTTTCCTCTATACAGGCGGGTGCTTTGATGATTGTTGGTTTACTAGCAGCTAAAGTTGCGTTGTCTCCTAACCTTGTTAAAAGTCTGGTTCGGTTGATATCCGATGTAGCTAGGAAAGATGCAAAGGATTCAACTCAATGGTTTCATTTGTCGATTATGGCCTTAATTAACCTTGTTCAGGTGCTGGCTGCTTCTCTGATATTTATTTGTTTCAGATGCATAAACATTTGATTAAGCAGATGGCTTTTATGGAATTCTTTTCCGACTTATTTTCCTGTAATTTTCTTATAGGTTCTTTCTTATTACTGCTTTGTTACTATTCTGCTAAGTATTAGCGTAAGGGTCTTGGCTTAGTGAATGATATGCTTCATGTAGATATGAAATTCTCATTATAAAAATTTTCATCTGATTTTTAATTTGAGTTCAGCAACTTTATGTTACATATTGAAGAGCAATTTTTATTTTAGTTTACCTTCCTCTTTATTTTGCAAATTTTTTCAGTTGCAATCTGTGGATGTGCTTCCCAAAAAGGCTTTGGAGATGTTCTCGGAAACTAGGTACCTAATCAGCCCCCTACAACTCTTTTCACATTTACGGTGAGGCATGTAACTGTATATAGGTTTCTTTCTTCCTTTTTTTCTTCTGATTTCTACGTCTCTTTATTTTGAAGGGACATAACTCTCATTCTTTCGGACCTATTGAAGGAGTTCAATATTAGTAGGTTCCTTGCTGTTCTTTTGGAGTCTCTGGTTGACTGCAGGTTAGAGTTAATTCCCTATTCACTTTTTTGTAAGAAACTCTTCATGGTCATTGCATGGGAGTTGATTGATTTTTGTTTTGCAGTTATTCTGATCCGGGATGCCAACATGCATTGTTATCCATCATAAGCGTAGTTCCTGTAAAAGAATTTGTTGATCTTATGGTCTCAAACGTTCTCTCGTCTTGCATGAAAAAGTCACAGAAGAGTAGCAGTTCAGTCCCATCTGAATGTGGTACGCTAAAAGCAAGCAACTTTTATTTTTTTTATTTTACAGCTTGCATTTATCTTATCATCCATATGCATAGTCATCTTTTCATTTATGTGAGTTACTCTTGTAACTTTAATAAACTATTCAACATTCACCTTTCTGTTGGAGTGTTGGTTGTACTGACACTTACCTCATGCTCAATTACCATCATGATTTTTATTGTTGTTACTCAGATATTTCTTTCTTGTTGGCTAGGAAGCTGGGCTAAAGAGATCTTGTTCGCTATTAACATGAATTATCCATCAGAATTTCGTTTAGCAGTTCATTCTTTTTTGACGGTTAGTCAGACAACAATTCCCTTCCACCTATGCTTTTCTTGCTTAATGGTTGTATTGACCGTTTATCTTTACTGTAGAATGCCAAAAAAGGCGATTCAGTTTTTGATGTCTTGAGTTCAATGTTGGATGAAAACTTCAATTTCTCAGCTTCTGTGTCAGATTCTAAAATTTGGTTTGCTTTAAACCATCCTAAGGTATTATCTATTGACATATTTGATGTGAAGTTGGGCACTATTAACGTATTTTCAAACTTCTTATTAGTTTTTATATGATGTAGGCTGAGGTAAGGCGTGCCACATTGTCTGGTCTAAGTATATCTGGGCTTATAAAGAGCAAGGGCACTGATTCACAGGTACAATTTGGTGTCAAATCTCATCTTGTGTAACTTTTTTCTTAGTTATTTCTATAAAGGTGAACAAGTGGTGTTATTAGACGGGTATCAACGTGGGCTTTTTTCTTTTTAATGAATAAATTGTACCCACCATCATCAACAAAATGCCCGAATCATCAAATTATGGTTCTTGAATGTTTATTAACTGATTTTGTTTGATTTCCCTTTTGTTCACTTGTTGTCAGAGGCTTGTAACTATTCAAGATGCCATACTGTGTCAGCTTTGTGATGATGATCTATCAGTTGTTCAAGCTGCATTATCTGTTGAGGGATTGTCTGAGTTGATAAAACCCCCAGATCTTCTTGATTTGTTAGGAGATATACTTAAAAAATGCCTCAGCATCCTTTGCTCAAGTAAGTATTATTGCTCTGATCTTCTACTTCCATGATGCTAGGGTTCAACTCCTGCAATTTTCAAGTATTAGTCTTTGCAAATATTAAAATTGGAAACATGGACATTGCCCACTTAAAAATGTGGCACTATAGTTTTGATCCTTACTGTTTCTCTAAATCAATGATGTCCTACAGTTCCATTAGACAAAGCATCCCTGGCTGTTGATGTTGCTGTTTCCGTAGTAAAGATTGCCACTGCAAGCTTCTGTGATCAAAATCAGCATTCAAAGAAAGTTGCTACCATTATCTTTCCTTTACTCCTAATCTTACCCAAGGTTCTTTGCTCATATACTTTTCTTTGGTGATCCCTGCATTGCCATTTTGGTGAATTAAACAAAGGAAACATTTCTTACTTTCTTGTTGATTTATCAATTCTTTGTGTTACTGTATGCAGACAGAGAAGCTTAATAGATCTGCCTTGGAACTGGCAAAGGAATTGAAGTGGCCTTTTTATCGTAATCTTCCTGATGTGTCCACCGAAGAGAGGGTGAATTGTTTTCCTCTTGGTTTTTTTCATATGGACATTCATTCGTCTATGTGGAACTTTTTTTTTGGAAGTTTATGCTTGAGACTGTGTGATCAGAACCCTTTGAAAACCTAGTAGTTTTAAGACTATAGAAGTCAATATGAAACTCCAGAATTTTGTTGTTGGCCTGGTACAAGGACAGTATATCATTTAGTGCACCAAAAAGTATAGGGCTTGTCTCTATTCAACTTAATAGGATAGCTAGTTAATCCATGGGGAATTGATTATACAAAGTTGTCACTGTTTGCTCATATATTTTTAAGTAACTTAAGACTGTGAAGTACTGTGTAAATTTATGAGAGTAATAGAACAACTGTTTTTAAAGCTTTAAAACTCTAAATGGTTGTTCTTAAGCTTGAAATGGCTCGCTGAGAGAAGTTATACAAAGATTAGATACCACTGTTGCATGTGTAGTCAACTAGACTGCTTATTTCGTTGAAGAAAGTTCTGCTAAATAGCGAGTAATCCTTGCAATTTTTTGTGCTTGGGCATTTAGTTTCTCTTCTGAAAACGTTTTGTCCTGCCTGCCTGATATTTGTTCCTCATTAACCAACTTACGTTATGTTTCTTAATGTTTAAACAATGCAGAAATTACGGCGGGAGAGTGTATCTTCAGTTAATGTGAAGATCATTAACAGCTATGCAGAAACAGTACTAGTGCACCCTAATGAATACATGCCTTGGCTTATCCAGAGCTGCAACAATTTTGGCTTTTCAAAAACAGTGGTCTTCTTGGTCTTGATGCAGGCTTTCATGGCTTCAAGGAATGGTATGTTTCTGTGATCTTCCATCACTTCTTTCTTAGGCCACATTCTCCATTTTGCAAGTCGAATCTCTCAACATCATTTCTTGATATTAGGTCTCTAGAACTCAAAGTCGACTTGGTATGATGGTTGAAGGTGTTTAAGCTTGCATGTGAGTTGAGGTTTTTTAGTTCTAGTAATCATTTCATGTTGACTTGAGGCTGATTACTTGTGTGCTTTTCCCTAGTTGGTTCTGGACAGTATAAAAGATATTTCTAGTGTTTGAAGCAGATAGCTGATAACTGCAATTGTTCTGTTTTGAGTGTGGTTTATCTATTCTTGACTGATTCCACAAAACATAAAGACGGTTGAGCTAGGTGGAGCAAACTTTTTATTCACTACTTTGTGTAAGCATGCCAAGTTGAGACTTAAACAAGTGCAATTACTTGTTTTGTGAAGTTTCTGTTGTCCTTATTGCTTATAATTTGCTACATTTGTATCCTAAAGACATAAGGAACTTAGCAATTCGCCTACCTGTATAAAGTTTACTGATTTCGGATTTAGAGAATAACAAAATTTATGATTTAGTTTCAGTAAGCATTGTATTTGGTTAATACAGATGAACAGCGATGTGTTCCCATCTTTTTAAGTAGATTCTGATGGTCTCTTCATTAGATGAGAGGACTTTTGTACCACAGATTCAAAAATACTTTACTGTAAAATACTTTGTAGGGAGTTTCAGTTAAAATACTAGCTATCCTATAACTTTATAGTTCCAGTCATCTGGTACTCACATTTTGTTGTCTTGTAAATATAGACTGAAAATTGCTTCTGTAGTTGTTGATTCTGTATAAATTATGCTGCTATGTGATTATTCATGGGGTATTAACAGGCTGACAATATTATTGTCGTCTTATTGATAGAAAGTGGACGGTTTTTGGCACTTTTTGAAGCTTGCCTTTCTTTTCTGAAGGCTGAGTGGGAAGTTTTGGAGTCTGCTGATGATATTTCTTTCAATGAGGTTGGTTGATGTAATTTGTTTTGTATTTGGGTTTATCTTGGTTTTGGCTTTATAATTTACCCTTATCCTATTTCTTAACAGTTCAAGAAAGAAATACTACAATGGGATTGTGGAAACTTCCTAGATCAGATGCTGGATACAGATTCCAAAATATTAAATGCATATGTTCTCATTTGCCTGTTTTGGAAGTTATTGGAGGCATTTATTTCTGTGGCACCCACGGATATCATTTTGGTTGGTGAATTTTTGATGTTTTGCTTGTTTCAATTGTTTCTTTTTCAAATTATTTTGTTGACTTTGATTTGTTTTCTGCTCCAGGGTGATGATGGGAAGTTGGTTAAACTTAGAGACTTGTTTCTTTTTTTTGCTTCCTCTAGGTTGAAGCATGTTTTCAAGGAGCACCAGTGCTACCTTGTTACCAGATGCAAAATCTCACCCATTGATTTTCTGAATGGTTTTTTCTTGGATGAAGGTGCTTTTCAACAGTTAATATCATATAATTGCTGGCATACTTGTGCTGATTTTCTAGCAACAGTTAAGATGATATAATTGCTGGCATACTTGTGCTCATTTTCTGTTCAAAGTTGTGGCATCGAGTGGGATGTCATTTTTTAGTTTAGTTTAGTCCACACTTGCATGGTGGTGGTTCTTCCATTGTTATGTTGACAAGATATCTTTTTTATTGCTTTTAGTCAAGGAGTTTGTTGAACTATCTTTTCAATGTTACAGTTATATACTTTTTAATTGGGATTTTATCTTGTAGATATTCCTCTTGCTGTTCAAGTTGAGAGTCTACATTGTTTTGCATTCCTTTGTGTTGAGCCTGATAACAGGCTACTGTTTCAACTTCTGGCCAACTTCCCTTCTCTGCTTGTTCCTCTCGCTCATCAAAGCCAGGTTTTGTGTCAAACTTTTTGGTTACCTTACTTATGACATAAACCTTTCTTAGCTTTGTATGACTAAACTGCTCAAGTTATGATGAAAAATTTGACCTGACCAACAGCTGTTTCATTCACATGCATTACCTTATAGGGTTAATTATATTGGGCGGCGCCGCCCCCCCCCACTCCCTCCCTATAGTTTGCACCTTTTTTACTTTAGTTTTTGATTTTAAAAACTATCATATACCCCAAAGGTTTGGTTTTTATTTCACCTGTATCACCTAACTTCATTCGATGTTAGAAAACCTAACAAAGAATGGACAAACGATATTGTATGGCTTGATTAAGTGGTAGGTGGCACAACAATTATCATGGTTGTGCCATGTAACACATGATCATGGTTGCTGTCATCTCCCCAAATCACGATTTCATCTATATGCTGGTCAAACTCATTTGGATGTTATGAGTCCCAAACCACTTGACATCGTGTGATACATGGCACAAACATGACAGTTGTGTCACGTAACACCTAATCAAGCCATACGACGTTGTTTGCCCATTTTCTGTTAGAAATCTAATGGATAATGATGTTAGGGGGGCACTATTGAAACAAAAACCACCTAGGTGGCTGTATGATAGTTTTTAAAAATTACAGACTGAAGCGAAAGAAGTTCAGACCAATGGGAAGTCTGATGTAACTAACCCTGCGTTATATATCTGGGTTTTTTTATTCGCTATGTTGTATTTTCAGGATATAAGGGTCGCTGCCATGGGCTGCATTGAAGGGTTACATGCACTATCCCGACATGTAGATGATATTAGCAAGAAAAATGGTATAACCTTTGAACTTTAATGCCCAAGCATTTTGCTTGTTTATTCCCATGTTGTCAGCTTTGCTGTGGCTATATTCTGAATGGGAATGATGACAGGGAACAATGCAAGTTGGATTCATTTCCTTGATGAGCTTCTGGGCCTCATTGTTCAAGTAAAAAGGCTTATATTGTCGGATACAAATTTTTTACCTTCATTTTTGACATCGTTGCTTGGCTCATCCTTTGGTAGCCTTCTAGTACCACAAAATGTTGAAAGGAGGTATCTGCTCAATGGAATAATCCTTTTCTTTCATTCATCTACTTCTGTTTTGTTGTTGGATTAGTGAGGGAAAGTTTAAGCGGGTTGTTATTGATTATTTGTTATCCTAGTTGGATTAGTGAGGCAAAGTTTAAGCGGGTTGTTATTGATTATTTGTTATCCTAGTTGCTTACTTCATACAACAGTATCCTTTTCTATTGTTTATGAAACCATCATCTTTATTGCAATTCTAGATTTGATCCATCTACAAAGGAGAGTATTCTTGAATTTATTTTGGGCTATGCTCTGCAACATTCTGCGTTTGCCAAGGTATGTCCTCTATTTTATTTGCTCTCTTTTTTCCAATTCCTGTGTTTGTGTAAAGGATTCTTCATTGTTTATAGAGATCATTTAATAGAATTGAGGTGGATATCTTTGGCAGCAAAAGATCATATCTTTACTCAAAGGATTGGGTGGTATGATCATGTGTATTAGAGATATTGAGTCATTATTGTCTCAACTCCTAAAAAGATGCAGAGAATATCAATATGAGCATAAATCATCTCAGAAGTTGTCAAAAACCGAAATCAAGATATTATGCCTTCTTCTGGAGGTAAATTCTTGAAAGTTGTTATGCTTCACATTTTCAGAACTTCTCTTATTTTGTACTTACTTTGTTTGCCTCATCTGGTGTATTAGATCTGTGCTACCCCTTCATCAGTTGAGAGACATGCTGGCAGAGAATTTTTGTTAAGGGCTTTACAGGTGAGCATTGTTTAACAATTTTTCTTCACGACTGTTAATTATGTATCTTTGGCCTTTGATGGGATGACATTTGCTTGGGGATGTATAATCTTTTAGTTGGGCGGGCACTGTTCAGAAGAATCTGCTGTCGTGGATCCTTGCCTTACTGTTTTGCAGAGGCTGACAGATCAAGTATACAGTGGATTGGAATCTGAAGAACAGGTTACCTATAAATACTTGTGGTCGTTGGCTAATTAGGACATTAGCTTGTGGAATGCTTACAAAATGCTTTACATATTTCAGCTGAAACAATCTCCTTAACAGGAACTAAGTAGATATTTTCCTTTTTACTTTGGTTGTCATCAATAATTTTAAGAGGCATAGTGTTTGCCTACAGATTCTCCACCAGTGGAAGTGTGAACTGAATTGTGTAATTTCTCTTTGAACAGGATCATCTGTTTCGCGAGCTTGTATTTTTGTTTAAAAGCGCTAGTGCTGACGTCCAGAATGCAACCAAAGATGCCTTGTTGCGATTAAAAGTTTGTTTCATTGTTTTCTTAAATGTTTCTCTTTTCTTCTTGTTTGTCTGGTCGTTCTTTTCTCCATGGATTTGTCAATATTGATTCATTTTGGGAGCTAATTCTGTGTGGCCTTGGCTTTTTTTTTTTTTTGGGTGCTGTCATGCTTGGTATCACTTTAGGTGTGTCTTGGCAATGTCAATGTCAATGTCATGCCCATGCTGATTAATGCTTGAACCATCATGCTCTACCTCTGTTGCCATTTTGCCTGTGTTTGTGCATCTATTGACTTTTCATGTAGAATATGTTCTAGTATTGAAACAAACATAAACTCAGCCTATATCTGTTCCTTATAACCATATGGGACTTTGAGACACAATCAAGTATAGTCTTGCATCAGATGCAAGGTGGTCTTGTGAATTTTTACTTGAAGGTTTACGTTCTGAGAGGATCATTGAATGAACTGAAATGTCTCCTGCATCTTGCACTGGTAGGGCTGGTGGTGGCTGAAGTGTTCTAGGTGATATGGAGGACAGTTTTAAACTTGAGATGATTGTTACGTTGCAATCCTTGTGTATGTGGCTTGTAATAGATTGTGGAAAATTTTCTGAAAATGTTAAAAGTGCAACAGTTGTTTGATGGAAAATGGATTCCCTTTGCATCAATAAGTTCCTCTGTAGTACGCTTGAGTTTGTATTATATTCTTTCAGTGCTTTGACTAGCAGAAGTCTTGCTGATGCAGATTACTTATCCTACGGTTGTGCGGACACTCGGCTTCATATTGGAATGTGAAATTCAATCTACTGGTTCAGCACATGGGAAGAAGAAGAAATCAAAACTACACGTATCTAACTCTGATCGTGTTGCAGTTGTCAAAGGAGAAAAAGCACTGATGTTTTTGAATTCCTTACTTGACACGTTGATTTTGAAGAAAGATATAACTAACAGGTCTATTTTCACCAAATAATCAAATTCTTGACATTGAATTATACCTCTATATGGCCCTACTGTTCCATACTTGCATTCTCTAACGTGCTCGATTCATTTTGATGTTGTAGGGAATTTCTTGTAGGGCCTTTATTTGAGCTTCTTGGGAAAATCATCTCAGGTGAGTTGGTATCATCCCAAGGCGGAAATTGGTCCCATGCTTCATCTGACACTTCCCGGACCATTTCTAGCACTGTGTTCTACACTCAACAGACCATTTTGTTAGTACTGGAAGATATTGTAGCTTCACTTGTAAATGCCAATCCTCTGAAGGTTTGTCCTACATCACAAATTTTTGAATTTACAGGAAATGGTTACATGTTATACGGACAACTTGTTTATATACTTGTTTGTTTTAAGTAACTGTTCTCCTTGCAGGATGATATTGCAAGCAAAATTAATGTTGAAATGTTAGTCAAGGGTGCCCATTCTGTAAAAGATGGGGTCACGCGCAACCATATATTTACACTTTTGACATCCATTATGAAAGTCATTCCAGATAAAATATTGGAGCATATATGGGATATACTCACTATGATTGGAGAATCAACTGTGACACAGGTTTGTTGATACATCTAGTGATCTCTTACAAGTTATACTATTGTAAATTCGTATCTGGCGGGGTAAACTGCTTGCATCTCTGTCTTTATTTTGTGCTTATTTTTTTTTACCAAATATTTGTTCGTGAAATTTGTAAATAGACATATTAATGTCATTTTCAAAAAGAGAAAGTGTTAGCTTCTTTATCACTTCTTCCTTTGAATTGTCCCATCTTGAAAACAAGCCTTGACTGTAAATGAAATAGAAATTGTAAGGAAATTATTTAATGTTTGGCTGTGTATCCTGCAAATGTATAGATTGACAGCCACTCCCAGCGTGTCTTTGAAGATCTTATATCTGCTGTTGTTCCTTGTTGGTTGTCCAAGACAGGAAATACTGACAAATTGCTACAGGTTCTCTCATCGGTTTTAGTTCTGCGCATTAGTTGGGTATTATGCTGGGCTAGTTGCTTTCAAACTAATGTTATATTTCTGCTTATGCTTACAGATTTTTGTGAATGTATTGCCTGAGGTTGCTGATCACAGACGGTTGTCAATTATGGTATACCTGCTGAGGTAGTATTCCTAGACAAAGTTTTAGTTCCATTACTTCTTTGAGCTTCTGCTTAAGTTGATATGCCAGTGCAGGACTCTGGGAGAGCGAAATAGCTTGGCTTCATTGCTCGTTCTTCTTTTCCAGTCATCAATTTCAAGGAAAGGGCAATCTTGGCTTGTTGATATGCATGATTCAGATGATCTTGCATCTTCTTTACAAAGAGAATGGGAATATGCCTTTGCAGTTCAGATATATGATCAGTATTCATATAAGATATGGCTTCCTTCCCTTGTTATGCTGCTTCAACTTGTGGGAAATGGAAATCCACACAAAGAAATGTTTATACAGTTGTTATTTGCAATAGAATTTGTCTTAAACAAATTACAGGATCCACAGTTTACGTTCAGTCTTGAATCAAGTGAAGATCTGGACAATATACAGGTGCCAAAAATTTTCTAAACTCTTTTTTCTCTATTTCCTGTCAGATAAATGTATTAAATTATCTCTGAAAATTGTTTCTGTGTTTTCAAGAATATATTGCGCTACTATAAATGACTGTTATCTTGCCCTTTGTCCCCCCTGCCTGCTAGTTTTGGAATTTTATGCAGTGGTGATTTAATAGAATTAGTGGGTGATGGCTAGATTCTGGTAGATGACTCGTTGTAACTGTCAGATAAGAGATGGTATACTTAAAACCCCTGCCATCATTCTGGAGGCATATTATAAAAGGCCATTGAAGTACATATCTTTTTTCCCTTAATAAGTACTAATAACCATTTATTCCTCATGGTAGGGATAATGTCAACAATTTATTGCATCATAAAGTTTTTTGTTTGAATATTCGATTAGATCAATGCCTGTGATCCAGTTTTTTGGTCGCAAATTGTTTGTTTGTTTTTTTTTACTGCAGTGAACATTGCAAGTGCACTTATGTTCATGGTTGCTATTTTGGCAGAGTACTCTGCAAGATCTACTGGAGAATGTTGTTATTCTTTCGCAACTCACGGTAACAAAAGGAAAGCAAATCAGTATTGCCGTTGAATTGAGGAAAAAATTGAACGAGCGTATGCATACTGTCTTGAGGACTCTTACAACAGTTATGATCCCCTCGGCCTACTTCAGGGCCATTAGTAATTTACTTGGCCACGTTGATTTAATCGTGCAGAGAAAGGTATGTTGTTTGATATTCTTGGGAATTTCTGATGGAATTAATACTTTTTTGTAGGTAATATTCATTAATTTTTCATGTTTAATTTTAAAAAATTTCAACTTAATTCCATGGTTGTGCATTATGCAGATGACTTTTTTGAGTATGTATTGGAGTAGTGGCCTAGCTATTTCCTTGGCTAATTGTTTGATATAGTATCTAACTTGTATCAATTCATTTTTTGACTACTCTATGTGCCATCAGGCTCTTCGGCTTGTCAGTGAGACGTTGAGGGACCATGATTTGATCAAAGCAAAGAGCAGGAGAAGAAGAGAATTAAATTCTAAAGCAAGAGCTGATTGGATTCATATGGATGATAATTCACTTGAGTCTTTCAATAGAATGTGCTTGGGAATTGTTCAGCTAGTTGAATCTACAACATATGACTCTGATAGTTCCCTGAAGTTGTCAGCAGTTTCTGCAGTTGAAGCTTTGAGTCACAGCTTTTCTTCTAACCATTCTGTCTTCAGCATGTGTCTTCCCCCTATTGTCAGAGTAATTAGTTCAAAGCACTTAGCTGTATCATCTGCTTGCCTTCGAACAACTGGTGCCCTGGTTAATGTCCTTGGACCAAGAGCATTAGCTGAGCTGCCTCGAATAATGGAGAATGTGATAGAAAAGTCTAAAAATTATTCATTCTCAACTCATGAAATGAAATATGATCATAACACTGACACCTCCGCTGCTGCATTAACTGCTAGAGAATCAATGATGCCATCAGTTCTTGTGACTCTTGAGGCAGTGGTAGACCAGCTTGGTGGTTTTCTGAATCCATATCTTGGAGATATCATAAGCCTTATGTTGCTTACCCCTGAGTATACATCAGCATCTAAACAAAAGCTAAAACTTCACGCTGATGTAATACGGAGGCTCCTTACTGAGAAAATCCCTGTGAGTCTATAGAACCTAATTTGTCTTTCTTCCTAGTTTCTGATTGGTTCTGCAATAAAGATCCTTATTTTTTCTGTATAGGCTCGACTTGCTCTGCCACCTATGCTTAAAATATATCCCAGTGCTGTGGAGTCTGGGGATTCATGCGTGGTGATTGCCTTTGAGATGTTGGCAAGCTTAATTGGTAAAATGGATCGATCTGCTATTGGTGGTTACCATGGAAAAATATTTGATCTCTGCTTGTGTGCTCTTGATCTTCGGCATCAAAACCCTGTTTCTATTCAAAATATTGATGCTGTTGAAAAAGGCATCCTTATCGCAATTACCTCTCTGACGATGAAACTTACAGAAACCATGTTCAAGCCTCTCTTTATTAGAAGTATAGAATGGGCAGAGTCTAACCTGGAAGAAACAGTAAACAGCGGGGGCGGACCTGTTGATAGAATGATATCTTTCTATGCTCTGGTGAATAAACTTGCTGAGAACCATCGGTAAACCAGCATCTATACTCCCTACTGTCCTACTTATTTCTTTCTCTTTTTTCAATGTAATTTTCTACCAAGAAAATCACCATTTTAGATTTCCTGAAGTCTTCTATTGTATTCCAATTCTTCAAATCCAAATAGTCATCTTTTTCTGCTTAGTTTGTCGTGTTTCCTAGGGGAGAGGGGTGTAAGGGGATTTGTTGGGCGAATGTGGTCTTTTGGAAGGAGTGCAGGCATTAGGCTACTATCTCAGCCTGTTGGAGTATCAAATTATTGCTTTGCTCATGTGGTTCTAAATAGTATCAAGATATTTCTTTTCTCATGTGGTTCTCAATAGTAACAAAATATATATTTATTACTAGGAGAACATTTAATGGCATTTTGAGTATTCTGCCAATATCATACTACAGAAAAATATATTCTTACAATATTATTCTTCTGCCCAGGTCATTATTTGTACCTTACTTCAAATACTTACTTGAGACTTGTGTCAAGCATCTTACTGATACTGGAGGTGCCAGTATTACTGGTTTGGTTCGGAAGAAGAAGAAAGCCAAGATTCAGGAAGCAGGAAGTGATAATATAGAAGGAAACAGCATTGTATCTCTAAAAAGCTGGCATCTAAGGGCATTAGTCATATCAGCCTTACATAAATGTTTTTTGCACGACACTGGAAACCTGAAGTTCCTCGACTCCTCAACTTTCCAGGTTTGTGAATTGTAATTTATAGTCTAGCTGATATATTTTGTTTACTTTTCATCATCGAATCATTTAACAAATAAAAGTTTGTCCACATCCTAAAATCAATGTGTATAGCCTGGCAAAAATCATCCAAAGAATTATTACTTCCAAATAATCCCTATTTTTTCAGATTTTTTTGTACATTTTGTTTTCATTGGTGTTATGTGCTAGTTAGAGATTTAAGGTTGTAGAAATATATCAAATGAATGGGCTTGCAAAATTGACCAATTCCCCCTTTTACTACTGTCTATTCCCTTCCATTTTCCCTGAATGCTAGATGCAAGAATTTACACCAATTTAGAGAATGATTAAATTCTTTTGGGATGATGAGTGCAAGTTTCTTTGTCTTGGTTAGCTAGTGGTTTATCCTTACTAAATTTGTTTACACAATTTGGTACATGGCATATATCTGCTGGAAGTAAGAAAGTTGGTTTGGACTGCACGCAATTGTTATTTTCTATTGTGTTAATGTATTTTTTATGAACTCTTCTCATATGAATCCTATGCCAAATGTCTGTAGTTGGTTAATTTCTTAATTTTATTATACTATCATGCCTTACAGGTTCTTCTGAAACCCATCGTGTTACAACTTAACATAGAAACACCGACGTCCATGGAAGACCATCCAGAGATTCCATCTGTCCAGGAAGTTGATGAATTGTTAGTTCTGTGCATTGGTCAAATGGCTGTGACTGCGGGAACTGACCTCCTGTGGAAGCCCCTGAACCACGAGGTAAGAATGAGAATTTTTGTACAATGATGATAACAAGGAAGTAAATTGAATTGTTAAATAATGCAATAACAATAATAATCACAACTCTGCTGGCACTTTTGCACGCATTTTGTGGAATGTTGCAGGTATTGTTGCAAACACGGAGTGAGAAGATGCGATCTCGAATTTTAGGATTAAGAATTGTTAAGTACCTTCTAGATAGTCTAAAAGAAGAATATTTGGTACTACTACCGGAGACCATCCCATTCCTTGGTGAATTACTGGAGGATGCAGAGTTATCTGTCAAATCCCTTGCTCAGGATATTCTGAAGGAAATGGAATCCATGAGTGGTGAATCTCTTAGGCAATATCTGATGTAGTTTCCGTTTCTGATATTTCCATTTATCTCTGTCAAGAGCCCGGTTTGTAGCCTAGTCGAAGATTGTCGGACAACATTTGTTTCTCCTCGTCCAGGCTTCGGACATGTGGGCAGATTACAAGTGGTTGGGGAAATTGCCCCAATTTGGTCCCATTTGAAACGATAATCATACTCTGAGTCGAATGTAAATTGTGTAACTTAAGCTTATAGAATAGAAGAGTTGGAGTTTATTTTGGGAGGTTTTTTGAGCTGAGCTTACAGGATATGAGGACAATGACCATTGTTCATGATGATACATCTGAGTCGAGATTGTCTTGTGTCTTTGTAATCAGAAGCTTTCATGTATATAACAGAATTTTGTTCCATTTCGCGTTAAACCAGCTGATCAGCCATTATCATACAGAAGAAGATTCGTTCGCACATTTATCTTCTAAGTTAAAAAAGAGGTTTTGCGGTGTTTCTCTTGTAACTTGAGCATGAACCTGTTGATCTATTCCGAGATAACTTACTCTAGGTTTTGGATCCAATGGTTGATCCGTTTGGATGCCCTAATACAGTTTTCTTCCCTAGCTCTGGTTATGGCCATGGATATTCTAGTTCTAGGTGCTTCTCCTAGACTGCTCCAAGGATTGTATCTTCTTCATAAATTATTCTTCGTGCTGTGGAATTGAATAGGCGCGATAATGAATTGGTCGGGTCCAATCCTATTCGAAACAATAACTTTATTCTAGTAATTTTTATTTAAGACATCGTTTTGATCTTAAATTTTTTAAATTTATAGATCAAAATGATTCGTGGTAAGTAGGAGATCGTACTGTTTGAGCAAGGCCTTGCACAGGGCCTAGATTATCATTCTAAGGCTCCATCTTTTAGACATATTCGGATAGTTTCAGACAAGGTCATGGGCCAGTCCTGGAAGGGACAAGAAGTCAGACATGGAAGTCTCCATTCAAATGCAGGATTTATGCTTTTCCAGGTTGGAGAGTTGCTAGGAAGCTGCTCTTGCCTTGCTTTTCCCTTCTTTGATAAGACATGAAATAGTATGGTCAGTGAATTCTACGGTATGACGTGTCTAGGAGATTTCAATTATTTTAAATTATTAAAAAAAAGTATTTTATAATGTTAGAGATTGCTATAAGTCCACTTCTAAGAATTTCAGGGGTGAGGTTCTTGTTCCCCTGAAATTGCTAGGTTCTTGTCCCCTTGAAATTGCTAAGAGGTCGCCTTCCCTCCTCTTGTCATGTTTCGTGTAATAATAATCAACTAACTTGATGTTTACCTCAAGTCTTGCGTACCCATTACTCCATTCCAGTTCTAGTCAACTAAACTATGTTTGAAATTCATCTCCATAAAATTTCTTACTAGTTTCTTGAGCCAGAAAAGCACAAAATATATTTGATCTAGCTTCATTCTTTTTTGGTGTTGTGATTATCACAGAGATCTTGTTGCTGAGGCAAAATGGGTAACTGGAGACGCGCAGACGATGGTCTAAAGAATCTCGAAAATGATTATAACCATGAACTTGAAGATTACCATTTATGCTCTTGTGCAACTTTGGCAGAAGATGAGTTTCAGTTCCAAGATATACGGAGTGAAGACTGTTACCAATCTCCATTAAAAAGCCTGGATCTTTTATGGTCTAAGGAAACACACAGACTTCGACCATGTCTATTCTCTTTGGTAGCCGTGGCTGAGGAAGGCAGATTTGGAGACATAAGAGAACTGCTGAAGGAATTGCCTATGTCTGCTTTGGAGAAAACACCAAGAGGTGATACTGCTCTTCACTTGGCAGCTATGCATGGCAATCTTGAAGCTGTCAGAGCCATAATTAACAGTCAAGAAGTCGGTGGCAATACAACTCTTCACCTTGCCAGCTCCAGGAAACAACTTCAAGTAATTATCTGGATTCTGCACTTTGTTATTTCGGATAAATATATTGGTAATTGATCATGAGATTGTTAAAATTTGACAGCAGTTGGTATGGTTCATCAGTGTTTTCAAATTAAAGCTGTCGGCTTAGGTTTAGTAATGGATCATTATCATACCTTTTTTTGTTGCTAAAACTCATAATTTAGTCTCAGTAACTAGCTCCCATTTTTGTTTAAACATGCTAGAGTCATTTACTGAGTAAAATATTTGAATTTGATCGTGATACCTGGAAATCAGAGATGCTTATTTTCTGCAGCAGAACCAGAAAATGTCAGCAGTTATGTTTATTTCTTTCCTTGAACGGGAAGAATTATCAATGAAGGATATCAAGTGCAGATAAAGTTATCATAATTTTAATTTGGTTTTAATGGATTATCATGCACGATGTCAAGTGCCCTCTAATTTTCTGATACCAAGTTATACAGACTCTAAAGCTGCTGGAGGAAGAGAGCCCTAATTATGATGGCCTCGTGGAGGTCAATGCCAAGAATCATGGTGGTTTCACTGCTCTGGATATTTCAGATCCCCTTCCTGAAGATGGATACACAAACAAAAGTCTGAATCGAGCAGGAGGCTTAAGATGGAGAGACAAAGCAGAACAAAAGCACCAGCCATTACCTTTACAGGCTATCAGGATGAGGTCTCTGAAGAGCAGTTATGATGCGGTACTAGTGACGGCGACTTTGCTGGCTATGATAACTTTTCAATTGGTTTTAAGACCCCCAGAAGGTTTTATTCAGACTTACCAATCCAAAAGTGAAGAGAAAAATGACGTAATGATCAATCATCTGTTCTTTCTATTCAATTCAGTTTCCTTTTTCACATCACTGGCCGTAATCAATATTCTGATGCAAGACCTTCCCTTCAAACTCGGGCTGCACGTTCTAACGTTGTCGTCCGTTGGAGCTTTTATTTGCGGAATAATTGCGAATTCACCTCAGGACCTTGTGATGGTGCTCTGGATAGCAACGATTGTCTCCATCTGTTTGGCTTCACGCACGATGCTGCTCAAGTACATTAAAGCAGCATATACTCGTGTGTCGTCAGTTCTCAATAACGTGTGCTAAGAGCTTGTCACACTTACTAAGAATGTCGATGCATAACGTGTGCGATGTGTCATTAATAATGCACTTTTTATAGTTTTTTTTGTTCCATTTCTGTTTGATAATGTTTGCAATTTAAGATTGTTAATTTATGTCCATGCTATCGGTGGACTGCAATTTAATGTATGACATTATTATTTAATTAATAAAAGGGTTCTTTATCTTTATATATTATGTTAATGACATTTGATGTTTTAATATTAAAGGTAAAATTTGTGAAATAATTAGTATGCAATTAATATTACAATGAGATTATAATTATGATATTCAATTTACATTTATGTATTATTCGTAGTTTTATCAAAATGAGATATTGATGAAATGGTAAAATTGACACACATTATGTTTCTTTCTTACGAAGAAAGTAATTAATTTCGTAAATTAAAGTATAAAAATATTTAAACTAATTTGTGTGTGCTTAATAGAGAATAAATTATTGAACTGATCCGACTATCAGGATCCCAAATGAAATTTGTGTTTATGGATTTTCCCACAATAATGGTTGTATAATTGAACCTTAGACTTGAAATTATCAAGGTATCTTATGTGAGAATTGTTGTGTTTTGATACGACTTATAAACTATCCTACGATAATTAAATTGGTAGTACTTAAATGCAGTATGAATCATATAGAGATAATTAAGTCAATAAAGGATTCGCCACTCTAAAGTAATTAGAGAGAATGTTTTATTGTTATTGATTAATAGTGATTTATATAATTCTCTGGCCAGAGTGAATTGATATTTAAAAAGAAAATTTCAAATATCAATTATAAATCAACTGATAAAGCAAGCATATGCAAGAGGAGGGCGAATTGTGTATATAAAATTTTTTGCAAGTTATTTCAATTCAAAAGTAAATGACAAGAGCCTGTCTATAATTAATACATTAAGAGCCTGTTGTGTGATAGGATCCTGTTTAAACGAAAGGAGCCTGTTAAACGATAAAACCTTTTAAACGACAGGAGCCTGCTAAATGAAAAATCTTGTTAAAAACAATTTAAAACAGAAGGCGTCTGTTAAAATAAAAGGATCCTTTAGCCAGTTGAAAACAAAAGGAGCCTACAATAACAGTGAAGGAGCTTACTATAACAGTGAAGGAGTCTCTTACTGAAATGAATATACGTACAATATAATGCGAAAATATAAAAGTTAAGAGAAGAGAGAGAAGAACGCAATTAATTTATATTGGTTCGGCTTACAACCCAAGCCTACATCCAGTCTCCAAGTATCAAACTTAAGTATTCTACTACAAAAATAAGTAGTAATTTGACGAGTCTCTCCAAGCTTACAAGTTAATATTTTTCAAGGTTCTTCAACCTTCCAAACTAATAGTATTTAGCTAGCCTCTATAAGCTCTTAACAGAAAATGAAGTTTGCTCGATATAAGCTACACTGATCTCTCTAAAAAATATTTTCACTTTCTAAAGCACAAGAGATTTTACAATGATATCACTTTCAAAAGAATTTATGCTATAGTTGTATTTTGAAAGTCTAATCTCCATTCGCAAAAGTAGTTGCTCTTCTTTAAGTAGTTTTTTTTTTCAACTAGTCGTTACTTCACTTGCATTCTTAGTCAATTGGAGGGATTTGATTTCGAATAAATTCGATGTCATCATTGTCAAAAATCTTTCAGTAATCACGCGACTAATATATGACCTTCATAATAAGTAGGATCCTTTCAGATAAACCATTTTTTAATAAGGTAAGTTCATAAAGAAGGTTCCTACAAGAAAGAAAGCAATTATTCTATGATTTTATTTCTTTTTAAGAATTATATTGTTGTTTATATATAAAGAAATAAATCTAACTTGAATTTTGAAATATTGTAAGGTTATCATCAAAATCGTTAAATATGAACCTTTTGCTAACAATCTCCCCTTTTTGATGATGACAAGCAATAAATGATAAAGTAAACACCACAAGAGATGCTTTTAATTCGAATAAAATGACAGGGGCTTGTCGAAGTTTAAAACAACATAGGAACCTACAAAGCAAAAGGAGCCTTCTAAAATTAGGAGGAGCCTATTAGACTGAGAGAGAGTTTATAAGGAAACACAATAGAAGGAGCCTGCGAAATGCAATGACAAGTAGCAGAGAGAATTCATTCAGAAATAATATAAGAGAGTTTGCACATACCAAGCTCGTTTCTTAACATGCAAAAGCTATCTTCTAAAAGTGGCTTGGTGAAAATGTCAGCTACTTGATTTTTAGTATTAACGTGCAGAAGATCAATGGTTCCTTCTAAAACATGATCTCTAAGAAAATGATGTTTGACTTCTATATGCTTAGTACTTGAATGATGTACAGGATTTTTAAAAAGATTAATAGCCTTAGTGTTATCACATAATATAGGAATATGAGAAAAGTTTAAAGAAAAATCCTGTACTTAATGCTTCATCCATAAGATTTGAGCACAACAGCTAGCAACTACTATGTATTCAGCTTCATTTATCGAAAGTGTTGTGCAATTTTGCTTCTTGCAGGACCAAGATACTAGACATCCTTCAAGAAATTGACAGTGACTGCTTGTGCTTTTTCGATCAACTTTATTACCTGTATAATTTGCATCACAATATCCCACTATGTCAAATGAATCAGTTTTTGGATACTATAGTCCAAAATCCATAATTTCATTGAGATATCAAAAGATTCTTTTCACTGTTTGAAGTTGATTTTCTTTTGGATTTGATTGAAAACGTGCGCAAAGACACACACACACAAAGCATAATTTCTAGTCTTGATCTTGTCAGATATAACAGTGATCCAATCATTACTCTATACTTTGTCTCATTTGTAGCTTTGCCTTATTTGTCTTTATCAGGTTTAGTTCCAGTGTACATGGGAGTATCCATTGGTTTGGCATTCTCAAAGTGATATTTCTTGATGAGTTCCTTTGTGTATTTGTCTTAGCTAATGAAGATTCCTTTTTTCTATTTGTCTGATTTGTAATCTGAGAAAGAATGATAATTCTCCCATCATGCTCATTTCAAACTCCCCCTACATTAATGCTGAAAATTCTTCACAGAAGGATGGATTAGTAGTACCAAATATTATGTCATCAACATATATTTGCACTAAGAGTAAATTATTCTCCTTTATCTTAATAAATAAGGTCTTATTGACCTTTCCTCTTTTAAAGTTATTCTCAAGAAAAATAGTTACTTAACCTTTCATACCATGCTCAAGGAGCCTGCTTTAAGCCATACATATCTTTGGTTAACTTCATCATGTAATCCGGATGGTTTTCATCTTCAAAACCTAGGGGTTACTTAACAAATACTTCCCCGTTAATGTAACCATTTAAGAATGCACTTTTAACATCCATTTGGAACAACTTCAAATTTCTATAACATGCAAAGCCTCGTTAATGTAAGTTGTTCTTGAATGATGATCTTGTTCTTAGACTTTTAGAGGGATCTCCTATAATGTATTGATGTGTATCAAGACCTCTCCATTTTCTAGGTGTTTTTCTTTGCATAGGCTATTGCTGAGAGGAAGGAGCCTGCTCTGTTCTAGCTTCAGAGGGACCTTCTTGATCATGTGATTCTGAAGGTACTATAGTTAGAGTCTTCGATGTATTTTAAGAACCAAGGGGTGTTCTTCATCATCTGAATCAACTGATATTATCAGCGATAGTGCTTCATTAAATACCATATGTATTGATTCTTCTATTTTTCTTGTTCTTTTATTATAAACTCTGAATCCCTTCCTCACACTATTGTAGCCCAGAAAGATGACTTCTTCTGATCTCGCATCAAAATTTTCAAGATTGTCTTTTCCATTGTTTAGAACGAAACACTTGTAGCCAAATGCTTGAAAGTAAATAACATTTGGTTTTCTTCCCTTCCACAACTCATAGGGAGTCATTTTCAGAATGAGTCTTATGAGACATCTGTTAAGTATATAACATGTCGTGGATACTGCTTCTGCCCAGTATCCATGAGGCAGTCCACTTTCACACAGCATAGTCCTGGCCATATCAAACAAACTTTTGTTCTTTCTCTCTATAACTCCATTTTGCTGAGGCATCTTTGGACATGAGAAGTTGTGAGTTATACCATTGCTATCACAAAACTCTTCAAACTTTCTGTTATTAAATTCTCCTCTATGATCGCTTCAAATTGAAGTAATGCAGTACCATTTTTCTATCTGAATTTTTTTGCAAAACTTCTCAAACACTTTAAAAGCATCATCCTTATTTGATAAGAAATAAACCCATATAAATATGGAGTAATCATCTACTAGAAAAAAACCATAATGTTTACCACCAAAACTTTAATTCCTAGTACGACCAAACAAATCCATGTGCACAAGTTCAAGTGGTTGGCTAGTAGACACAACATTTTTAGGAGGAAAGCTGCTTCTGACTTTTTAACCATTTAAACAAGCCTCACAAACCTGATTACTTTCGAACTTTAGAGTAGGTAGTCCTATTACTAACTCAATTTTGGATAATTTTTATAGAATGCTCATGCTGGCATGTCCAAATCTCTTGTGTCAAATAAACGAATCCTTTTCTAGAGAGACAAAACACTTAACATTTTGTAAGGACATATCTTCCAGTTCAGTACAATATATATTCTGATTTCTAGGACTAATAAACACAATATTATCATTATGAATATCGACAATTTCACAATGAGATGCATAGAAAATAACTTTGCAACCCTTGTCACATAGCGGACTCACACTCAATAGGTTATGTTTCAAACCATTAACAAATAGAACATTATCAATATAGGTAGAGTCAGAATTATCAATTTTACCAACTCCGGTGACCTTTGCCTTATTTTTGTATGCAAAGACAACATTACCTTTGTCTTTCCTTTCAATATAGTTGAAGTGTGATATTTTACTTGTCATGTGTCTCGAACAACTGCTATCAACTATCTACTGATTTTCTCTTATCTCTGTTTTAAAGCATATCTGTAAAAAAAATATTATCTCATTTTAGGTACCCAAATTTGTCTGGGTCCTTTTAGGTTAGTAGCTTGACCCTTTGGTTTCTAAATTTACATTTGAGATAATTTATCCATTTTACAAAAGTTACAAGAATGACTAATGTGACCATGTCTACTACAGTAGAAACATAAAACAAATGAGTGAGAATTGATATAATTTTTACCATGTATCAGGTTCCTTCTATTTTGACTTTAGCTACTATTGGATTTGATAAAGAAATTCTTGTAAGGCCTAGTATTATTGTTTTTATTCATATTCCGACCTTATCAAAAATACATTTACCAAGCAACGCATCAAGGTTGTTCCTTCCATCAATAAAATTTGCTAGATCTTTTTCTAGAGATAAGATCTTTCCAACACTTTTTCTCTATTTCAAGTTCTAAAGTGGCGACTTTTTCTTCCAACTGTCTCACCTTTTCTGAATCATTTTTGAACAACATATTTTCCAACTTAGCTATTCTTTCTTCCAGTGCTTCCTTTTCAGAGACCTTTTCCTTATACTCAACTTCGAGAGACATATTTTTGGTCGCCAAATTCTCATTTATTGATTCCATTGATTTAATCATACTCTTCAGAGATGCATCATTTCTCTAGGACTTGTCAATTTGTAATATTTCATTATCAACCTTTTATACTGATCATACAATTCATGATATGCAATTTTCAATTCATTGACTTCAACATCAGAGTCAGAATAGTATACCTTATCGTCTCCTGATTTAGCCATGAAGTAGACATTGCTAACTTCCTCAGGTTCATCTTCTTCAAAGCTTTCAAAATCCTTGTCAAACTGTAGTCATAGCTTGCTTTCTAGGTTTCCTATTCTTTGTTTTATCATTTTGAAGAAGAGGAAATTCAGGTCTAGTGTGCCCAGGCTTCTTGCAGTGGTAGCATATGATTTGTGTATTACTACTGTTGTTGCTACCTTTTGATAGGGGCCTGTTATTTCTAGCTTTCTTGTTTCCTTCTCTTTTCTTTGTTAACTTTTTTTTTGTAGAAGCGTGCATATTTTCTGATCATAAAATTGAATTCATCATCTCCATCTATCTACAAGTTAGTGTCGCTTTCATCACAGTTTGATTTGTTAGTTGCTTTTAGTGCCATTCCTTTTCTAGTAGGAGGATTCTTTATCTCGCCTAAGTTCAGTTTCCTGGATCATTAGATTTCTTTGTATCCAGTCAAGTGAAATAGTGTCTAGATACTTTTCCATTTCTAGACCTGGCACCTTAAGTCTCCATTCCTTTGATAGTGACCTTAGAATCTTCGTTACGAGCTCATTATTGGGATATATTTTTCCTAGATTCTTCAAGGAGATGATGATGTTGTTGAAGTGTCTGAAGAATTTGTCTATGGTCTCCCCCTGTTTCATGCCAATAGTGTCGTATTGATGTACCGAAAGACTTATTCTATGTTTCTTTACCTCATTCATCCCTTCAAAGGTAACTTGAAGTTTGTCCTATATTTCTTTTGCTGTGGATCAGTAGGACATCTTTTCATATTTTTCTAGAGACAACGCACATATCAGGTGATGTTTTGCCTTAACGTTTAATTGTGCATTTCTGTTGTTAGTATCAGTCCATACTTCTACGTTATCAAAAGTGGGAATTGTAGCTCAGACTTTAATTGCTTGCCATACTTCTATATCTACGGATTGGAGATATATGGTCATTATCTCTTTCCAGTATGAGTAGTTGTTTCCATTGAAATAAGGAAGCTTTGAGATGGATTATCCTTCAAAACTTCTTAAGGTGTTTGTCATGATCTATCACGTGCTCTAAAACACAACAAATGTGAAATCTCACTCTGATACCGAATGATAAAACAAACACACACAAGAGGGGGTGAATTTTGCTTATAAAATTTTTTTGCAAGTTATTTCAGTTAAAAAGGAAATGACGGGAGCCTGTCTATAATTAATATAGAAGGAGCCTGTTATGTGATAGGATCATGTTTAAATGAAAGGAGCCTGTTAAATGGTAAAACCTTTTAACCGACAAGAGTCTATTAAACAAAAAGTCCTATTAAAAACAATTTAAAACAGAAGGTGCCTCTTAAAATAAAAGGATCCTTTAGCCAGTTGAAAACAAAAGGAGCCTCTTGTTGAAATAAACACACACAATATAATGTGGAAATATAAAAATTAAAAGAATAGAGAGAAGAATGCAGTCGATTTATACTGGCAGTCGATTTATACTGGTTCGGCTTACAATTTAAGCCTACGTTTGGTCCCCAAATATCCAACTTGAGTATTTCACTATAAAAATAAGTAATAATTTGATGAGCCTCTCTAAGCTCACAAGTTAATATTTTTCAAGGTTCTTTAACCTTCCAAACTAGTAGTATTTAGCTAGCCTATATAAGCCTCTCGTTATGAGCTACACTGATCTCTCTCAAAATATTTCCACTTTATAAAGTAGAAGAGATGTTATAATGATATTACTTTCAAAAGAATTTATGCTATAACTATATTTCGAAAGTCTGATCTCCATTCGCAAAAGCAGTTGCTTTTCCTTAAGTAGGCTTTTCTTTTAACTAGCCATTACTTCACTTGCATTCTTAGTCAATTTAATGGATTTAATTTCGAATAACTTCGATGTCATCTTTGCCAAAAATTTTCCAATAATCATGTGGCTAATATATGACCTTTATAATAAGTATGATCCTTTCGGATAAACCATTTTTTAATAAGATAAGTTCATAAAAAGATTCCTATAAAAGGAAAACAATTATTCCATGATTTTATTTCCTTTTAAGAATAATACCGTTGTTTATATATAAGGAAATAAATTCAATTTGAATTTTGCAATATTGTAAGGTTATCATCAAAATCGTTAAGTATGAACCTTAAACTAACCTCAGCTACTAATTAACAAGAATAAACATGATTGAATACAAAAGAGTAGACACTATATTGATACTCTATCTAATTGGAACGTTGGATGATGAAAGGATTAAATTATATATCATAATCATGCATCGACAACTTACATCAAATCACTTTGACATTCTTCATATTTGGGTGGTCATAATATGTTGTTATATGTCAATCTTGATCTATGATTATAAATTATTTAATTAGAGAATTAAAGATAAATTAAAGGAGTTTTAGTTTATCTGATTCTTATTATGAATTAGAATTATAATTTACAATCATTGTCAATAAATTAGGAACCTAATGGTTCACATATATAGAGCAGTTTGAAAGAGAAAAATCAATTTCAAATAAATTGAACTTAATTATTAAGTTTGAGAAACTTTAGGGATTAAACATGAGATATTTAATTTTACTAAAATTAAATTAATTATAATTAGATTTATACTTTAATTATAATTGATGTATTTAATTTTAATAGAAATTGATATAATTATAAAGTTTGAGAACTTTAGGGATCAAATATGAGATATTTGATTTTATTAAAATTAAATTAATTAAAATTAGGTTCGATTGTAATTATAATTGAGGTATTTAATTTTAATAAAAATTAAAAAACCCTGATACTTTTCCTATAAATAGGAAATTAGAATAAGGGAGCTAGCACTCCTAATTTTTCTTCTCAAGAGTTAAGAAACTGCTATGAAGATACTATTAGAAGTTGGACAGGTGGGCAGGTCTTTTGAAGGGATTTTAACAGGAATATCCAATTAGGTATGATTTCTTATTTTATGAGTCAATTTAATTATTTAAGTCATTCAATTATCAAGATCTGATCGGAAACATAAAAATTTTATTTTTTTCTCTGAACTTGTAATTCGATCTTGGTTGATTTTAAAAAAAAAAGTAGTTTGCAATATCTCAAAGTGAAGCTTAAAATTACTGAGTTCTTTTCGAGTGTATTATGTCATAAATTTGATTTCCTTTTCTTTCATACCCATGAGTTGCGACCACTATTTTACGGATACAATTGTTAAGTAGAAGAAGTAACCCACAAATTATGCGCTTTAGGTAAATGACTTGATGATCCAATGATTCAAACTCAGGCTACGTTTGGATCTGCGGTGCAGTAGGAATAAGTACTTATTCACCACAGTTTTCAAACACAGTCACATGTTTGGATCTGCTGTGAATAACTGGAAGTTGGAGAAAACTGCAGTGCCACCGCAGAAATCAATAAGCAGAAAGAGGGTTGCGGTAGGAAACTGCTTCTGCGGTGAAATTTTACTTTCTATTAATAACCTTTATTACAAGTATTATTTTCCATTATACTCTTAATTAATATGAATAATAATATATTTTTATAAAATATTTTATTTACTAAA